>CM034154.1:238338971-238740253 GCA_019776745.2 Taxus chinensis
AATTTTTTAAAAACTCATTGATCCCTCACAATTGATCATTTAGTTCCTGTCTATCCAATTCTAGAGTTTTCCATGTCTGAAAAATCTCTTCCTTAGCCATGTAGTTGTTTACTTTTTCTCCATACTTAGCTTCCAGTAATACAGAGATCTGTGGAAATTTATCTTGAAGGCTGAAATCTCCTGCCCATTTGTCTTTCCAAAAACCTATCTCATTGCCTCTTCCTATTTTCCATTTGCTGCCCTTGTTCAAAATTTCTTTAGCCCAGTTAATGGCTTTCCATATGCATGAGCCATTGAAACTCGCCTGTCTAAACATCCATATTTTATCATTATTATCCATCCAATATTTTCTCTTAAGAATTCTGGCCCAAACTCCATTTTCCTTTGTTAGTATCCATCCAATCTTAGCAAGTAGAGCTTTATTCATCTTGGACCAATCTCTAAGACCGAGTCCTCCAAGATTTTTGGGTCTACACACTCTGCTCTAGGCAACTAAAAGGATTCTATCTTCTATCTTAATTTTTTACAAGAACTCCTTCCTAGTTATCATCATCACATTAGCAGTGTTTTCAACTTCTTTAGGGTTTTCTTTCAATTGTTTCAAGGTTTTCATACTACCATATTTATCCAAATTATATGTATTATCCCTTATATCATTTATTTCCTTCTTATGATATTACCAATGTCTTCTAAGAAATACATGAAGAACATCCATGGGCATGGTGTCATTAAGGACCTCATCCTTGTAAGGCATGAAGAAGTCTTAATGTACCTAGATCAAATATTACTAACTCAATTATGTAGGGGTGGGATTTTATAAGTCATTCAGGATCAAATATTATAGAAAGATCATGATTTATGGTTATGTGCCTATGAATGCTAGGGTTTTAGTTTTCTCTATATCACTTTGTTAACACCTTTGTCACACTTTGATATCTTGAAATTCCCATGTTCTCATATATTTTACACTTGTACTTGGAAAAAAATCCTAACTTCATGCAATAACCTAAAGCACACATTAGATCAAAAATAAAATATGCATATGCTTGAGTCAGAGTGACCTTGGTGATCACCTTATTTTTTATTCAGCTAGCACTATAGTACATTTTAGACTCAATGTAGTTTTCCTAACTCTTATTTCAAATGTTCATGCAACTAAAATATTTTATCTAGATTTTCCTTTATACTTCCACACCAATAGAGGGATGTTATATTATTTCCCATTAAAAACCCTTATATGAAGATGTGTGAATTAGATTTATGCCCTTTTTATTGTGATATGAAATATGAAGTAGTGACTCTTTATTTCTTATCTCAATACATAGTACTTTTATAAGTGTTAACTAGATAATAATTGTTTAGAGTAAACTTGTGTATATAAGAGTCTTTTATTTTAAAATTTGAATCTTACTAGTGCACAAGGGTAACCCAAAACATAAGAAATAAAATGGAGAAGAGTAAAAAAGATACCAATGGGAAAAAATACCCAAAAACCAAAGTGTCCAAGATTGTACATATTAGGTCAAGAACATAATACAATCCTGACCAATTTATATGGCCTTAGACCAAAGTCATCGAAAGTGAAATAGTGAATTGCAAATGCCATATATATTTGTGACAAAACATAAAAATATAGGAAAGGATCAAATAAATCACAAATCAAAAGGAAAATTGAGTGAAACAACAAGGACTTGTGCCACTCATACCTAGTTTCATCATTCAAGACTCATATATATAATGTTTTCCCAAAACAAGATATAATAAAGATTTTTTTTCTAATTTTAGTGCCTACATTCCCCCCTTATGTTAGTGAATTAAATGTACTAGTTCAAAGGATAATAATATTATACCTTATATTCTTTAAGAAAAAAACATGTTATATACATCAAGAAAGTAATTATAGCATGATAAACAATGTGATCCATTAGTATGAACCATGCAAAGATAGGGAAGAGCATGTTATAAATGTCAAAGTGTGTAATAGACATAATATTTGTACTTAAATATATGGCTATTACACTTTTAAATTGTGTAAATTTATATTTTATCAATCACCAATGGGTATTTGATAGCTAGGTGGGAATTGGGTTTCTCGACACCAAGTGATATGTGTCACATAGCTTTCTAGTCGCCCCAAAATAAAATGTCCCTTTTTTAGGATCACACCAATGTAGATGAATCTAGGTCCCAAATATTTAAAAATACTACAAAGTTGAAATGGAATTATGTCTCATCCCCGCACTATGCATTATACAGGTGTATTGTAGTAACTATAGTGTTGATAGTTTGTAAATTTTACAAAACAAATCCCTTACATTTGCGATAAATGTAATGGTGCATTTGTTCACAGGTTAATAAATTATTATTTAGTGCATCTTTTTATCCAAATTTGATCATTTGGTCATTAGTTTTTTGTTGTAATTTTTACAGGAGAGGGTGGACTTGTGTAGCCAATCCATATAGTTTCCCCCAATTTGATGAAAATGAATGATACAAAATAGAATCACTTTAGGAAAAACTAAGTGTTAGTAGAGAATAAAATATGTTTTCCATGTTAGATAGGATGTTGAGAATAATATGCGGTACATTGTGATAATACACATAAAAATTGTAGTGATGTTTTGTTGTTGTGAGTGTCAGAGATATAAGTAGTAACTAGATAAAGGGATTGAATTTGTGGAAATTGTGAAATAGATATTATTTTTATATAGTAAGATAAAATAGTATGGAATTTTTAGAGACTGTGAAATAGATATTATGTTTGTAGAGTAATATAGAATAGTATTAAATTTGTAGGAACTACAAAGTAGAGATTATGACTAAAAAGTAAAATAGTATGAGATTTGCAAAAAATAGTGACTAATGAAGAAAGAACATGGATATTCATATATATAATAGTGATCAAATAGGTGTAGAGTGCGTATCATAGACACAAAATCAAGAGCTTTGGGTAATTATTTAGTCTTGATCACATACTATTATTCATATGATTCCTAAGTATGAAAAGTACTAATTAACCCATGTCTTTGGTTGTCTTTACTTTCTCCCTATTGCTACTTTTATTCTTATACTCTTTATAGCTCGGTATGTATTTTCATACCTTGGAATTTATCATTCTGGACACCAAATCGTAGCCAAGACATCATCATCATGTGCTCACATCCCCTCTAGGCACCCCTAACCTCTTTGTACTTTGTTCTCATCTTTTGGGTCATTTCTAGTCGTTTGAGCATCTTATCTTTTTGGTAGTCATCATTTTTGGGATTAATTATGAAATTCAAGCAATGGAATCATATAAATGTAAAGTTATGTGATCATAATAAAGGACCAAGCACTAATCATTAGCTATCACCACCTAAGGTTGTATCCAAAGGTTATTCAAGAGCATTCAAACATCCATTATAATATCCATTCGAGGGAAAGGGATTGCATTATTCTGCATAAACTTCATAAGAGATTAGTCTATTCTAATTCATGCACACATTTATTTTCATAGTTTACATCTAACTACTTTCTCGTTATCCATGTGTGACATGCAAAAGAGCCACCTAGGGCATGATTTAACACACACACACACACACACACACACACACACACACACACACACACACACACACACACACACACACACACACACACACAGAACTACATTAGGTATGAAATGTAGTGCAACACTCACCCATAAGATCATTTATTGGACAGCTGAGGATAGTCTAACCCCTCATTTTGCATCTTTATTTTTTAGGATTTGATGTCTCTTTGAGCATTTTAAGAGTCACTCTTTCATTACATATTTCCAGTGACCTCGGCGAACATTGTGTGATACACTAGTGACCAAAGGTGAAGGATAAAGAACACCTTATGACAAGTAAAATATGGTTTGCTTAGAATTTTTGTAGTCATAGGTGTTGACTACAGGTATGTGGTGCAAAAATGTGCCCCTACCCCTTTCCAGGTGCTCCTTTCCAGCATATTCCTCTAGATATGTATTTTTTTGAGCTTCGGTGCAACATTTTGTGCTTCGTATTTTCCATTTTTCCATCTCTGTGCACATTCGGGATATCTACGAAATAGCTAAGTCATTTTATCCCTTCATTATAACTAGGGTTTCACATTTAATAGATTAGTTTGCTTAGATTAATTTATGTAATTAAATTGATTAATCATTTACTGCTGCAATAGCAATCAGATTAAGAAGTTTCATATCATTTATTCATATTTTGCTTAATCATTTTGGTGAACCTATCACTCGAATCCACCTTCTTTATTAGGGTTTTTTCTTCTTATTCACATCACCTATAGTGGTCATTTTGGACTTTTGAGAATCTTGAGCTTCCTTTATCTTCCCGTAAGGTCTCTAAAGCAATGGCTAAGGTTTATGCATCAATGGTTATAACTTGAAACCACTTTGCCTACTCTTCGAATGTTCCTCTTAATGAACTCAAAACATCTGATAGTGAAAAATAATATGGTGAGGATACCAATTTCGATAAATAAAAATTAGAAAAACTCACAAATTTTTGAAAAGGTTTGCATGATAATCCTACACATCTTCTGTATATTCTTCATGCTTTGATTTCTGCTAAAAATACTTGTGATGTTTCTTCACTGCCTCTTGTAGGTTCTTCCTCAGCTTTCATAGCCTCTACTCCACCCCTTCATATTACATATTCCATTCCTACTAGTACCGCCCCTATTAATCACCCTAATTTTCTCAATATGCATCCTAGATCTTCTTCAAATACTCTTGATTTAACTTCTATATATCATGATCTGCAAAAACAAATTCGTTAATTTCAATTGGATACTTCTCAGGCATCACCATATTTGGACTCCACTGCACTCCTTCACACCCCTTTCACACCTGCTATCTACCCTTATTTGTTTCCTCTCAAATTTTCACCCCTAAGTTTCCAACTTTCAAAGGCCATGGTGACCCTCAAGCACATATTTGAGCTTTTCATGTAGCATGCCTAGACTATGTGGATGACCATACTTTACTTGTAAATATTTTTCCTTGCAGTCTCCAAGATTATGTGATGCATTAGTTCTATGACCTACCTTTCCAATCAATAACATATTTTATGCATCTATCTAATGCTTTTCTCACTCATTTCTCAATCAATATCAACTCTAAGATCTCATATGATCAACTTGCTCAACTTGATCAACTTAAACAAGGATCTAATGAACATCTAGCACATTATGTCTTGCAGTATAAAAATAACTTGGCTAAAATGTCTAATGTGCTAGCGGACTCTAAGCTTTAGGACTTATTCATTAAAAGTCTATTTTCACCTCTTCAGGAGAGTGTTCTCTTTGAGACATCTCCTTCATTTGATCAACTATTCCATACTCTTTAGCTATGCAAAACTAAACTCTTATCTATAGGTAATCTTAAGTATTAGGAACAAGCTTCATCTTTTACGCGCTTTCAAATTAAATCAACTTTTAAGCCATCAAGCAAACCTACTAAAGAAAAATCATTGTCAACAATGTATCCAATGTTGAAGAGCTTCAATAACAACCCCCTAAGTGAACATACACAAAATTAACTCTCACTCCACATATTCTACTACCGCATCTTGTCAAAAACAATATTATCACACTTCCTCCTCCTCTTAATTTAGATTCATATCATCCTAAAGGTTGTAATTATGATGAAAAACTTAGATGTGACTATCATTAATTCATAAGACATTCTACAGATCATTATTTTAAGCTTAGCAATATTATTTAAGATCTAATCAATAACAATTCCATTGAGATTCCAAAGACTATGACTTATGCACCTATCAATGAAAATCATAAGCTTGATATCTTCAACAATCCTCTTCCAAAACATGTCAAAAAAGTAGTTGATTTCTCAGCTAATCATACATATCGTGCAGTTCTACTTCCTACATTGGGGGCTATTGATATCTTAGTTACTCATGCTGAGATTTCTCCACCAATTATTTCTTTCTCTGATTATGATTATCATGTTATATTTTCTTCTGATCACTTGCACATTAGTGCTTCTATCAGATCTATTTCTATCAATAACACTGAAGTTGATCCATCACGGCACATCAGTGCATGTTTTATTATACTTCTTATCGCTATTGGTTATCTACTCTTGAAAATTTCATATCCAATCCCTAACTCATGTGGATTTGTTAAGCTTTAATTCACTTTTTCTCCTCTCACCATGTTTGTACCTTTTTTGTTGCACCAAAAATTTAGGGGTGTGACATGCTCATAATCCTCAATTGGATTCACAGATCTCAGTCTATCATAGACATGAATCACTTGCGTCTAAAATTCATTCATAACAACTAATTCATCTCTAACAATGGCATTCCACCATCCAATCCATGGCCACAACCTCCTTTTGAGGTTTCCATTACATCATCTAGAGCATCTAGGTCCCCGCATCCTATCGAAACTAAAGCAAAAACTTCTCTTATCTCCCCTATTCACACATGGCCTAGGTGGTCTAAACAATTTGCTAGTCCATCACATCAATCTAGGTCCATCACTAGGAAAGATCCTTCATCTAAGCATACTTCATCACCTTGTTTCACTCCACATAGGTGTCTATTACCTCTGCGCTTTGCTTCATATAGGTATCTATCACCTCCACGCTCTGTTTCACATAGGTTTTCATCACCTCTGCATTCTACTTCAAATAGGTTTCCATCACCTCCACATTCTTTTACAAAAATGTGCCCACCGTCTCCACAGTATACTCATCAGTCGCATGCATATAGGCTTCATTCACCTACACAACGTCTATCTCTTATACCACCACTCTTAGAGCATAATCATATTCCTTTATCTCCACAAGAATCGGGTGGACGGCCCTTATATTTCACTTTTATCAGATAGCACATTCATCATCACACACTTGGGGGTACATTACACTATTTATTTCTCCCCCCACTATGTCAAAACATGTCTTATTCTCTCATCACTTCACATCTAGTCTATCACATACATGATATACATCTTGATACATGCTCGTATCGTCATTTACCAATGACAGACTCTTGTGTTATGGTTCACACTTGACTATTGAGGGCATCCTATACACATGAACCTCACACATTAAAAAATTTACTACATACTTCACACATCACGTGCTAATATCCTTTTCACCACATTTATTATGCATTATACACTCTACACACTCTACACATTCACGATATATATTTTTGACTTATACTTTCACACATTGTGGTCATTACCTTATGACACACTCTAGTTCCATGGTCCATATTCAACTTCTAAGGGTCTACATCTCAAATGGACTTCACCACACTCACGTATTCAATCATTCATGCACTCACATGTTTACACTCTACGCTTTGCACTTTGATGCTCACATATTTCCAATACACACAATTCAAACCATTTCCTGATGACACACTCTCGTTTACGGTTCATTCTTAACTTCTGAGGGGGCATGTATAAATGAACCTAATCTCATGCATATACATCCACACTTACTTGGGGATCATGTGGCTCCTATCACACTCACTTTGCATTCCATTCCATTCCATCTACACTCCAAAACATACTGCATATCTTGGTCGCATTTAGTCTTTCTTACACTTATTTGTTACATGTACACGTTATTGCACATGCTAGATAGATATCTTGTATGTTATTATATTTATCATACACACATGCACATTCACTTGTGTTCTATTTTTTATCACATATTTTATAGATATATACACACATCATGGATGTTTGGCATAGTACTTATTACCAGTCCCACAGCAGCTCCTGGGGGCATCCACTTTTGTACCCTACAGGTGTTATTGTTTAATTTTTCATAGGACATTATTATTGTATTATACACACCTTGACTTACTTTTTATCTTTCTAACATACTAACAGGTGCTTTATGTGCATCATTTTTCTTACAGACCTATTTGCTTCCATGGTTGTCTATTACATTGATTGTTTTTGTTTTCCTTTATTTGCCACTGTTTGCGGGATTTTTTCTTTGTATTGTGTGTACACTTGTCTACTTTTGGCCTAGTCAGCCAAGATTTTATTTTGAAATTTTGAGTGGTGTCCCATATTTTCAACCCAATTTTTTTTGTCTACATTGTCTTCTTACGTCTTAGATTACACATTATTTGATTATTTACTAGCTTACATTTTTACATGTATGTTTTCCTTGCTTGTACTAACACTTGTTTCCTAGACACTTTTTTTGCATGTTCATAATTATCAATGAGGAACATGTACATAATTTTGTTGCTTGTACATAATTTTTACCCATACACATGTGTGTTTTACTAATTGTTTGTTCTTCTATTTTGTAGGTCCATCCATATGGGAAGTGGTAGTTCATGTCTCCTTTGGGCACCCCTGACCTCTTTTTACTTTCTTCTCATCTTTTGGGCCATTTCTATCCGTTTGATCATCTTATATTTTTGGTAGTCATATTTTTCGAGGTTAATTTCAAAATTAAAGCAAGGGAATCATATAAATATAAACTTATGTGATCATAATAAAAGACCAAGCACTTAGCATTAGCTATCACCACCTAAGGTTGCATCCAAAGGATATTTAAGAGAATTCAAACATCCACTCTAGCATCCATTCAAGGGCAAGGGACTGCATTATTCTACATACACTTCATAGGAGGAAATTCTAATCTATTACATGCACACATCTATTTACATCATGTACATATATCTACTTGCTCATTATCTAAGTGTGACACACACAAGAGCCACCTGGGGCATGATTCTACACACACACACACACACACACACACACACACACACACACACACACACACACACACACACACACACACACACACATAGAACCACATTGGCTATGAAATGTAGTATAGTGCTCAATCGTAAGATAAATTATTTGACTGTCGAGGAAAATCTGACCCCTCATTTTTCATCTTTACTTTTTAGGATTCGATGTCTCTTAGATGGTTTTACAAGTCACTCTTTCATTGCAGATTTCCAGCGATCTTGGTGAACATTGTGTAACACACTAGCGACCAAAGGCAAAGGACATTGAACACTTTATGATCAGCTAAAGATCATTTTTTGAGCATTTTCACAGTCATGGGCATCTACCACATGTATGTGGTTCCCGCAGGCACCTTTGCCCCTTTCCAAATGCCTTTATATAACATATTCTTCCATATCTACATTTTTCTAAGCTTCGGTGTGACAATATGTGCTTTGGGTTTTCATATTTTCAAGCTCTGTGCACCTTTAGGATATCTATAAAATAGCTAAGTCATTTTATCCCTTGATTGTAACTAGGGTTTCACATTTTATAGCTTAGTTTTCTTAGATTACTTGTTGTACTTAATTAATTAATCATTTACTGCTACAATAGAAATCATATTAAGCATTTTCATAGCATTTATTTATTTTTTTCTTAATCACATATATAGAATAGTAGAAAAAGAGGATCATATAATCTAAATAGGGGTAAAATAGAGTGAAATTACACATTAGTGCAAAAATAGGGGAAATTACAATCCCAATACTACAAATGGTGCAAAAATCGGATAAAAAGTGACCAAAGTATGGGCTATAGAACCTCAAGGCATTAAGGGATATTGAATGTTGGTCATAATTAGTAACTATAGGACAACAGTTAATTTTACCATAAATAGTAAGGTGTAAAATTCAAATAGTAACTTCATTTTTACCATGATTGATAGGAATTGGTGGTATAAGATAAATAGGATGTCACATGCTAGAGACACATTACACTTGTGATTCAACTGAGTGGTGGAAACCATTTAGTCACAGATAGCTGATGAATTAGTAAGTGTTTGTAATTTGTTACTATAGTCAAAGATAATAGTAGATTTCAATTTTTTGTGAATTTTTCAATTAGCAACTATAGTACGCGTTAATTTTAATGTAAATAGTAAGGCACACCAGTCAAATAATAAATTCATTTTTTCCATGATTGATAGCTATCGGTGCTCTAAGATAGATAGGATGTCACATGCTAGAGACACATTACATTTGTGATTTGAATGAGTGGTGGAAACCATTCAGTCATAGATATCCGCTGAATTGGTAAGTGTTTCCAATTTACTTTTTTGGTCAAAGATAGTAATAGATTTCAAATTTTTTGTGAATTTGTCAATTTTAATGAATTTGAGCTCAACAAAGTGTATATGATCGAATGGCCTAGTTTCAGTCAAAGGGGTAGAACCATAAATCTTTATACAGTCCCAACCCATTTTTCATATAATTTAGACCTAATTTGTATGGTCTAAACTTAGTGTGTAGAAAACATGAATGAAATTTATGTATCATTATGTATTTAATATTTTATCATGCAGTTTGATGATTTTGATAGTAAATAATGTAATACATGCTATGTTGGATTGATTGGTGATTGCAGAGAGATGTATACCCCAAATATTTTTGTGGTGGTCCTCATATGGAGACCCTTCTTACATTAGGGTTAGATGATTTGAGATAGGATATAATAGATGGGGCTAGACTATGGCATGTAGATAGATTAGGTGAGGTGCCATAAATATGCACTTGATCACAACATTATGTGAGTGGTGGAATCCACACACAAGCTAATTTTGGCTTCCCACAAGGGAGATGACTATGACATTCAAGGATGTGTATCATATTTTGATACAACTAATAGTAGGAGAGATATTACAAGGGATATTATAATATGTTCCATATTACATGCATGAGGCATGGAAATTTTTGTTACAAATAGGAGGCATTGTGAAGATGGTTATCCATCTTAGTTATATCATGTCTTCTTTGATTTTACAAGTGCAAAAAATTATTTAAAAAATTATTATCCTATTTTATTATATTGGATAGATGTTGTGTGCTTATTTTGTATAAGATGTGGCAGATTTTCCATGTTATAGAGGATGTTGGTATTAGATATGTATGTTTTTCATGTAAGATAGCCCAATTTTATAAATACTTGTAAAAATTCACTTTGGAGATCTATACGAGTGGCATAACACCAATGACCTTATTACATATATGGTCATATGAGCACATTGTAGTTTTGTGGATGATTGAAGGACCTAAGGCCGATTGGGACCATCCAAAGATATTTTCAACATGATGGTTTATACCCAAGAAGCAAGGATCAGAAAATATGTCTTAACAATATTTAGTATACAAGTTGACCCCAAGTGGGATCATATGGAGATCAAAATAATTACAAGGATAAACAAAGGATATCATAGAGATATGGCAAGTGAGGTAGACTATGTGGCTTGAGGACTAGTTTTTTTAGTAGTGGAAGATTTATTAGTATGAGAATTTTATGAGTCAGTTTGGACTAGTGTAGGATGTGCCTCCAATACCTTATGGGTGGAGGAGATCAATGCACATAAATTTGAGAGATGGGATTCAATTAGGATTGACCCTAACTGAGCTATTTTCCACATGTGGAAACAAGGTGGACCCAATGGTACATGTGATACTTGAGTGTGATGGATGATGTTAGTTATATAGTAAAAAAAACTCATTAGTGGATAGATACACCATGGGTCCTATTGTTTCTAGTCATCATAAGAATTATAGGAGGTGGAGTACCACCCAAAGAAGTAGATGGAGTATAGATGACCCCATCCACAAGAAGGGATGGTGGAGGAGAGGGATGTGGCCTCATTGATGATGTCATAGCAGTGGCCATTACACGATGTCAGTATTGTTTTTGATTCAATAAAATCTTATTATTTTATTAAATCAAAAATGTATAGCTATGATAAATGACTTACAATGAAATGTAAATGCTAAGTAATTTATTTGGTATTTTAAATAAAATGAAATGAAACAAAAAAGGCACTTACATAAATTTGGCTACCTCACAGTGACCTGTGACTATGAAATGTGAAGAAACCATGGAACAGAGCATCGCAACGAACCTCAGAAAATTGTTGTGGAGGAACATCTGACTAAACTAGAGCACCTGGGGAAGGATGAGGGTACCTGGGGTACCCTGGTCTGAAATATGGGCACCCTAGTCTGTGGAATAGCTTAGAATTTGATTTTGTTATGGTTGCTAGGTATTTTTAATACTTTTCCTTTGGTCGAGTGAATGTTGTATTTGGTTCACTAATTTTGTTGTAAAACTACAATGAAGAATCACCTACAAAACCCCACACAAAGAATCAAACCCTAAAAAAGAAAGATATGGAATGAGGGGTTGGACTAACCTCAGCCACCATAATGGTGGACGTACAACTGAGCACTGCACTACATCTCAGACCTAATGTAGTTATGTGAGATTATGTGTGGAATAATGTGCCTAGGTTTCCCTAGTGCCAATGACATAGAAATAGCGGGAAATAGATAGATAAATTGTAAAATAGTGGATGGAATGGAATGAATTCCCCTTTCCTATATAGTGTGTAATGTAGAATAATGCCCAAATACAATCCCTTGCTCTATGTAGATAGTTTACCCTTAATAGAAATAGTTTGCCCATATAATGGTATGTATGTTGTGTTTATATAGGGATCTCTTGTTTGAATTTCAACACTAATGACCCAATATGCTGACTAGTACCTCGGGAGATGAGAGGGGAAACTAGAAAGAATGACCTAAAACTCCAAAAATAAGATCAAATATAAAGAGGACAAGGGTGCCTAGGATGGACAGGAGCACCCAACGCTCCCGTCTAGCCATGGGTGTTATTTTCCATAGATAGGTGATGAAAAATGAGTGATAACTGACAGACATCGATCCCTAAGACCTGACCTGACCTGTGTGTGTGAGTGACAAGTGTGCATGACAAAAAAAAGTAATGACCAAAAAGATAGACAGATGGACTATGGGATGGGTCATCAGTGAATACTTTTCTTACGTAAGATACATATATAAAACAACATACTTGGATGTATAATATTAGTAGTAACTAAAGTTTGTGTTAGGTTGTGGAGCCTATTTTCATGTGAGAAAGTGTTGAAGACTATACACTAAGAGTATTGTATACTTTTCACAGTTGTCTCGTCAGGGTTTGGGGCCGGGTCGGGCCCCGAGCGGGGTTCTAGGAGCGACAGCCCCTGGTAGCAGGGATTCGGGGGTGCAGCCCCCGAAAAAAAAAATTTGGCCTTAAAATGTGCCCGATATACCAAGAAACGTTCTTTTCTCATATGGGTGGAATTTTTGACCCATAGGTTTATGGGACGGTTTTGGCCCATGGTTTTGATACCCACAGTTTTGTAAAACTACTTAAGCAGTTGTCTACTTATATGGTTTTGTGCATATGGTAGGTATTATGTATCATTGCAGATGTGTTTTGAATTCGGGTGTGAATTCTGTAGAGTTTGTTGAGCATAGCTCCAAACAGATCTGGGTATTGTATTAAGAGAGTGGTGGCTTGTAATAAAATCTGAGCAAGTGATTCTTGGTGGACGTAGCCCAAATTGGGTGAACCATGTTAAATATTGTCTCTTTGTGTTGTGTTATTTTATTCTACACTTTTATTTAAGATCTGTAATATTTTCTGCATATTAGTTTCTATTATTGCGATTCTATGAGGGATTATCTCCGCATATTTTATCCCTTATTTCCTAACAATTGGTATCAAAACCTGGTTTGGTTTGCTGAAGTGTTGAATCACAGGGAAAGTTTTATCTTGAGTGGGAGCTATGGACAGATGATGGAAGATCAAGGGTTGATAAATTCAATGGGTAGAATTTCAGTCTTTGGAAGATGCAGATGGAAGATTACCTTTATCAAAAGGATCTTTATATTCCGCTTGTTTGAGAAGGTGAACAAACCCTCAAGCATGACATATGAGGAATGGGATTTGCTGGATAGGAAGGCACTTGGGACAATCTAGTTGTGTCTTGCATCTTCGGTATTATTTAATGTTTCAAAGGAAAAGACTACAAAAGAACTGATGGATGCATTAGGGAAGTTGTATGAAAAACCCTCTACCTCTAATAAGATATTTTTAATGAAAATGTTGTTTAATATGAAGATGTCTCGGAATGGTTCAAAATCAGATCATTTAAATGATTTTAATACGGTTGTAAATATGCTAGCTTTGGTTACAATAGAATTTTATGAAGAAGTTAGGGATTTATTAGTTTTATGCTCTTTACCTAAGAGTTGGAATAGCTTGGTAATGGCAGTAAGCAACTCGGTTACAGCTAACTCAAAGTTGAAGTTTGAGGATGTTTTAGGGGTGATTCTAAGTGAGGAAATGTAAAGAAACAACTCTAGGGAATCTTCTACTTTAGGGAATGCTTTGATAGTGGAAACTAGAGGGAGACAAAAGAATAGAGGAAGCCGTGGAAAATCAAAGGATCGGGCAAGGTCAAAATCCAAAAACAAGATAGTATGTTGGCACTGTGGAAAGTCTGGGCATGCAAAGAAGGACTGTTGGGAGCTTCAGGACAAGAAGAAACAACATGAAGAAAACAAGGAGGAAAATGTGGCAATGGGTAATGTATGTTAGGATGCTTTGATTCTTTCTTTGCACAATATTACTAAATCTTGGGTTTTAGATTTGGGGGCTTCTTTCCATGCTACTCCACATAGGCATTATTTTTTTGATTATGTTCAAGGAGATTTTGGGCATGTTTTTCTTGGTGATGATGAGCCTTGAACCATAGTTGGAAAAGGTTCTGTTCAGGTTAAGATGCAGAATGGGAATACTTGGCTATTGAAGGATGTCAGACATGTGCCTACATTAAGATGAAATTTGATATCAGCAGGGTAGTTGGGAAGTGATGGTTGTACTGTGATATTTACAGTGGACTCTTGAAAGGTTACCAAGGGTGCTCTTGTGGTGGCAAGAGGTAAGAAGGTTGGAACCTTGTATTTAACCACTTATAGCACTAATGTTTGTAATCTTGTGGCTTCAGAAGTAGATACAACATTGTGGCACTATAGGCTCAGTCATATGAGCCATAAGGGCATGGAGATCATAAAGAAGGATTTTCCTAGATATACAGAAACAGGTTTGGAGTTCTGTGAGGACTGCATATATGGGAAACAGAAGCGAGTAAGGTTTCTCAAGGTTGGACCTACAAAGAAAGAGAGTAAGTTCGAGATGGTGCATTCTGATGTGTGGGGGGCGGCTCAGGTATAATCTCTTAGGGGTTCAAGTTATTATGTTACTTTTATTGATGATGCAACAAGGAAAGTTTGGGTTTATTGTATTAGAAAAAAATATGATGTATTTGACACTTTTGTTAAATGGAAAGCCTTGGTAGAGAATGAAACAGGTCTTAAGCTAAAATGTCTCAGGTCAGATAATGGAGGGGAGTATTGTAGCAATGAATTTGATGATTAATATTCTAAGAATGGAATATGTAGGAAAAAGATGGTTCTAGGAACTCCACAGCAGAATGGGGTGTCAGAAAGGATGAACAAAACAATAATGGAACGTGCTAAGAGCATGAGGTTACATATAGGACTGTCTCTTTCTTTTTAGGCAGAAGTGGTGAGCACAGCTATGTACTTGATAAACAGAGGACCCTCAAGTGCCTTAGATGGAGGCATACATGAGGAGGCTTGGTATGGTAAGAAATTTGATTATTCATTTCTTAGAGTCTTTGGATGTGAGGTGTTTTTCCATATAGACAAGGATGATAGGACCAAGCTAGAGGCTAAATTAGAAAAATGTACTTTCATTGGTTATGGTGGTGATGACTTTGGATATAAATGTTGGAGTATTAAGGACAAGAAAATCATTCGATCTAGGGATGTGGTATTTAATGAGAAAGTCATGTATAAGTAGTAGTTGCAAGAAAATAGGGAAGAATCCAAGAAAGAATATGGACCATTAGAGGATCTTCTGAATGGGAAAGTGACACATGAATCAGTTCAGGAACCTCCTCAACAGGAACCCCAAACTCCTATATTGAGGAGGTCTTCTAGGGTAAGAAGAGAACCTAAATGTTTTTCTCCTTCTCTTTATTATTTATTACTCACTGATAGTGGAGAGCTAGAGAGCTTTGATGAAGCAATACAGGTAGATGCCAGGAAGAAGTGGGAGCAAGCCATGGATGAGGAGCATCAGGCTCTCATGGAGAACTAGACATGGGATTTGGTGAAGCTACCTGAAGGAAAAAGAGCATTACAAAACAAGTGGGTGTTCAGAGTCAAAGAGGAAGGAGGCAAGAAAATATATAAGGCCCGGTTGGTGGTCAAGGGGTTTACACAGAAAAAAGGTATAGATTTTGATGAGATTTTTTCTCTTGTAGTAAAAATGACTTCTATTAGAACTGTTCTAGGAATAGTTGCAACAGAAGACTTGCACTTAGAACAGCTTGATGTAAAGACTGCATTTCTCTATGGTGATTTGGAGGAGGAACTATATATGCAGCAACCAGAGGGCTATGAGGTCAAAGGTAAAGAGGAGATGGTGTGCAAACTGAAGAAGAGCTTGTATGGCTTGAAACAAGCTCCACGTCAATGGTATAAGAAATTTGATAGCTTCATGATGGAGCAAGGTTATATTAGATGTCATTTTGACCATTGTGTGTATACAAAGAAATTTGAGGATGGAAGTTATATTATCCTATGTTTGTATGTGGATGATATGTTGGTTGCAGGTAAAAACATGCAGGAAATAAAAGTACTCAAGAAGCAGCTAAGTGAATCCTTTTCCATGAAGGATTTGGGGGCAGCCAAAAAAATCCTTGGTATGAGGATATCTTGGGATAGGAAGGAACAAAAGCTGACTTTATCTCAGGAAGAGTACATTAAGAAGGTCTTGGAGAGGTTTAATATGCAGGATGCTAAATCAGTTGGGACTCCTTTGGCATGCCATTTCAAGTTATCAAAGGAGAAATGTCCCAAGACAGAGCAAGAGAGAAACCAGATGTCCAAGGTACCTTACTCATCAGCGGTTGGTAGTTTGATGTATGCCATGGTGTGCACCAGGCCTAATATTGCCCATGCAGTGGGAGCAGTGAGTAGATTTATGAGTGATCCAGGTAGAGATCACTGACAAGCAGTAAAGTGGATCCTTTGGTATTTGAGAGGGACCATGGGGACTTTTTTGTGCTATAGTGGATCAGACACCACTTTGTGTGGTTATGTAGATTCAGATATGGCTGGAGATGTAGACAACAGGAGGAGCACGACAGGTTATGTTTACACTGTAGGTGGGACAACAGTGAGCTAGATTTCACGACTACAAAAGCTGGTGGCTTTGTCAACCACAGAGGCTGAGTATGTTTCTGCCACAGAGGCAAGCAAAGAAATGATTTGGTTACAGCAATTGCTTAAGGAGTTGGGGCATAAACAGGAGGAATTAAATTTGCATAGTGATAGTTAGAGTGTTATAAACCTAGCTAAGAACTTTACTTTCCACTCTAGGATGAAGCATATACAGTTAAGATACCATTTCATTAGGACAACTTTGGAGGAAGAGAAGTTGAAGCTAGAGAAGATTCATACTAGTCAGAATCCTACATACATGATGACCAAGGTGGTCACAAGGGAAAAACTGAAGCTATGTTCAGCTTTGGTTGGTCTTCATGGAAACTAGTGAAGGGTTGAGAAGCTTGTCAGAGGAAAACTAGTCTCCAAGTGGGAGATTGTTAGGTTGTGGATCCTGTTTTCATGTGAGAAAGTGTTGAAGACTGTACACTAAGATTACTATACACTTTCCACACTTTTCTCGCTGGGGTTCGGGGCCAAGCCAGGCCCTATGAGCAGGGGTAGCCCCCGAGAAAAAAATTGGTCGGTAAAAGCCCCCGGTATACCGGGAAACGTGCTTTTCTCATATGGGCGAGATTTTTGACCCATAGGTTTATGGGACGGTTTTGGCCCATGGTTTTGATACCCACAGTTTTGTAAAACTACTTAAGTAGATGTCTACTTATATGGTTTTATGCATATGGTAGGTATTATGTATCATTGCAGATGTGTTTTGAATTTGGGTGTGAATTATGTAGATTTTTTTGAACATAGCTCCAAACATATCTGGGTATTGTATTGAGAGAGAAGTGGCTTGTAATAAAATCTGAGCAAGTGATTCTTGGTGGATTTAGCCATGCAAATTGGGTGAACCACATTAAATATTGTCTCTTTGTGTTGCACCTTATTTTATTCTGCACTACAACCCCTTGTGCACACTCTATAAGATTTTCTACATTATTAGCCTCTACTGTTCCTCTTTCTCTGAGTGCTATATTCCACAGTATTCATTGAGTATCACATGTCAACTTGTCACATAAAGTTTGCATTTTCATTTAATACAACCTATGTAGAAGATTCTATATTATAGATTAACTGACATTCTTAATGGTGAGTGAATGTCATGATACATGGATAGAAAATATGTTCAGGAAATAAGGGATTGGACCATGATTGTAGATGCAATCCCATGACAGAATCACAATAGTAGAAAATAATCATGTCAAAAAAATATCACAGTATCTGATGGAATATTAGATTGTGAAAAAATAAAAGAACACAACACAAAGTTCAATGTATTAACATGATTTTACCTTACTTTAGGCTATCTGCCTACTAATAATCACTTGTATTACATAGTGAGAATTATGAGAGCCACCTAGAGTCTATCAATATAATGACTCCATCATCCACCTGGCATTTAGATCTATGCTCAACAAAATATTTTGTTCACACTTGATACTCATGACACAACTAGGCATATTATGTCTCCCCTACCCTATGCACAAAGATAATGCATTAGTAGGCAACTGATTTAGTACTTTTAACAATGCCATGGATACCTGATCAAACTCATGTGGTCCAAAACCATCCTAGGGGATCCTATTGAGTTCAAAATGGGCTCCCATATGAGATGAGAACTATTTACCGATGGTGACCCTTAGTGAAGAAAACTATGGAGATGTTTATAAGGGAACATCCCTTAATGTATTAGTATTCAACACTTGACACATGATGTATATAAAAAGATCCATAACATAACAAACATACATACACACACACACATATACATTTGTCAGCATATATCATATATCATGACACATGTATCTACGTGGATTTTAGCTATGTACTACACATCTTCATATCATCATGAACTTTGAGTTTACAGTAAGCTACAGATTTGTATGCGATCTATGATGTGATTGAATTGGATAAGATGATTACATGTTGATACACACTATGATTATTCAATTATAATTACTTGGATTTTTATTAGGATGATGGTTGTGACTGAATTGTCTAGGATTGAAAAAAATTCAGAATTATAATAATGTGCAAAGACTTAGTATGAATAAAACCACCTAATATATTGTATATAGATATATCGAAAGATTCCTTCTCACTCTAAGTTAAGATGAGTGGGGAGGAAGATATGATAGTGATACAGGAACATTTTTAGGTATCTTGATTGATTTTTATCAATGGTTGGATCCTAAAAATATAAGTTTTCCTCTCAATTCCCCTCCTATTTTCGGATTCTGCACTTTATTCTATACATTGTTGAACATTAGATCATTTGTAATATGTCATGATCCTAATTGGTGAACTAAGAGGTCATAATAGTCTAACCAAATAAGGGAATCATGATCACTCTGGAATCCACATATGTTTTAGGCCTCATGATTTGAGCCATTACATGTATATCCTTTTCCTGGTTGTCATCTGATGTAATTGCATTGTGCATCATTTGAAGAAGACATATAAAAATTGTAATTATGTTGCTATCTTCTACCGGTATTATTGAACTATATTACATCTCATTTGAACTTATCCTTTTATAGTGATTGATATATTAGTGCATATGTTATATCTCTTGTATGGAACATTTTTCATAAGAGGTTGATGCCCCATGAAAGTTTAAAGTGAGTGCAGTGTTGTTCCATAACTACTGACTACAGGTTAATGTTATTCCCTCTCTGAAGTGCATCTATTCCCTTGACATATTTCACTCAGGAGAGAGTGTTCATCCCCCTCTTTCTAGTGCTATCACCTCTCCTTGAGTCTTAGGTTTCCATTTCGTGCATATCACTCCTTCTCACCATGGTCCCTTAGGAAACATAGATTAGTGATAGCTAAGGTCTATTTTTCCCTTGCGCTACAAGTATTTTTAGCACTAGGAATGATGGTCATTAGGAGTATGACCTTGAACTAGAGGTCTATTATCAAGTAGAGTAAGTAAAATATCATGAGGATGATAGAGAGACTTATCAAAACATTAGGGTTTGCACTTAGGGGGAGCCCTAGGCTTCATCTTGATTTGGGATTTTGGGTGTAATTTTGAGCTCCAGACATATTACCTATCACCTTCAAAACCATAATAGTACCAGGATGAGAATCAAATCATCATTACTGGAGTAGTACCATGTGGGTTGTATGGATTACAGTGGAAACAATATCATGTTGCAATGTAAGGAAGTTTTTTGATAAATAAATTCAACAGACACTAGGTTGACAAATACCAAAAACCCAAATGTCGATAATATATATGTATGTACGTATATATAGGGATCAGTTTTTTTAGGCATTGACAAAATCATACAAATGGATTATGATCCCATCAAAAAAATGGGATTATAGATTACCCTCACCCCTTGTGGGGGGTAAAGTATTGGATTCTTTGGATCAGTAACTGGGGATGTAGCTAGTGTCACTAGATGTGCGAACTAGGGTACTCCACTCCTAGATTGTAAATTTGGAGGCCTCTCCTTGTGCTACTCAATAAAACGGCTGAGAAAGGCTTCTCCAATGATGTAATACATATTCTCAAAAATCTCTAGGCTTATGAGAGGTGAGATTCTTGATCAATAAACCACAGTATGACTTTCACTCTGTAATAAGATCCTGTATCAGTCACATATCATTGTTATTTATGGTTGTTACATAGTCCTAAACTATACTCGATTTATCTTATAGATAACACTCTATATTCCTCATCCAAAAAACTGAAAATAAGCTCACTGAAATCTCCTACTGAGTGGTGCAATACTGGAAGATTTTCCACCATCACTGGAACATTCCCATTTTATAGCCTTATTAGAAACAAGGGAAATTTCTTTTGGGCATAATGTTCCTTATGTTCAAACGGTCAAAGTATGTACTTTATGTTGTAACATCACATACCAAAACAATGATTCTTATAACAGATAGGACCATATGCAGTTGTAATGACTTGGTATCACATACCAATCTATTCATTTCATGACTCAGTAGAGGTACTGTATCTGTTACCATGTATAGTAACACATAAGTACTACTATACTTTTAAAATGTATACTACATCATGAGTAGGGTTCTCTTACATTTGGTGATTTGGGTATTGAGTGATTTGATCTAAGGAGACCTAACTGAATAGTTACTTACCAATATTCATCTGCAATCAGGCTTATCCTTAAAGAGATAGGTGACATAGGATCGGTACACATGTAATCAACATAGCTTGTGATACATTTGGCCATAGAGAATTTTTAACATACTATCCTCAATATTACTTATTCTATAAGACGACATGGACTTTGACCCCACTCTATAAGTTATCTAGAATGTCCTTTACTGACTTTCTGTCAGTCCCCTTGCCCAAGAAGTTTATCCCTAGTTCATGAATAAAAACATCGTAGGTTATGAATAAAAAAGGATTAGGAGCTCACAAATATCATTAGGATATGAATTGGCATATTGGGTCAACCTAGGTCAACCCTATGTGCAAAGACTATCCTGAGTCATTACATCAGCTACTATCGTATTGCATACGTACACTACTCACCTAGTCCTGCAGTAGAAACTAAGTTGAATTCTTATATTACGTGTAGTATAGACCCACCTAGGGGAGAGGTCATCATCATCAGAATATGAATCACACACAAAATCGATTCTATTTCATGAGGAAATGCAATCTTATGAAAATTATGTAATTTAACAAGACAACCTAAGGAAGAGGTGTTATCATTAATAACCCAATCAATATCACCATATGCGTACTCACAATTAACATCATCATTGGGACGTGGCTCCAATGATTCGATAATGTCATGGTCAACTACTTGTGATTACACCAAGCTTGCCAAACCCTAATCCAATGCTCAATAAGTTCTTCCTAAATTTTCTTCATTTGGCCCACTAAGAACTTCGTTATTTTCATAGTCACTTTTAATAATTGATCACATAGTTTAAACTATCAACTAACCGTGACTTTGCAGCGTTATAATATGTCTTATTTAAAAATTATAATAACTTTTTAGAAATATTCATCATTTGAATATATCCAATTTAAGGTAGACTTCATACAAAATGAAATCTAATAAGTTGTAGTCATACTTGCAAACCTTTTTGGTTTATATTCCATTAAGAAAGAGAAAGAGTCTTTCTCCACATGTTATGTGTTAGGGTTTATCCTACCCAATTTCCACATTTTCTTAATGTATGTTCATCACACATTACATTACTATGTTATATATTTTAGATAATGAATATCAGATTCTACAACTTAACAAGCTACATCACAGGTAGGGAGATTGAACTAAATCCCTCTATCCAACTTATGAAAAGATAACCAATTAACATAAAAATAATATAAATAATATCAACAAGATAGAATCCATCTCATCCATTCAAGTACAAAATAATTTACACAACCAATACAAGTAAATTCTCAGTTTTCAATTAGTCTTTATAACTTATACATTTACAAGCCTTATGAATTTAGGTATGTTGCATAGCAACCATCTTCATTATAAAAGAATACTACATTTCCTTTTTCAATACAATCTCAAGAATGAATCAGAATTCTTCACAAGGAATCAAATTTAATTCAGCCAATGCATCATATAAGTTTTTCCTTCTTTTATCACTTACGAAGTCCATCTGTAAAAATTGCTAGCACAGGTCAGTTCAATGAACTGAGCATGATAAGCACTAAGCCTTAAAACGAGGTGCATTCCAATAATTGTTCCATTAAAACAACTCTGCTTTAATGAGAAAAATATTACATCATAAATATCAATATAAGAATAGCAACATAAAATAAGTCCATTTAACCAAATGAATTCACTTCCAAGAGAAGAACAGAATATAATCCACTATATCTTCCTTACAAAATTAAAGTTTAATTGATCCTATCAATTATCTTTTAGCAAACAACAAATCATATCATCTCATTGTTCCCAATTCTATCATAATAGAATACAACAATTATCTTTTCTTTAACCAAAAGAAGGGTTTAAAGCATGGTTCTTATTATGGTGATTCATCTAACTCCTAAGCAAAAGTAAAAGAAGAACCATTACAAACTATGCTCAACACAAGACATCTAAAAAACTAAAAAAAAAATCATAACATGAATTAACGGTTTCTTTTAAAGGACAACTACCTTAAATTTCAACATTTAAGATATTCATTAGAATAGAATACCATTTCCATCCAAAATAGAATAGAGGATAAAAACAATCTACCTGTAAGTCTAAATCTACTTCCACATGTTAGAAGTTAACATTTAAAGATCTGAAACCAATGTTCACAAATCAAGGTAGACTTATACATGCGTTAATCGCCACTCAAGTCCATCCTAGGAGGATCCATAACAAGATAGAGTGCAAGAGACAGAACTTACTCATCACAAACCAAACAAAGCAAAGCCTTGTCAAACAAACAGTCTGCCAAACAAGCTTACATTTTCAGTTCAATAAAATTGAATAATCTAATATCTTCCTACATCATTTCTACAAATGATTTGAACAAGGAAGACCAAACAACTCATAAATAAATCTCCATTTCATAAGAGAATCAAAACAGAAAAGTTCAACCAATGAACTTATCCCAGCAATAGAAAGAAAGGGATCTTAATTAGAAAATGTTCCAATCAATAATTCATTTTATTGTACTAACAAATGAATTTCCTCTTTTAATTCAAACATAGAAATTCATAAGCTAGTTCCCAGGAGAGAGAACAAAATTGACTAACTGTAAGAGAAAGCTCACAGCCATTTTCCTTACAATTCTTTACCTTAAATAAACATGAGTTTCAATTCCAAACTCATAATGAAATACGCATAAAAGTCCTAAAAATAACATTATGTTCCAAAGGAATCACATTCCTTTCTTTTAAAAAGATATAAGGTTTATTTACTATATCCAATACGAGATAGAAAAACAAACCAATCAGTATGCTAAACATGTTCAAAGTATCAATGAACTCAAAGACTGAAATCCCATTTTCAGGTTTCAATATTTCATTTCAAAAGAGTAATTAATTCTCGATTCAATAAGCACTAAATACAAAAACAATCTGAATATAGACAAAGTAATCCCATGATAACAATTCATAGTACTGAAGTAATAAACTCTTCTTTTAAATAAAACCCAGAGCTTATTCAAAAAGGACTAAAGACGCAGGTTTCCACAAAACATAGGGGAAAGAATACCCCCGATAAAATTCCATTGCCATCTCAGAAAATATGAAACAGTTCTCAAAAAGGAATTACCAAATCCATTCATCAAAAAAATACGTTTTCGGTTAAGGTCTCAAGGTGTTTACCCAATAGCTCAGCCAACTATCCTCCCAGTTTTCTTTGAGCAATGGAGCAACAAAAGATTTATAAGTTTTAAACTTTTAATGTAAGTAAAACCCAACTCAAAATACCATAACAAAGTGAACACAAGGTCTCAACAAAAGTTCATAGCAACACAAGTATTTGAATATGAGGGAAGTATAAAATACAACCTTCCATCAACAGTTCAAAGCTACACGAGTCTCTAGTCACATGTTCAAGGAAACTCAAAATTGTCATTCTAGTTTATACTTTAAACAAGAAGCCCTAATACCAGCTCAAAATAAAATACGAGCTTCAACAAGAATTCAAAACTAAATAAGTACAAAATAATAGTGCTGTGTAAAACACGAACCTCAAATAACAATTTAGAGAAACACAAGAATAAAACATGGTTACAGAGCCACATACGGGCTTCAAAAACAGTCCCGAGTTACCCAAGATTGCCAAACACAGGTCAAAGCATCAAAAACCTCCATCATCAGCTTTCAACAAACATGAAACCAAGAACAAGATCCAAACCAAATACAAGCTCGAATACAAGCTCAAGAAAAACACAAAATCCAACAAGATCAGACGGAACTCAACGTTCCCATATAGTTCAGAATCCACATAGTGCAACGAAGTTCAGTTCCAGCACAACAACCTCGAGTACAATTTTTAGAAATGGAAAACAAAGCTACTATATAAGCTTCACATGCATGCATCACTATTAAACTATCTCAAAGACATATTCAAAACCAACATTAATTTTTTCCATGGATTCCTATCCAAGATAACAGAGATTATAAAACCCAGGAAACAAGTAACCAGATAAAACATGTAAGCCAAGAATCTCAAAAGAGCAGAATCGTTTTAATGAAACATTTAGAAGAAAGCAAGAGATCTTAAAGATTAGAGCCTATCATTCCTGATAGTGCTTCTGCTAAGTCGAAGGAGATCTCCAGCCGAGCTCACAACTTCTCCTCTTCTCCATGAAAGATCAAACAACCATATTCTTTTTCCACATTGTCTCATATACATCCCACAAACCGAAAATAGGTCAAAGACTTCAAAAATAGCCATTAAGTGTAGTTCACTCTGCTAGTTTGAAAAACTAGAGAGCATGCAGAGTGAAAATCACTAAACATGCAAAGTGAAACAACCCAAAACAAACCCGCTTGCATGCCTACCAAGATGGTTTGTGCACGAAAACCGAAAAAAATAAGTTTCATTAATTCCAATTTTCCTGCCTATCCTTCCTGGCCACCGCCTTCTAAGTCTGGTGATTGTCAAATCAAATTTAACTTGAAATTCCATTTTAGTGATACTTCCACATAAGCCTTCGCCAAGTCACTAGTCCCTGCCAAAACTGGCAGTACCGTATGCATTAAAAACCTTATCAATAACATAAATGCCATAGGAATCGTTGCCCTTAATGCATGCGACCACCTAATTCCCCTTTCATACCCATTAGTTTAGGATAGATCAAATTACTTAGGTTAGACCTTAGGTAGTTTATAATATATACCTTAGGATATAACCCTAACAACAAATTTCCACCATAGGTCTTAACACATAGCCTTAGGTAGTTTCCACATAGGTTAGATTAATTCCACATAGAATAGTTTTAGGCATTAGGTTAGATCATTGTAAAACCTTATAGTATTAGGTTCTAGGTTAATTTTAATAGCCTAGTAACCTTTCCATATCCTTTAGCACAGAGCTTAGGTTAGGATGTCAATCAACCAACAAAATAGAATAGGAAGCTTTAGGTTAGAATAGGAATTCTATTAAGTGACATAGCTTAGGTAGCAAATATTCTTACCTAGCTTAGGATTCCATAGGATAGTCCTTTTTAGGATCCCGAATCCTTCCTATGCCGTGAACAGGTTGTATTTTCATGTTCGTCAGCAATGTCCTGCCATGATCGATCTCCAAGGACCCAAGCACAACATACAACTGAATGGAAATACATTCACACAAAAATCAAAGAACTTGTAACAACAAAGTTCAGTCAATATGTCTCTTAATTCATGGAATGTCAATTTACCATTCGTTCAACAGAGCAGATTTAAAACATTCCTTGGATCACTGAAATTGATCCAAGGATGAGTCAGATTAATAGATAAGTTTACAACTCTTAAACTAGATTGCAATTCATCTAAAAGAAGTGAAAAATGGATTCAAGGAAGCCATTCCAATTCAGTCAAAGGATCTTAAGAACAGAAATGATTTGTCCATATCAAGCATGATCTCCAACAATCAAAAGAACATATTTTTATAAGGAAAATCACATGTCAACACTTGAAATGCAAAGGAGGAAAATAACAACTGTCAAGGGTGTTACATGCTTCCCTCCTAAAAGAATCATCATCCCGATGATTACCTCTTTTAACAATTTACACCAAGGACAATCAATTCATTCACTTCTCTTATCCTAAGTCAAATATACCAAAACCTTATAGTTCTAGAAATCGGCATTAAATAGTTGGTAATTCAAATCACATAAATATCTGCCCAAAACTGGCATTCTTATTTTCATGTAAAGATAAAATCATAAATTTTTATTAATCAACAGAATCAATTCTCTTCAAATATATATGGAAAATTAGTTTTCATATCCTCTAGATTTTCCCAAGTTGCACTCTCTTCGTTAAACTAGTTCCATTGGACCTTACATTGACTTAGTTCTCGATTTTTTAAATGCAACTGGCGAGTTTCAAGCACTCGTATTGATTTAACCATGATTATTCTTGGGTCTTGGACCTGCAAGGAATTCCAATTTAACACATGTGATAAATCTAAAACGTATTTCTTAAGCAAAAAAATAGAAAACATCATGCATTCGTGACAAAGCAGGTGGTAATGCTAAACGATAAGCTACAGTGTTGATTACTTAAAATATTTCAAAAGGTCCCACATAACGTGGTGATAACTTGGAAGCCTTGCCAAAAGTTGTAGAACTCGTTTTTGGTTTAACCCAAAGAAAAACCTTCTCACAAAGTTTAAATTTCCTGTCAACCAGCTTCAAGTTAGCGTAACTCTTTTTCCTATCTGTTGCTTCTTTCAAGCGTTCATGAATCATCTTAACTTGTTCCATTTCTGTAAGAATTTTAGGTCCAATTACCTGTCTATCTTCTATGCTATCCCAAATAACAGGGGTCCTGCATTTCCTTCCGTAAAGTGCCTCGAAAGGTGCCATCTTAAGAGAAGCATGATATGTATTATTGTATGCGAATTCAACTAATGGAAGATACTCTTCCCACTTATACTGCTGATCCATACAATACGTTCATAACATATCTTCTAAAACTTGATTTACTCTTTCATTCTTCCCATCTGTTTCTAGATGATACGTAGAACTGAAATTTAGCTTAGTTCCTACATCTGCATTAATTGTTTGCCAAAATCTTGATGTCATTATAGGATCTCTATCCGAAATGATTAACTCAGGTACTCCATGTAATCTAAAAATTTCGTGTACAAATCTTCTTGCCAAAATAGGAGAATCATCCTTCATATTTCCAGCAATAAAATGTGCTACCTTTGTTAGTTTATCAACAACTACTAAGATAACATCATGCTTATTTCTCGACATAGGTAACCCTTGTATAAAATCCATGCTTATTACCTACCATTTGTACTGCGGTATGCTATGAGGATACAACAAACCGGGTGGGTGCATATGTTTTGCTTTAACACGTTGACATTCAAGGTAATGTGTCACAAAATCAATAACATCCTTTTTCATTCCTTTCCAGAAATATTGTTGTTTTATATCAGCAAGCATCTTAGTAATGCAAGGGTGTCCAGAAAAAGGTGAATCATGAAATTCGGTTAACAATTTCTTTCTCAAATCATTAAGCAAAGGTCATAGACTTTGTTTTCAAATCATAATATTTCTTCCTTATCAAAGTGAAAACCTTTATACCTCAAATCATTAGAATCTGTAGCAAGTTCTTCTTTTACTTGTTGAAAGTAAGAATCAGATTCCATAACACTTTTTACTTCATCCTTAAATTGAGTTCTAAGTGTTATAAGAGTAGAAATGTGCTTCCTACGACTTAGAGCATCCACCACTCTATTTTCTTTTCCTTTAATGTAACTTATGTCAAAATCATATTGAGACAAAAACTCTAACCACCTTCATTGTCTTGCATTCAGATTTGACTAAGTAAAAATGTACTTCAGCCCAAGATGATCAGTTTTCAACTCAAATGGTTTACCAAGTAGATAATGCCTCCAAACTTGGAGTGCATGAACAATGGAAGCAAGCTCTAAATCATGTGGAGCATAATTCAACTCATGTAACTTAAGTTTTCTACTTTTGTATGCTATAACATGACCACTTTGTAACAAAATACCTCTTAGACCTTCACCGGATGCATCAGTTACCACCATAAAATCTCCATTAGGATCTGGTACTGCAAGAATAGGTGCTGAAGTTAACTGTTCCTTCAAGGTTTTAAATGTAATTTCACATTTCTCACTCCAAACAAACTTTTTATCTTTCTTCTGTAAGGAAGTTATTAGTGCAGCTATCTTAGAAAAGTCTTTTACAAATTTCCTATAGTAGCCAGCAAGTCCCATGAAGTTTCTAACTTCATGTACATTCTTTGGTGTAGGCCATTACATTACAGCTATAATTTTTGAAGGATCTACAGCAATTTCATCTTTACTAATTACATGTCCCAGATAGTGCACTTCTATGTCATAAAAGGAACATTTGGATAGCTTACCAAACAACCTTCTCTTTCTTAAAATTTCTAAAACTATTTTTAAATGCTCATGATGCTCCTCAATGCTTTTAGAATATATGAGAATGTCGTCCAAGAATACGAGCACAAATTTGTCCAAGTATTCTTATAAGATATTATTCATTAAATTCATAAATGTCGTAGGTGCATTAGTTAATCCAAAAGGTAAAACTGTAAACTCATAATGTCCATACCTTGTTCTGAAAGTTGTTTTATGAATATTCTCATCCTTAATTCGTAGTTGATATCCAAATTGAAGATCTATCTTGGAATATACCGATGCTCCACGCATCTGATCAAATAAATCATCAATCCTAGGGAGTGGATATCTATTCTTGATTGTTGCCTTGTTTAACATTTTGTAATCAATGCACAATCTAAGTGTTCCATCTTTCTTTTTCACAAAAATTGTGGGTTCTCCCCAAGGTGAAACACTTGGTCTAATCAAACCCTTAGACAAAAATTCTTACAATTGAGCCTTAAGCTCTACTAATTCTATAGTAGTCATTCGATAAGGTGCCTTAGAAATAGGTTCAGTACCTAGTTTGATTTCAATTGTGAAGTCAAACTCTCTTTTGGGTGGTAGACCTGGTAATTCTTCTAGAAATACATCATTGAAGTCTCGTAACAACAGATATCGTTCCATAATATCATTGCTTTCTTCTGTTGATTCAGTAATTTTTAATTCATATAAGGTACATCCTTTATTTTTGGCCTTTTTAAGTTGCATAGCTGACAGTTTTCTAACAGAAATCTCACGTTTCACACCCTGAATCTCTGTTATTTTCTACAGGTTGTCTAAACAACTAATGTGTTTTTCAAAATAGTCCACTTTAGCCTTATGTTCTGCTAACCAATTAACACCTATGATTACATCATAAGACCCTAAAGGTGCAACATAAAGATCAACCTCTGTGGAAAAGTTAGGTAAATCAAGGACTGCTCCAAAAAGACACATACTAACCGTATGAACAACATTATTACCATACTGTACAGTCCATGTTTTATCCATGTTTCTAGCTTTTATTTTTAATTTTGATGTTAATTTACTAGAAATAAAACATTCAGTAGCTCCGGTATCAAAAAGAATAGTTATTGGTAAACCAAATAACTTACCCAGAACTTCTATGGGTGTGGCATGTTTCTCAGCCTGCTTGTCAGCTACTGTAGCATGTATCTTGTGCTGCTGATTGTGATCATCCTTCTTCAAAGGACATTGATTTACGTAATGATCTTTTCCATAGTTATAACAGCCTCCTACAGGTCCCTTCCTAGGCTCAGTTTTAATTCCAGCCTTAGAGTTATCGTTCTGACCCCCATAGGACTTCTGTCCATTATTATTGTTCTTGGAAAAGTTGTTCTGTGTATTACCAGTAAACTTGTTTGTTGTTGCTTTCCTATTTGCATAAGATGAAAACTTACTTTTCATTCTAAATTTCTTCCATGGTCCTTTCTTGGGTGTAAGAGAGGATGAAGAGGAGTTGGGATTCTTCTTCCTTACTTTCTCCTTGTGAGCAGAAATTGCCTATAATTTATGTTCCTGCCTTATGGATTTTTCAACAACCCCTTCCATCATGGTTGGGCTATGAACATCCACCTCTCCTCCTATAACGGGATTTAATCCCATGATGAATTTCTGTATCCTGAACTTCTCATCAGTTTGGTACTGAGGCACATACTTAAGGATTTTTGTAAATCACTCCCAATACTCAGTTACAGTTAGCTTTCCTTGAGCTAAGTTCTGAAATTCAGTCATTTTCTGATCATAGTAAAGTTGTGGCAGCCATCGTTGCCTAAAGTAACCCTTAAATTGGTCCCATGTGATATTAGATTCGTCAATGTTCAACTCAGCCTTGCGGTTGTCCCACCACGAAGATGCTTCATGTGAAATTTGATATGCTTCCCATATCGCCTTTATTTCTTCTGAGAAATTTCTTATTGCAAAGTATTTCTCCATTTCACTGAGCCAGTTCTCAGCCCCATCTCCTAATGTGGTGCCATCAAACTTGGGTGGACTTATCCTTTTTATGTCATTAGTGAGTTCTGCTACTAGCCTAGCCTTTTTGTTCTCAGGCTGAACATGTATGTTAACATTGTTATTATCAACACCCACATTGGCGTTGTCCCCTGGAGGTGGCTGATTATTGTTATCAGCTTCTTCTTCCTCCTCATTACCCATTACTTGTTGTTCCAGCACAGCCAAATGATCTCTTGTGTCCAACAGGGCAATAAGATCTCATCGAGTTACTGAGCAGTTTTCACTCCTTCCTTAAGTGGAGGGTTATTTGCAACATTTCCTCTTGTTCTCACCATTTTTTGTTACAAGAAAATTTAAGTTTCATCAGATTGTGGACACAATAGGTCCAAGAGCTGCAACCTTCAGCTCTGATACCAAGATGTAACATTCCCATTTTAAGACTTTAGAATCAAGAGAATTTTTTTTCTTTTTAAATAATGTTCACTGTTCTAAATAAAGTAATATTTAAAACAAACATTCCATGCCAATCAAATTCAATGGATAAACATATGCAGCTGTAATGACTCAGTGATTCACCGATCTATTCATTCCATAACTCGGTAAGCTACCGATCTATTTATGTTATCTTATGTATTGAATACATATTGTATACTTCGTATACTTTGTCATCCTACCCTACACCGGGTACTGAGTGATCTGTTTAAAGAACATATCTGAATATTTGTTACCAATATTCATCTGATATCACGTTGTTTTAAACTTGGTGACATAGGACAACACAACTAGTAGTTTGCGATACTTTGGCCAAAGATTTATAACATACTCTGTATGTCACTATTCCTAGACAACATACTCGTCATTTTGGAATACGTCCTTCACCTCACTCTTCTATTATCATGATTGGTCTTTACTGACTACCGTCAGTCCACTTGTTCCAGGTTTTACCCTAGCCCTAGATAGAAACATAACCTATTATAGGAAGATGCTCACAAAGGCTTAGGGTAGATGGGCATACTCATTTGACCTAAGTCATCTGAATGTGCAAACGTACCATGAGCCTTTGGAAGCTAATTCCTATCCTAAATATGCTCCTATCCAGACCTAGAGAGAAACTAGCTTCAAGTCCGAGTTCAAATGTGTGTAGATCTAGATGATCAATGTGGAAGGGTGATGCCACATGTCAACTACAATGTTGTATTCTCGAGAAGACCTAAGCCTTCTCAAAAGTACAACCCTGCAGTTGGCGTGTGCCAACATCCTACAGAAACTACCTCATCGAGATGTACATACCCCCGAGGAGATTGTTAATACATTATTAGTTTGGATTAAAACCTGATTACAACAACCCTGCCAAACCCTAATCCAATGCTCAATAAGTTCTTCCTAAATTTGCTTCATTTAGCCCACTAAGAACTTCGTTATTTTCATAGTCACTTTTAATAATTGATCACATAGTTAAACTATCAATTAACCGTAACTGTGCAGTGTTATAATATGTCTTATTTAAAAAGTACAATGACTTTTTATAAATATTCAACATCTGAATATATCCAATATAAGGTAGAATTCATACAAAATGAAGTCTAATAAATTGTAGTCATACTTGCAAACCATTTTGGTTTATATTCCATTAAGAAAGAGAAAGAGTCTTTCTCCACATGTTACGTGTTAGGGTTTATCCTACCCAATGTCCACATTTTCTTAATGTATGTTCATCACACGTTACATTACTATGTTATATAGTTTAGATAACGAATATCATATTCTGCAACTTAACAAGCTGCATCACAAGTAGGGAGATTGAACTAAATCCCTCTATCCAACTTATGAAAAGATAACCAATTAACATAAAAATAATATAAAGAATATGAACAAGATAGAATCCATCTCTTCCACACAAGTACAAAATAATTTACACAACCAATGCAAGTAAACTCTCAACTTTCAATTTATCTTATAACTTATACATTTACAAGACTTATGCATTTAGGTATACTGCATAACAACCATCTTCATTATAAAAGAATACTACATTTCCTTTTTCAATACAATCTCAAGAATGAATCAGAATTCTTCACAAGGAATCATATTTAATTCAGCCAATGCATCATATAAGTTTTGCCTTCTTTTATCACTTACGAAGTCCATCTGCAAAAATTGCTAGCACGGGTCAGTTCAATGAACTGAGCATGATAAGCACTAAGCCTTAAAACAAGGTGCATTCCAATAATTGTTCCATTAAAACAACTCTTCTTTAATGAGACAATTATTACATCATAAATATCAATATAAGTAATAGCAAATGGAAAAGAAGTACATTTAACCAATTGAATTTACTTCCAAGAGAAGAACAAAATATAATCCACTATATCTGCCTTACAAAATTAAAGTTTAATTGATCCTATCAATTATCTTTAAGCAAACAAAAAATCATATCATCTCATTGTTCCCAATTCTATCATAATAGAATACAACATTTATCTTTGCTTTAACCAAAAGAAGGGTTTAAAGCATGGTTCTCATTAGGATGATTCATCTAACTCCTAAGCAAAAGAAAAAGAAGAACCATTACAAACTATGCTCAACACAAGACATTCAAAAAACTGAAACACATTCATAACATGAATTAACGGTTTCATTTAAAGGACAACTACCTTAAATTTCAACATTTAAGATATTCATCAGAACAAAATCCCATTTCAATCCAAGAAGGAATAGAGAATCAAACAGTCTACCTGTAAGTCTAAATCTACTTCCACATGTTAGAAGTTAACATTTAAAGATCTGAAACCAATGTTCACAAATCAAGGTAGACTTATACATGCGTTAATCGCCACTCAAGTCCATCCAAGGAGGATCCATAAAAAGATAGAGTGCAAGAGACAAAACTTACTCATCACAAACCAAACAAAGCAAAGCCTTGTCAAACAAACAGTCTGCCAAACAAGCTTACATTTTCAGTTCAATAAAACTGAATAATCTAATCTCTTCCTACATCATTTCTACAAATGATTTGAACAAGGAAGACCAAACAACTCATAAAGAAATCTCCATTTCATAAGAGAATCAAAATAGAAAAGTTCAACCAATGAACTTATCCCAGCAATAGAAAGAAAGGGATCTTAATTAGAAAATGATCCAATCAATAATTCATTTTATTGTACTAACAAATGAATTTCCACTTTTAATTCAAACATAGAAATTCATAAGCTAGTTCCCAAGAGAGAGAACAAAATTGACTTCACAGTAAGAAGAAAGCACACTGCCATTTTCCTTACAATTCTTTACCTTCAATAAACATGAGTTTCAATTCCAATCTCAGAATGAAATACACATAACAGTCCTAAAAACAACATTCTGTTCCAAAGGAATCACATTCCTTTCTTTTAAAAAGATACAAGGTTTATTTACTATATCCAATAAGAGATAGAAAAACAAACCGATTAGTATGCTAAACATGTTTAGAGTATCAACAAAATCAAAGACTGAAATCCCATTTTCAGGTTTCAATATTGCATTTCAAAAGAGTAATTAATTCTCGATTCAATAAGCACTAAATACAAAAATAGTCTAAATATAAACAAAGTAATCCCACGATAGCAATTCATAGCACTAAAGTAATAAACTCTTCTTTTAAACGAAACCCAGAGCTTATTTTAAAAGATCTGAAGAAGTGGGTTTCCACAAAACAGAGGGGAAAAAAATACCCCCGATAAAATGTCATTGCCATCTCAGAAAAGATGAAACAGTTCTCAAAAAGGAATTACCAAATCCATTCATCAAACAAAGACGTTTTCAGTTAAGGTCTCAAGAGTTTACCCAACAACTCAGCCAACTATTCTCCCAGTTTTCTTTGAGCAATAGTTCAACAAAAGAGTTATAAGTTTTTAAACTTTTAATACAAGTAAAACCCAACTCAAAATACCAGAATAGAGTCGAACACGAAGTCTCAACAAAATTTCAGAACTACACAAGTATTTGAATACGAGGGAAGTATAAAATACAATCTTCCATCAACAGTTCAGAGCTACACGAGTCTCTAGTCACAGTTTCAAGGAAACATGAAATTCTCATTCCAGTTTATACTTTAAACAAGATGCCCTAATACCATCTCAAAACAAAACACGACCTTCAACAAGAGTTCAGAACTAAACAAGTACAAAATAAGAGTGCGGTGTAAAACATGAAACTCCAATAATAGTTTAGAGAAACATAAGAATAAAACACATGTACAGAGCCACATATGGGATTCAAAAACAGTCCCGAGTTACCCAAGATTCCCAAACACAGTTCAGAGCATTAAGAACCTCCATCACGAGCTTTCAACAAACACAAAACCAAGGACAAGATCCAAACCAAATACAAGCTCAAGAAAAACACAAACTCCAACAAGATCAGATGGAACTCAAGGTTCCCATATAGTAATGAATCCACATATTGCAATGAATTTCAGTTCCAACACAACAACCTCGAATACAAATTTCATAAAAGGAAAACATAAGCTACTAATACAAGCTTCGCATGCATGTATCACTATTAAACTATCACAAAGACAGTTTCAAAACCAACATTATTTTTTCCATGGATTCATATCCAAGATAACAGAGATTATAAAACCCAACAAACAAGTAACTAGATAAAACATGCAAGCCAAGAATCTCAAAAGAGCATAATTGTTTTAATGAAACATTTAGAAGAAAGCAAGAGATCTTAAATATTAGAGCCTATCATGTTTGATAGTGCTTCTGCAAAGTTGAAGGAGATCTCCAGCTGAGCTCACAACTTCTCCTCTTCTCCACGAAAGATCAAACAACCATATTCTTTTTCCATATTGTCTCATATACATCCCACAAACTGAAAATAGGTCAAAGAATTCAAAAATAGCCATTAAGTGCAGTTCACTCTGCTGGTTTGAAAAACCACAGAGCATGTAGAGCAAAAATTGTGAAACATGTAAAGTGAATCAACCTAAAACAAACCCGCTTGCATGCCTACCAAGATGGTTTGCATACAAAAACCAAAAACAATAAGTTTCATTAATTCCTATTTTCCCACCTATCCTTCCTTGCCACCACCTTCCAAGTTTGGCAATTGCAAAATCAAATTTAACATAAAATTTCATTTTAATGATACTTCCACATAAGCCTCCGCCAAGTCACTAGCCCCTGCCAAAACTGACAGTACCTTATGCATTAAAAACCTTATCAATAACATAAATGTCATAGGAACCATCACCCTTAGTGCATGCAACCACCTAATTCCCCTTTCATACCTATTAGTTTAGGATAGAGTAAATTACTTAGGTTAGGCCTTAGGTAGTTTATAATATATACCTTAGGATAACACCCTAACAAGAAATTTCCACCATAGGTCTTAACACATAGCCTTAGGTAGTTTCCACATAGATTAGATCATTGTAAAACCTTATAGTATTAGGTTCTGGGTTAATTTTAATATCCTAGTAACCTTTCCATATCCTTTAGCACAGAGCTTAGGTTAGGATGCCAATCAACCAACAAAGTAGAATAGGAAGCTTTAGGTTAGAATAAGAATTCTATTAAGTGACATAGCTTAGGTAGCAAATATTCTTACCTAGCTTAGGATTCCATAGGATAGTCCTTTTTAGGATCCTGAATCCTTCCTATGTCGTGAACAGGCTGTATTTTCATGTTCATCAGCAATGTCCTGCCATGATCGATCTCCAAGGACCCAAGCACAACATACAACTGAATGGAAATATGTTCACACAAAAATCAAAGAACTTGTAACAACAAAGTTCAGTCAATATGTCACTTAATTCATGGAATGTCAATTTACCATTTGTTCAACAGAGCAGATTTAAAACATTCCTTGGATCACTGAAATTGATCCAAGGATGAGTCAGATTAATAGATAAGTTTACAACTCTTAAACCAGATTGCAATTCATCTAAAAGAAGTGAAAAATGGATTCAAGGAAGCCATTCCAATTCAGTCAAAGGATCTTAAGAACATAAATGATTTTTCCATATCAAGCATGATCTCCAACAATCAAAAGAACATATCTTTATAAGGAAAATCACATGTCAACACTTGAAATGCAAAGGAGGAAAATAACAACTGTCAAGGGTGTTACATGCTTCCTCCTAAAAGAATCATCCTCCGATGATTACTTCTTTTAACAATTTACACCAAGGAAAATCAATTCATTCACTTCTCTTATCCTAAGTCAAATATATCAAAACCTTATAGTTCCAGAAATCAACATTAAATAGTTGTTTATTCAAATCACATAAATATCTGCCCAAAATTGGCATATCTTATTGTCATATAAAGATAAAATCATAAATTTTTATCAATCAACAGAATGAATTCTATTCAAATAGATATGGAAAAGTAGTTTTCATATCCTCTAGATTTTCCCAAGTTGCACTCTCTTCGTTAAACTGGTCCCACTGGACCTTAGGTTGAATTATTTCTCTATTTCTTAAATGCAACTGGTGAGTTTCAAGAATTCTTATTGGTTTAACCTCGATTATTCCAAGGTCTTAGACCTACAAGGAACTCTAATTTAACACATGTGATAAATCTGAAACGTATTTCTTAAGCAAAGAAATATGGAAAACATCATGCATTCGTGACAAAGCAGGTGGTAATGCTAAACAATAAGCTACAGGGTTGATTACTTCAACTATTTCAAAAGGTCCCACATAATGTGGTGATAACTTGGCAGCCTTGCCAAAAATTATAGAACTCTTTTTTGGTTTAACCTGAAGAAAAACCTTCTCACCAAGTTCAAATTTCCTATCAACCCGCTTCAAGTCAGCGTAACTATTTTGCCTATCTGCTGCTTCTTTCAAGCGTTCACAAAACAACTTAACTTGTTGTTCCATTTCCAGTAAGAATTTCAGGTCCAATCACCTCTCTATCTTCTATGCTATCCCAAATAACAGGGGTCCTGCATTTCCTTCCGTTAAGTGCCTCGAAAGGTGCCATCTTAAGATAATCATGATATGTATTATTGTATGTGAATTCAACTAATGGAAGATACTCTTACCACTTATACTTTGATCCATACAATACATTCTGTAACATATCTTCTAAAACTTGATTTACTCTTTCAGTTTGCCCATCTATTTCTGGATGATACGCAGAACTGAAATTTAGCTTAGTTCCTAGAGCTGCATTAAGTGTTTGCCAAAATTTTGATGTCATTCTAGGATCTCTATCCGAAATGATTAACTCAGGTACTTCGTGTAATCTAAAAATTTTGTGTAGAGATCTTCTTTCTAAAATAGGAGAATCATCCTTCAAATTTTTAGCAATAAAATGTGCTACCTTTGTTAATTTATCAACAATTACTAAGATAACATCATGCTTATTTCTCGACATAGGTAACCCTTGCATAAAATATATGCTTATTATTTGTCATTTGTACTGCGGTATGCTATGAGGATACAACAAACCAGCTGGGTGCATATGTTCCGCTTTAACACGTTGACATTCAAGGCAATGTGTCACAAAATCAATAACATCCTTTTTCATTCCTTTCCAGAAATATTGTTGTTTTATATCAGCAAGCATCTTAGTAATGCCAGGGTGTCTAGAAAAAGGTGAATTGTGAAATTCAGTTAACAATTTCTTTCTCAAATCATTAAGCAAAGGTACATAGACTTTGTTTTCAAATCGTAAGATTCCTTCCTTATCAAAGTGAAAACCTTTATACCTCGAATCATTAGAATCTGTAGCAAGTGTTGCTTTTACTTGTTGAAAGTAAGAATCAGATTCCATAACACTTTTTACTTCATCCTTAAACTGAGTTCTAAGTGTTATAAGAGCATAAATGTGCTTCCTACGACTTCGAGCATCCAACCACTCTATTTTCTTTTCCTTTAATGTAACTTATGTCAAAATCATATTGAGACAAAATATCTAACCACCTTCGATGTCTCGCATTCAGATTTGGCTGAGTAAAAATGTACTGTTGCCCAAGATGATCAGTTTTCAACTCAAATGATTTACCAAGAAAATAATGCCTCCAAAATTGGAGTGCATGAACAATGGCAGCAAGCTTTAAATCATGTTGAGCATAATTCAACTCATATAACTTAAGTTTTCTACTTTTGTATGCTATAACATGACCACTTTGTAACAAAATACCTCCTAGACCTTCACCGAATGCATCAGTTACCACCATAAAATCTCCATTAGGATCTGGTACTGTAAGAATAGGTGTTGAAGTTAACTGTTCCTTCAAGGTTTTAAATGAAATTTCACATTTCTCACTCCAAACAAACTTTTTATCTTTCTTCTGTAAGGAAGTTATTGGTGCAGCTATCTTAGAAAAGTCTTTTACAAATTTCCTATAGTAGCCAGCAAGTCCCATGAAGCTTCTAACTTCATGTACATTCTTTGGTGCAGGCCATTCCGTTATAGCTATAATTTTTGAAGGATCTACAACAATTCCATCTTTACTAATTACATGTCCCAAATAGTGCACTTCTGTGTCATAAAAAGAACATTTGGACAGCTTACCAAACAACTGTCTCTTTCTCAGAATTTCCAAAACTATTTTCAAATGCTCATGATGTTCCTCAATACTTTTAGAATATATGAGAATGTCATCCAAGAATACGAGCACAAATTTGTCCAAGTATTCTTGAAAGATATTATTCATTAAATTCATAAATGTCACAGGTGCATTAGTTAATCCAAAAGGTAAAACCGTAAACTCATAATGTCCATACCTTGTTCTGAAAGTTGTTTTATGAATATCCTCATCCTTAATTCGTAGTTGATGATATCCAGATCAAAGATCTATCTTGGAATATACCGATGCTCCACGCATCTAATCAAATAAATCATCAATCCTAGGGAGTGGATATCTATTCTTGATTGTTGCCTTGTTTAACATTTTGTAATCAATGCACAATCTAAGTGTTCCATCTTTCTTTTTCACAAAAATTACGGGTGCTCCCCAAGGTGAAACACTTGGTCTAATCAAACCCTTAGACAAAATTTTCTTGCAATTGAGCCTTAAGCTCTACTAATTCTATAGTAGTCATTCGATAAGGTGCCTTAGAAATAGGTTCAGTACCTAGTTTGATTTCAATTGTGAAGTCAAACTCCCTTTTGGGTGGTAGACCTGGAAATTCTTCCGGAAATACATCACTAAAGTCTCTTAATAGCGAATATCGTTTCATAATATCGTTGCTTTCTTTTTTTCATTCAGTAATTTTTACTTCATATAAGTTACATCCTTTATTTTTAGCCTTTTTAAGTTGCATAGCTAATAATTTTCTAATAGAAATCTCACGTTTCACACCCTGAATCTCTGTTGTTTTCTGTAGGTCGTCTAAACAACTAATGTGTTTTTTGAAACAGTCCACTTTAGCCTTATCTCCTACTAACCAATTAACACCTATGATTACATCATAAGACCCTAAAGGTGCAACATAAAGATCAACCTCTGTGGAAAATTTAGGTAAATCAAGGACTGCTCCAAAAAGACACATACTAACCGTATGAACAACATTATTACCATACTGTACAGTCCATGTTTTATCCATGTTTCTAGCTTTTCTTTTTAATTTTGATGCTAATTTACTAGAAATAAAACATTTAGTAGCTCCGGTATCAAAAAGAATAGTTATTGGTAAACCAAATAACTTACCTAGAACTTCTATGGGTGTGGCATGTTTCTCAGCCTGCTTGTCAGCTACTGCAGCGTGTATCTTGTGCTGCTGATTACAATCATCCTTCTTCAAAGGACATTGATTCACGTAATGTAATGATCTTTTCCAGAATTATAACAACCTCCTACATGTCCCTTCCTAGGCTCAGGTTTATTTCCATCCTTAGAGTTATCGTTCTGACCCCCTTAGAAATTTTGTCTGTTATTATTGTTCTTGGAAAATTTGTTCCGTGCATTACCAACAAACTTGTTTGTTGTTGCTTTCTTATTTGTATCAGATGAAAACTTAATTTTCATTCTGAATTTCTTCCATGGTCCTTTCTTAGGTGCAAGAGAGGATGAAGAGGAGTTGGTATTCTTCTTCCTTACTTCTTCCCTGTGAGCAGAAATTGCCTTTAATTTCTATTCCTGCCTTATGGATTTTTCAACAACCCCTTCCATTATGTTTGGGCTGTGAACATCCACCTCTCCTCCTATAATGGGATTTAATCCCATGATGAATTTCCATATCTTGAACTTCTCATCAGTTTGGTACTAAGGTACATACTTAAGGAGTTTTGTAAATCGCTCCTGATACTCAGTTACAGTTAACTTTCCTTGAGCTAAGTTCTGAAATTCAGGCATATCACTCATTATCATAATTTCCATTATTATAATGGAAGTTATAGTAAGGTCATATTTTTTTTCACTCCAGTTGATGAGGAGGATGATGCTCATTAGAAAATAGTTGAATGAAACAATTATCAAGTAGAGTAAGTAAAATATCATGAGGATAATAGAGATACTTATCAAAACATGATGGTTTCTCACTCAAGTAAAGTAGGAGGATTCATAATAGTTATAGGTTTAGGTGTGATTATGATATGAAATATTTTCACATTGTAAAACCTTAACCTAGTTCTCAGGAAGTAGTAGGTGAATCATCCTAAAGCAGTAAATGTGGATTATGTGGACAAAGTGGAAATGATATCATGAGATTGTGTGGAAGTTATGTGTGGGAATGAATTTTTTATCTATATTGATAACATATAGGTAAAATAGTAGTAAATCGAATCACATGTGTCATAAAGAAGCCTCTCCTTAAGAGGGAAGATGAGGCCCTGCCAAAGAAATTTGTCTTACATTTCTAAATCCATGGGCTTAATATAGTAACTTTTGAATACTAGCCTTAAAGTGTAGAATATAATCAATAGTCTGGCTCATCGTTCTCCTTGATATAAATAAGGTAAACACTCATATCTAAATTAAGGACCCTTATTATCAATAAAGTGAATGATAAATTATATCTTCAAGTTCTATAAATGTGCTCATATGTCCCTTAGGAAGGTGGGTAAACCAATACACTTTCAGTAACCTAGTTAGACTATGTGAGAAAGATCCTTTAAAAACAACCTATCATAGTTATAACATGGTACGTAGCCAATCTATAGTACATAATTGATAGAATAAGGGTCAAGAGGTCCCAACAAACAATTGTAATTTAGGCATAGCAACAATCATGAGGGGGGGCAAGAATGGAAGATTTTACGGAATATTAGGGTTTCCATATATATCATTAGAATCAATTTCAAGTGTGATAAGACTTACTGTTCTAAGGGTCAATGTATGTACCTTACATGTTGTAAATCACCTACGACATGCATGATATAAATGACCTCTTGAGGAGGTATAACATTGATATTGATAGAAACCCATTCAAGGGATGTGATTTTACTATTTACAGTAACCATGTGGGAACAATATTTTGTTTAAAATAAGGGTTGTATATTATATCATTACTAAGCACATCAGTCAACCATTTGGTGATTTATTTTAGTATACAGGGATCTAAAGTTACCTCGTCATTAGTTCACATTCCAATTTATCATACAATATGCTTAGTTGAAGAGATAAGTAATGGGACCAACACATCAAGGAAGTAACATGTTCACATTCATTCTAAGGCATAGAGAAAATTCATACTATTATTCTCAACATTAGTAATTTATAAGAGGCATGGAAGAAAAAACAATAGGAATATCATTTCTGCATTCATTCCTAGAGAGTAGATACATAAGTAAGAAACATAATCATGAATAGAAACATTTTTAGGAGGAGAAACAACACTCATTAGAGTAGGTATTTACATCATTAGCTACATGTTCATCTAGGTACTTTATTTACCTTTATTGTATTTATCCTCACCCACTAAATGTGTGTGGATACATTCATCTTTATCTTATTTATATATTAGTCAGATATTATCTAGTTGAGTAGGTAGTAGTTATTTCCTATGATACTATGGTATTGACTAGACCCACTTGAGGGTCTAGTTCATCATCCTCAGAATCTATGGTCTTGACTAGTTCTTTAATGACTAGTTATTTCCTTGATTTCATGAGCTTGATCTATAACCTTGACTGGTTCTTAGATTGTTATTCCTTTCCTATTTAAGCAAGGCCCATTCTCAATGTATTGCATTGAGTTATCATTAATAACCCATATGATATTGTTGATCATTTGCATACTGCACAAGGTTTTATGTAAAGTTATTCATTGGTGAATGTGGCTTTCAATTATTCGATCATGGTGTTTGATTAGCATCTGTGTTCTTGGCTTGAATACGATCAATGGTTATCATTCCTTTCAAACACAAGTAGAAACACGCATTAGGTACATCTAAATATTAATATTAGATATAGTTGCATCATTCATCTATGAATAAGGTAGAATGAACATTCATCAGGTGGCACTATCCATATTTGTTTCATTGTCAAAGAAGGGTAAGAAGTACCATTAACTCTTGAATTTACATGTAGGAAAAAACCACTCAAGTGATGACATCATCATCATCATCAAAAAAGTATTTAGCTTACATCAGCTTAGTATATTCTATATCAATGAGAAGTGTACTATTATTTGACATTAGGGAAACTTTTCAAGATGTATATGTGCATACATGAACCATGTGGATTGATCCACTAAGAGGAATGGACATGGTCATTGAGATGTATACTCAGTAACTAATATCATCATCAAAATGTGGATCCAATGAGTTGATAGATATGTAGGTATCCCAAGTACTTGTGGATAATAAACAAAAGTTTTCAAAGTAGATAAACTCATGAGGTACCTCTAACATGGGTAGAGAGCTAGCTGAAAGAGGCATTTGAATGACAGGTATATCTAACATTATAGGTATCACACAAGAAGATGTAAAGAAGGGTGGAAATTATTTTGTTGAGTAGGAGGAATATAAGATGAAATATCATCATAACCATTAGCCACATCAGCTAGAAATCAAGCAGTGGAAGAATAAACACAAGGGGAATAAACACGATGTAAGGTGCATATAGAACCTTGTCCTTAAATCCATAAGAAGCATTGGACCTAGTTAGAAATATGGTAGTACCTTTATGGTTTCACAAAGTAGGATTACTATAGATCCATAACTATCCCAATCCAATAAAAGAAACCCTTAAGTCACTGAGGATTCTGGAAATGAAAAGGCCTAGCTAATGATAGATAATCTAAACCCTAATGTTGCTGAAGGGTTCAAAAAATAATACGTTCACAAAATTGTATCGACCCTAAATTAATTAAATGTGGTTAACCTACTTAATTTATTAGGATTGAATGGATGTTGCAAGAATTTGATCAATCCAAATTACACTCATTTGCAATGGATAATAGAAACTAGTGTATTACAAGCATGCCAAGCTAATATACCACTTAGGAGTATTACTAGGGTTTGAGGGATGACTTGGCTAACTCAGGTTGACCTTTGACAGTTCTATTTGAATATGGAATGATGAATAACTAGAAATGTACCTAGATAAATTGTTACTTGCTCAAATATGCAGGGGAAGGACCATATGACTCAATTAGGACCAGATCTTACAAACAACCCTTGGTGTATGGTTTTTGACCTATGAATGACATGGTTCTAATTTTCTCTATATTTCTTCTTTGTCACATGTGTCAAACTTTGATATCTTCGACTTCACCTGTAACCCTAGATTTTGCACTTATACTTGCTAAACAATTCTAACCTCCTACAAGAACCGCAAGCACACATTAGATCAAAAATATATGCATATGATCAAGTTGAACTAACCGTGGCGGTCACCCTGTTTGTGATTCACTGAGTAATGCACTACATTTTAGGCTCAATGAAGTTTTCCTTGTACTTTGTGCAAGTATGCAAGTGACTACGGCCTTTGGCTTATCTTTTCCCTTATGCTTCCACATTGAGAGAAAACTATGCTACTTTTCTCCCTTAAAAACTGTAAAACTCCCATTTTAAGACTTTAGAATCAAGAGAATTTTTTTTTTAAAAAATAATGTTCACTGTTCTAAATAAAGCAATATTTAAAACAAACATTCCATGCCAATCAAATTCAATGGATAAACATATGCATATGTAATGACTCGGTGATTCATCGATCTATTCATTACATAACTCGGTAAGCTACCGATCTATTTATGTTATCTTATATATTGAATACGTATTGTATACTTCGTATACTTTGTCATCCTACCCTACAACGGGTACTGAGTGATCTGTTTAAAGAACATATCTGAATATCTGTTACCAATATTCATCTAATATCACATTGTTTTAAACTTGGTGACATAGGACAACGCAACCAACAGTTTGTGATACTTTGGCCAAGGATTTATAACATACTATGTATGTCACTATTCCTAAATGACATACTCATTATTTTGGAATATGTTCTTCACCTCACTCTTCTATTATCATGATTGGTCTTTACTGACTACCGTCAGTCTACTTGTTCCAGGTTTTTCCCTAGCCCTAGATAGAAACATAACCTATTATAGGAAGACGCTCATAAAAGCTTAGGGTAGATGGGCATACTCGTTTGACCTAAGTCATCTGAATGTGCAAACGTACCCTGAGCCTTTGGAAGTTAATTCCTATCCTAAATATGCTCCTATCCAGACCTAGAGAGAAACTAGGTTCAAGTCTGAGTTCCAAATGTGTGTAGATCTAGATAATCAATGTGAAAGGGTGATGCCACATGTCAACTACAACGATGTATTCTCGAGAAGACCCAAGCGTTCTCGAAAGTACAACCCTGCAGTTGACGTGTGCCAACATCCTACAGAAACTACCTCATCGAGATGTACATACCCCCGAGGAGATTGTTAATACATTATTAGTTTGGGTTAAAACCTGATTATAGCAACCTTGCCAAACCCTAATCCAACGCTCAATAGGTTCTTCCTAAATTTGCTTCATTTAGCCCACTAAGAACTTCGTTATTTTCATAGTCACTTTTAATAATTGATCACATAGTTTAAACTATCAATTAACCGTGACTGTGCAGTGTTATAATATGTCTTATTTAAAAACTACAATAACTTTTTAGAAAGATTCATCATTTGAATATATCCAATTTAAGGTAGACTTCATACAAAATGAAGTCTAATAAGTTGTAGTCATACTTGCAAACCTTTTTGGTTTATATTCCATTAAGAAAGAGAAAGAGTCTTTCTCCACATGTTACGTGTTAGGGTTTATCCTACCCAATGTCCACATTTTCTTAATGTATGTTCATCACATGCTACATTATTATGGTATATAATTTAGATAACGAATATCAGATTCTACAACTTAACAAGCTACATCATAGGTAGGGAGATTGAACTAAATCCCTCTATCCAACTTATGAAAAGATAACCAATTAACATAAAAATAATATAAAGAATATCAACAAGATAGAATCCATCTCATCCATACAAGTACAAAATAATTTACACAACCAATACAAGTAAATTCTTAGCTTTTAATTAATCTTTATAACTTATACATTTACAAGCCTTATGCATTTAGGTATGCTGCGTAACAACCTTCTTCATTATAAAAGAATACTACATTTCCTTTTTCAATACATTCTATGCAAATGTGTAAATCAGATTTACGCCCTTTTGTGCTATGATATGTAGTATGAATTACTAAAAGTTTCTTTCTTAGCTTAATAAGTGGTCCATAGATAAGTTCTTGCTAGATAATAAATGCTTGTAGTAAACATGTATATATATGCATCCTTTACTTTCAAATTTGAATATCGATAAGGATGACCCAAAACATAAGTACCAAAATAGGAAACAATAACAAAGAGACTCAACATGAAGAAAGGACCCAAAAACCAAAGGGGCAAAAACCATACATCTTAGGTCAAGAACATAATATGGTCCTGGACCATTGTCATCAAAAGCAAAACAACAAATTGCAAAGACCGAAGATATATGTGAAACAACATAAAAATATAAGAGAGAATCAAACAAATCACAAATTAGAAGACAAATCAAGCAATACAACAAGGAATAATTTCATCGTTTAGGACTCACATATATAAATTTTGTCAAAAACATGATGTAATAATGATTTTGTGTTGAATTTAATGTCTACATAGGGAGGTTGTAAAAGATGGCTATACAAATATGAAAACATGTGAAATGTGATATAATTGGACTACACATCAAGGTTTTCTCATAAGTACCACCACTAATTAGCCTCATGCAACTAGGGAAGGTTGAGCGTAACCTTTTCTAATTGCTCACCACTCTTGGCAATGTCCTTGAGGACAACACTTCAGGGAAGCCAATACGCCAATAATGCCTACGAAAAGTCAAAGTGAGTAAAAGTGAAAAATTAAGTGTATACACTCTCCCCCCATATTATTCTCGTGGTTCTAGGAAGTTGACACATATATACTTGTATGGTTCTATTTGTTTCCTTCGTAGGCCATTTTGTCTCTTTTTTACATTTTTCTTAGGGTCTTGTGTTCCTTTTGTTAGTTTTCTCTCTCTTTGTGTGCCATATTACACGCCAATAGGGTCAAAATTAAAATTCAAGAATTCTTTCAATACATGAGTGCATTAGTCCATTTATGCCAATACACTAACAATGGTTCATTTTATACAAGAGTTATATTGAATTTGTAAAATGGAGTTTATTGTTTCAATAGAATTTTGTGCCAAAAGCATAATTCATGCATTTGGAGAGCATGCAACATTTACTACTTGTTGCATACATTTGAATAGCTAAGGGTTGAGATGTTTGTATACAAAAAAGTCCCTACTAACTTGTATTGAATGTCGATTTCTAAATTGCTCAGTCATGTGGGAGCTAATAATAATGAAGGGATAACACATATCTTCAAGAACTTCATTGATTTTTATGGGTCTTGTAAGGTATTGAGATCATATTATGGCCTAAAACAAGGAGAAAATTTACAATTTTCTTGCAGTGAAGTGAGATTTGTGGAGTTTAGAACCAGGCATTCTCTAGTGAAAATTCAAAGAGTTTAGAACCAGGCATTCTCTAGTGAAAATTCAAAGAAAGAACAAGGAGCAATTTTTGTACTTTATATGACTAAATGCGTACTTGTAGGTTCTGATCATGGTGGTCAAATACAATTGTCTTTGCAGATGATAGTTGTACATTAAATAAAACATACCATAATTTAGCGATGAGAATTTACAGGACTTTGTACAGCTCCCTTTTCTATCTTTGCTCTGATCAACAACATACATGTTAATTCTATGTATAATTTTGAGGGACCACAATACCAAACAGAAACAAATTACAACACACTCACGGTACAGAAACTGATGTTCATTCCTAACGGGCTTTGGAAAAAAACCGCTTGATCCACCTGGCAAAGCGAAAACCGGATTTGTGAGTTGTTTTATGAGCAGGAAAGAAAGACATGCGGGTTTCGACGGATCCGGTGCTCCGGCTGTGGAACAACATGGGCGGCGGCGCAGTTGCAGAAGAAGAAGATGAAGAAGAAGACTTCTTCTGCTTCTCCACAGGCGCTACATATTTCGAATTGAAGGTTGAAAATGGTGACCTTTCTGAGTCCGCGGCCTCCCCGGGAATCGAACCGGTGCCCCATACGATACCAGACGACCCCTGCCTTCTGAATGATATCTCTGACCTCTTCAGCGACTCTGCCATATTCCCCACAACGAGAAGCAAAATGAAAATGAAAATGAAAAAGCACGGCAATAATTCGAAGACAAGACCTGAATTGTGGGTAATTTTAATTGGTATACAGTTGGAGGAGATGCTCATCCCTTTTGTCTTCATATGCTTGTTTTTTAATGGCGGTGTTGAGCATGAGCAGGAGCAGGCTCCTCCGTTGAATGCCTCTCACTTTAAAGTCGTTTCAACATAGGATTGGGATTGGGATTGGGATTAGACTTTAGACTTTGCATTAATGTGTTAGTTGTCACTCTAGGGGTCTATGTCTTTGTTGTTTTAGGTGGTTTCGGTTGTGGGTTCAAACAAATCTCTTTTTATTTATGGTGCTTAGAATCTTACATTAACACGCTCCAATCACTAAGGTGGAGGCTATTCTCCCCGTAGAATGCACTGTCATACATCCATAACCCATCATCAACACATTCATACCTTGCATGGAAGGGCTCCGCCGAATCCTGCCAAATCATAGGCGGATTTGTTTGTAAATGTATGCGTTTGAAATGTTGTAGTTGCATGTGTGAAGTGGTAGCTGAATTGGTGGGAAGTGTGCTGACAGATGACATGTCTTTTTTATTCCCACAAACAACTATGAAGTTTTTACAAAACATTAAAAAATACATTGTTTTTCAACAACAAAAAATTGCAAAAAAAACTAACTATTATCGCGTCTACCACATGGCAGCAGATGGACATGATGGATGCATAGATATTTTTATGTACGACGATACATTGTATCGAGAAAATAGCCTCCGCAATCACTAATCCGTATTTAATTTAATAAATAAAAATAAAAAACACTCAATAATAAATTGGGCAGGAAATCCAGCGTGCGAAGATGATTAAGGTGGTCCACACACAATTAAGGCGGCAAAAGATTCCAAATCACATGGATGAGTGGAAACGCAATCTTGGACACTGTGCTTTAAATATATTAAAGTTATACAGTTTTCATTTAGGAAATCATTGACCTTAAATCATGTCTATGCTAAATTTCTAGACTAAGTACACATATATTTAATAAAGATAACTCATGCATGGGAAACGGTACACGCACAGGCGTATGTTGATTGATTTTCCTATTTTGTTTCAGGTTTTCCAAAAATAAAAATAAAAAATAAAATATTCCAAAAAACTAGCACCATCACCCTTTAGGTGTCCATAGGTCACTAAGAATAATTTTGTTCATGTAAATGACTAATATATACATTTAACAAGTTTACCGGACTAAGTTAATATATAATTTTTATTATAGAAAAGTTGTTTGCATGATAATACTTTAATGATGAGAATATTCTTAAAATTTTGTCAAGAACAGAAATTAATAATAAGAAACATCTTGACTGTCTATATAAAAAATAAGTAATTATGAATTATTAATGAATAATAAATATTATTTTTAAGCTTCTTGGAAATCTACACATTTAAAAAAAAAATCCACGTATAATCTATATGCTTTCACATTTTTCATACATTCTAATAGGATACTACAATGTTTCAACACATGATAACAATATAGCTTGATTCCTTGTAGAGAAGTTTTCAATGAGTGACTTTACACCTTCAGATTAAATTTCCTTGAAAATTTTCAAGATCTTTCTCAAAAATCTCATTTTTATATATCACGCAATTATAACATTTTATAAGACCACAATTATTTGAAAATCTTTAAACCTTACCACAAACACCATTTTTTTTACACATGACACAATTATAACATTCTGATATCCCATATCTCTTTTAGGCATTTTAAAAACAATTCACAAGGATTGTGCTTCCACATTGTGACACCAGTTTATCAAACAAAGATGCAATTTCAATTACGATTCGAGGATGCCCATATTTTGTTTTGATGACCCATTTTGGTGCAAGCAACAAATATGTTGTCAAATGTTCTACAATTGTTCCATATACCTAGGAATTAGATTCGCAAAAAAGTTTCCAACTCCATATCAAAAATCAATCTTATGCATATCATGTAATCATCGCAGTCATCAAACTATACTTAAGAGCATCCATCAAACTGTAAAACTTGAAATACATGCTAACATTGGTTATTTTTTTAAAAAGGGTCTTTGAAAAATGCAAATTCCTTACATAAGTAACATCATATGTTTTCTTTCCTTGTTTCAAGACTTGTAATTTTGCACATACTTCGATAATAGTAGTGAGAGCTTATGGTTCAGGTTTTTCACTTTCCAATTGCATCCGATAAGAAACATGAAATCTTGTGTCATTATGCCAATTTTGAACATGAATAACAATCAAATAATTCCAAAAGATTGCATCTAGTTATAATTTTTATATAGGTAATCAATTGAACTCTTGAATATTATTAAACTATACTAGTTTTCATTTTATTACAAGGGAGTAAGTGATACACTCTAAATATGGAAATTGAAAACAATGATCGATTTATGCAACTATTTCAATGGTAGAGATACATCTAGTATTTCATTACCATAAAAAAATATTCAATTAAGAATTATAAACCTTAACATTAGGGACTTGATTTGCAAGAGTAGTAAAAAGTTAAATTATTGCAGATTTCATCACCATTGTTTATGGTGATTTTCGGTTAAGTGTTATAATGTTGAAATACCAAAATATCAAATAAGGTAGGGTTTATCGATACTTGAGCCGACAAATGCAATGTTGGGATGATTGGGTACACGAGCAATGAAAGAGGCTCCTCATGTTGCCAAGTGAGAAGACCTATGTATGAAGACAACTAAACAAAATTTTTAGATAAATATGCAATGAGTTGCTCGGAAAAGGATGATCTCAGGAATCCAAAGGGCTTCCTTGAAGGGTGCCAACCCATTTGATACAATCAAGTGATTTGATAATGATAAGACAAATGACAATGATTTAGAACACGAGAGGGATATGAAGATCATGCTCCGCGTTGTAGGTAGCCCAGGCTAGGGTCGTGGCAAGCTCGAAGTCTTGGAAGTAATCAAACTAGAACTGCTCCGCAACTTCACGTTCTTCTTGTATGATGTCAACTTATTCCTCGATGTCTTCGAATTCTGGTGTGAGGGAAATAATGCACAAACTCAGATCATGTGCAATATTGCACTGTTCCTAAAAAAAACGCTACTAGATGATTGAGAGATCATATATGCTGGTGATAGGGTGTGAAGGACCTGAAACAGTCATCTAAAAAACATGCATCTTACAAACAACTGATTAGACCAGAAACAAAAATTATGCACTTTACACATAATTTGGCTTGGTCTTATACTACTATTTAGAAGGTTCTCAAGTGTACAAAGTACTAATTAATCCCACCTTTTGGCCATCTTTATTTTATATTTTATTTCATAGTTCCCATGTATTTTCCAGCACTTATCCACCTATTTCGCAACTTCCCCGACATTCTAGCCCTAAATTAGGGTGCCCTAGCCTGTACTGGGGCACCCCGGTCCCACCCTGGGTGCCTCGATCTATGAAAACCCCCTTTCGCTCCTTTTTGGGTCATTTCTAGTTGTTGGTCATCTTTATCTTTTTCTCAGTTGGCCTTGTCGGGATTAATTATGAAATTAAGCTTGAGAGCCCTATAAATATAAAGTTATAAGACCATAATGAGGGTCCTAGGTCATAGCATTACACACTACTATCACTCCATCTAGGGTTACATCCATTGCATCACTTGCATCCACATAGTGCCATGCATCAAGGCTAGGAGATTTGCATCACACACACTTCATAGGGGGAGGGATTCTATTCTATTCCATGCACACATTCTATTTACATTTTCTATAGTTACTATTTCTCGCTACTTCACAAAGTGTGACTGACATGAGAGCACCTAGGTCATGACATGCACACACTCACAGAACTACATTGGGTCTAAAATATAGTGCAACGCTCAGTGATAAGTCCACTAGCTTGGTGGTTGAGATCCATCCAACCCATTCATTTGCATCTTTTATTTTTCTAGGGTTTGATACTTCTCTTTGCATTGCAGGTCATTTTCCAGTTCATCTGATGAATCCAGATGACAAAAATAGGCAAGTTTCAGACCAACTTTACCATACTAGTTGAACAGGTTTTGAGCATTTACAGTGTTCAGAATGCCTAGATTGCAGACCAGGGCACCCCGGGGGCCCCAGTACACTCCTATCAATCACTTCAGAATACCTTCAGATCTTCCTTTGTAGGGTCCCTGAGTGTTTGTCTGCACTTCCAGATTTTATGTCTCAGATCTGCGACACTGTGCGACAGTCAACTATCCAATCATCTAAGCTACTTCTCTCCCTTCTCTTACACATTTAGGGTTTCATTTCACTTAGAATAGTTTACTTACATTTATTCCATACTGTCTCACTATTCTACTACAACGTTATAGTCCTCCTAATTATATTAAATAGGATTGTTATTTCCTTGCCCATAGTCCCAATTTTAGTTAATCATTTTGGTGAACCTGACTTCCATTTTTTGTTTATGCCCATTACTCGTAGCGGTCATTTTGGCCCTCTCCATTATTGTGAGCTTTCTTCTTCTCTTCCCCATCCCTCTAGATCCATGGCTGACATACCTCCCTCTATAACTGACAACCCCTTAGACACCTCCACCTAGGTTCCCCTTCACAAAATTGAAACTGTAGTTAGTGAAAAATCCTATGACGAGGACACCAATGCTGACCAAGAACAACTTGATACTCTCACAGATTTTCACCAGGATTTACGTGAGAATCCCACTCATCTCCCTCATGTTTATGCATGCTCTACTCGTAGTTAAATGAGATCATGAGGCATCCCTACCTATTTCTTCCACTCCTATGGTCTCTACACCACCCATATCTACTCCACCTATTGTAACTACTACCCCTCCAACCCATCAAGGTGCTTCTAGTATCCCACTTGGTTCCTCCTCTAATTCCCTTGACTATGTGTCATTATACCAAGATCTTCAAAACCAAATCCACCAGTTACAATTCACCACTTCTAAAGGACCCCTACCACTCAATTCCACCTCCTTGTTGCATTCTCCATTTTTTTCCATCCATCTCTGCTTACCCATTCCCATATAACTTCATCTCTCCCAAACTACCCATTTTTAAAGGCCATGATGACCCACAAGAGCATCTGCGTGCTTTCCATGTTGTTTGTCTCGACTATGCTGATGATCTTACTATCCTCGCCAAATTGTTTCTGTGTAGTCTACAGGATTATGCGATGTGTTGGTTCTATGACTTACCCCTCCACTCAGTGGTTTCATTTACATATCTGGCTGATGCTTTTCTCACGCACTTTTCTATCAATATTGGTTCCACACTCTCTTATGCCCAACTTGCTCAGCTTAAACAAGGCCCCACCGAACACTTCCCTGATTATGTCTTATGATATAAGAATAGTTTTTCCTAGATGACTAATGTCCTTGCTGACTCCAAACTACAAGATTTATTTTTCCATAGTCTTTTTCCACCTCTCCACGATAGCGTGCTCTTTGAAACTTTTCCATCATTTGACCAACTTTGTCATGCTCTGAAACTATGTGAGACTAAACTAGTCTCTATCAAAAAAGCTCAAATATCAGGATGCCCCTTCTTCCTCCACCTACATTCCAAGTAAAACACTATTTAAGGTGCCCCGCACATCAATCTAATAATTCATAGAATACTGTTAATGTGGTCTCCACTCCTAGGGAATTGTGCCCTCATCCATACCAACGTCCTTTTACTAAACTTAGCACCTCGTTAACTGTCTTATTTCCACAACTCATTGATAGTAATCTCCTTACTCTGCCACCACCTTTACAGCTCGACCCATCCCAACCCAAAGGATATAACTTTGATGACCACTCTTACTGTGATTATCATCAATGTGTTGGACATTCCATTGATAATTGTTTTAAGCTCTAACATATTGTCGAAGACCTTCTTGATGGTGGCCATATTGAACTCACCAAAATCCCCCGCATCCATCCCTACCAATGATAACCACAAACTCCAAATCTTTAACAACCCCTACCCTAAAATATGATACTAAATCAGTTGATTCATCCTCTAACTATCTCTACCATACATTGTCTTCTCCCCCTGGCCCTCTCGACTTTCTTATTGCTCACACTATCACTTCAGCACTAGTTATTTCCTTCTCTAACACTGATTACCATGCTACATTCATCTCCGACCATTTACATATACAAGCCTCTATCAGGCTCATCCTTTATCAACAACACCAAGGTTGATCCTATTCTCCTATTTGTACATGTTCCTTGTCTTTCTTGTGATCTATTGGCTACCATGCATCCCAAATTAAGTTTATGTTCAAGATACCCTATGGTGTTGTTAAGTTACCTATCACAGTTGGTCCTCTCACTCTTCTCATCCCTTGCCTTTTAAGTCAAACTGTTAATGACTGTGACTTGCTTCTCAGCCTCACTTGAATTCATAAAACCAAAGCTATTATTTCTATAAAAAAATTACGACTCAAATTTGTTTACAACAACCATGTTATTTCTATTAAATGACATTCCTCCTTCACCTCCATTATTGACACCTTCTCATTCTGATATTCGCATGTCTTCCCCTCTTACTCATACACCTCCTCTGAAATTTCCCACAATGCATCTGATTCCTAATTCACCACCTCAATTGGCCTCTATGTAACCACTCCATTCCATTAGTCCTACACACCAAGCATAGGCCTATCCCTAAGACCATTACTGCATCATGCCGCCAATCACCGGCTCACTTTATTCCACATGGATCATCCTTTCATCCACACATAGATGATGCCTCGCTCTCCATCACCAACACACTTTACTACACCTTGTAATTGGTCTTACGTGCACCCATCACATGCATATCAGGTTCATTCCCCCTGAACAATGTTTGTCACACATACAACCATTGCTCAACCATCATCCTAAGGTTTCATCATCTTCACCACCAATTGTTAGACCTCCATCCCTAAAACTTATTGGTTGACCACTCCTTTATGATACAATCGGGGGGCATAACACATTATATCCACCCCCCCTTTCTCTATTCTAGCATACTTGTATCATCCTACATCCATATCACTTTATCTCGCACATATTTAGCATACCCTCGTTACCCGATGACACACTCTTGTGCTTCAATTCACACTGGAATGTTGAGGGATTACCATTACACTGAACCCCACACACTGTATTATACACTATAGGTTCTACACACATATACATTCTATCATTTCTATATACCTATATCATACATCCTACATCATCATATCTATACATAGTCTACATTTACATTACATTCTATACATCTACATCTCATCTCTATTAGTACATTTATACATCATATATCTACACTATCATTACATGCTAGTTTTACATTTCATCCATCATTCTACATACTACATTAGGTTCTAGTACACATGGATACACCATTCTTCTACTACATTCTTCTATCCTACATGCACTATATTGTATCTTCACATTACATATACATCCAACCACACATTACAGTACCTATCCTACATTTACACTAGTCATCCTTACAAATTCTATTTACCTATCATTCTTACACTTTTTATTACATTTCACACTTATTACATTATACATTCCATACCCACTACACATTCACATTACATTTCCTACACCGCACATTTACACATCCTATTCCTTTGGTCATTTATACTATGTTGTTTTCTATGTTGCACTCACCACCCTATGACACACTTTAGTTCCTCAGTCCATACTTGATTGCTGAGGGTTTACCAATCAAATGGACCTTACATACATGTGACATGTCATCATACCACATTCATCAGACTAGTGACCAACGCTCTAGGCTATATCGTCACCCACACTCATCATCACTTACCATAGTGGTATACACCTTAGGTTAAATCACCACTCTTTTCATCAATTCTACATTATCCTATTACATTCTATCATCTCCTTTATATCATCCTATCCTACGTATTATACTTTTTTCTCCAAATTATTATGCATTATCATGCCTCCAATCATCATGTAGTGGTATACACCTTAGGTTAAATCACCACTCTCATTCATATTCATTATCCTCTTACATCTATCATCATATTATATTATCCTAAGTTCATTCTATTACATCATCATTTATCCTTACCATCACTTAGTGGTATACACTTTAGGCTAAATCACCACTCATTCTTATTCATAGTGGTCTACGCTTAGTGCTAAATCACCACCTTCTTGTTATCACCATATACTCATATATGCTTCCACGACCACTTCATCACCCATCTCGTAGTAACATACACTATAGGCTAAATCATCACCTTCATTCTTCCATTCATGTAGTGATATATGCTTAGGGATAAATCATCACTCACCTATTACAACCACATGTGTGATATACACTTAGGCTATATGGTTCACTACATTCACTATACAATCACATACTTCATTCACCACTTATTCACTCCTCCCATAGTGATATATGCTTAGGGCTAAATCATCACTCATCTATTCAACCAAGTCATGGTATATGCTTATGTTATAGGGTCCATGCCCATATCTCCCCATGTCACATTTCATCACCACTACACATACACACTCATCACGGTGCACTAGACACAACCAACACTACTCGACCATTTCCTGATGATGCACTCTCATTTATGGTTCATTCTTGACTGCTGAGGGGGAAAAAAAATGAACCTCACTACATACACTTCCATACACTTGGGGGGGCACATTGCTCCTATCATTCCATCTTGCATTCCATTCCATCCATCCACAACATACTGCATTGTCTTGGTAGCATTTACTCTTGCTTCCTAGTGTTTTGCATGATCACTTTATTACACATGTTATCTTTCTTATATGGAATTATCATACACACATGCATGTTCACACCTTTGTCTAGTGTGATTGCAAATACAAGACATTTACACGTGACATGGATGCTCACCTTCTACCCTTACTATATTGGTCACTGGGGGCATCCACATTCGTCTCATACATGTGTTATTGTTTCATTTTGTACTTAGCATCTTATACTACTTGTTCATACATGCTTTGACATATTGGTTATCACTCTAACATGCTAATGGGTGTTCCATGTGCAACACTTGTTTTTCAGGATTACATGTTTCCATGACTACTTGTTTGTTTCTACTTGTCTTCTTTGTTTACCTTTGTATGCGGGATTTTCCCTTTGTTTGTGTGCACACTTGTCTATTGTTTTGGCCATGATGGCCTTGTGTGTCTTGTAACATCGTGAGTGATGTCCCATGTTTGTAACCCACTTTGTGTGGTCTTCTTGTTGTTTCTTGTGTGTTTACACTATTGTGCTTGGTAGTTTTTCTACATTGTCTGCATATTTTACACTTATTACATGCATGTGTTTTCAGACTAACACTTGTATTGGCTAGCCATCCCCTTTTGTGTGCGCCTTGGTATCTACCAAGTGTTTCCCTTTCCCCCTGCAGGGTAGAGTTCTACAGGTTAGAGTGTGGTTGGTCCTCTTTTGGGGCTTCATTCTCCTTCCAGGGTCATCACATGTGCCCCCAAAGAGGGGGGCATCATTGAGGGTTTTCTACTAACACAACGTATTTACACCAGTTCAGACACAATGAGTGAGTTCAGACCAGTCTACGAACTCCATACACAATGGCCTTAACAAGACATGGTGTCCTTTCAACAATTCTACAGAGTGGTTACAGGCTCAGGGGTTACAGTGGGTGTGCCTCTCTACACTTCTCCGTCCAGTGGCATCAGATCACCAAAAAAACTAGGAAAGTACTGAGATCTCTTTAACAAATTTCAGCATAAGCAGTTAGAGTTGGAGGACACAAAACATTTCCTCCCTACACTTCTTTAGCTAGGGTGGCATGAGATCACCCAAAAAACTAATGATAGTACATGATATCCTTCTACACCCTTTTCTCAACATGGATCAGGTGCACATGTTCCATTTACATTTTTTTCTAGCATATTTTACATTTGCGTACTTTACACATTTCTATATACATGCGTATTTTACACAACATTTTTACATACATACATATTTGACTACTTGATCATTTTCTCCTTGCAGGTCCACCATATGAGAAACAAGCAGTCAAATTGGGGGCAACAACAACAACAATGAAAACACACCATGATGGTACTTTCCATACTAACCATGTAGGTACATTACACACTGCAACAACTACACATGCGTTCTGCCCTAGGTTCACTCTCATCACTTTTTATGCACATTTTTCATCTTTAGAATCCACACTCCTCCACATTTTTGTTTTTTTCATTCCACGCTTGAGTCTAGTCCATCGACATGTCTTCTTCTACACTCTACATGGATATCAGGTACGCATCTCTATCTACTTTATGTTACCAAGCTTTTCTGCTCACCAACATAAAGTGGGGGAAAAATGTAGACACAAAATTATGCACTTTACACATAATTTGGCCCGAGCTTATACTACTATTTAGAAGGTTCTCAAGTGTACAAAGTACTAATTAATCCCACCTTTTGGCCATCTTTATTTTATATTTTATTTCGTAGTTCCCATGTATTTTCCAGCACTTATCCACCCATTTCACAACTTCCCCAACATTCTAGCCCTAAATCATGGGCACCCTAGCCTGTACTTGGGGTACCCCGGTCCCACCATAAGGCATTGATCTATGCAAACCCCCTTTCACTCCTTTTTGGGTCATTTCTAGTTGTTGGTCATCTTTATCTTTTTCTCATTCGGCCTTGTCGGGATTAATTATGAAATTAAGCTTGAGAGCCCTATAAATATAAAGTTATAAGACCATAATGAGGGTCCTAGGTCATAACATTACACACTACTATCACTCCATCTAGGGCTGCATCCATTGCATCACTTGCATCCACATAGTGCCATGCATCAAGGCTAGGAGATCTACATCACACACACTTCATAGGGGGAGGGATTATATTCTATTCCATGCACACATGCTATTTACATTTTCTATAGTTACTATTGCTTGCTACTTCACAAAGTGCAACTGGCACAAGAGCACCTAGGGCATGACATGCACACACTCACTAGAACTACATCTAGGTCTGAAATGTAGTGAAACACTCAGTGATAAGACCACTAGCTTGGCAGTTGAGGTCAGTCTGAACCATTCATTTACATATTTTATTTTTCTAGGGTTTGATACTTCTCTTTACATTACAAGTCATTTTCCAGCTCATTTGACAGATCCAAGTGCAACAAATAGTAGAAGGAATTCAGAACCAACTTGCGACCATACCAGTTGTAGGTTTTAAGCATTTACAGTGTTCAAAACGCCTAGATTGTAGACCATGGTGCCTCAGGGCACCCCAATACACTTCCAGGAACCCCAGTAACTTCATCCTTCAGATCTATCCTTTGCAGGGTCCCTGAGTGTTCATTTGCACTTCCATAATTTTATTCTCAGACCTGTGACAACCTCCGATAGTCACTACCAATAAACTAATCTATTTCTCTCCCTTCTCTTACACATTTAGGGTTTCATTTCACTTAGAATAGTTTATTGCATTTATTTCATATTGTTTTAGTCTTTTATTACGTTAGGATGGGTAGGATAAACTAGGCTAGGTTGGTTCTAAGTGGTTAGGGGAAGGTACATGATATTTACGTGGGTAAATGAGGTTTTATGATAGTAGTTTATAAGGTACTTATGATAAGGATAATAATTATGATAGTGATTAATGTATATCGGATCACCTAGGAGGTGAAAAAGAGGTGTCTACATTTTCCCCTTTTTGTTGAGTTGTCTGTAGGCACATACTACGAGAAAAAAAATAGCATGAGGATGCCCCCATTTTTTATAAGGATTTTTTCCCCCCTCAAGCCAACGGTGAATTTGTTTTTGTCATTGGATTGTTTGGATAGGTTTTCTTTAATAAGCTCCATGGTTTTATTGTAGTCTATAATGACCATGTTGGAGGATTTTGTAGAGATGGTAGTAATCTGGGAAACACTTGGTAATGGACATTATACAACCTTTAGAGGGTGATGATAATGTGGACATCCTATAAATGCATGCTTCGAGAAGGCCATTACATAGAGAGGATCCAATGGGAGTGCTCTTGCAAGGATGTGTGAAGCTGTGGGACCAAAGGGTTAAAGGAAACATACATAATGTGTGGAAAAATTGATGTATGGTCAAAACAAAGTTTTGACAAGGTTTTGGGTATCAAAGAATAATTATAAGGCTTTTGATGGTGTTGTAAAGTTGATAAGAGAGGTTAGGTGATCAAAATAGATAAGGTGTGTTAAAAAGGCTAACATCGGTGGTGATTCTAAAAATGGAAAATATATAAGCCAAGTCGGGCATAAAAATGGCTCATTTATGACGTGCCATTTTGTGATTTGAGAGCTCTGGGTTGTTGTTTTTGAGTGTTTTTAAGAGATGGAGGTGAGCAAAAACAACAGGAAGAGGCAGTAGACCAGGAGAGGGGTAAGTAGGTTTGATTTTTTATTTCATTTTGGTTTTTGTGATTTTTTTTTTTACTTTTATAAAATTTAGGGCGCGAATGCCCGATAGACATCGATCGGGTGGATCGTCATTGATTGGTTTAATGAAAAAATCACCGATTAGCAACTGGTGGTGATCAAATTGATTTTTTGATAAATTTGCTAAGTGATGTGTTTTCTTGTGTGTTTTTATAGGTGACAGTGTAGACACAAAATCACGCAATTTGGGTAATTATCTAGTCTCGATTACATACTACTATTTACATTATTCCTATGTAAGGATGATACTAATTAACCCATGTATTTGATCACCTTTCTTTTATTTATGATTCTACTTTTAGTCTTACACTTCTGTTTTATCAGTCTGTATTTTCATACTTTGGCATTTGTCATTATGGACACCAGTGCCTAGCTAGGATACCAGCGCCAAGCACCCCTGTCCTCTCTGGGTGCCCTTACCCTATTTTTACTTTGGTCACACTTTTCGAATCCTTTCTAGCCATTTGAGCATCTTATATTTTTGGTAGTCAGAATTTTTAGGGTTAATTACGAAGTTCAAGAAAGGGCATCATATAAATATAAATTTATGTAGTCATAATAAGGGACCAAGCACTAAACATCTACAACTCCATTTACATCTATCGAGCTCCATCACAAGAGGAAAAGGATGGTTCATATACATCACACTTCATAGGAGGTGAGTCTATTGTTTCCATGCACACATTGCTTAAATTATACATCTAGTTACTTTCTCACTACTCACAAAGTGCGAATGACACAAAAGCAACCTAGGGTACAATTCTACACACACACAAAACTACATTGGGTCTGCGATGTAGTGTAGTTATCAATGATAATTCCATCATTTTAGAAGCTGAGTACACTTTGACGCCTTCATTTTAATCTTTATTTTTTAGTGTTTGATGTTTTGTTTGGGGTTTTATAGGTGATTCATTCATTCCAAATTTACAGAGACATTCAGTAGAATTTAGTGACATACATGCAACAAAAGGTGAACAAGTGTGAACCTCTTCCTATACCTCAGAGGATGTTTTCTGAGCATCTACTTAGACCAGGGTGTCAAGAATCCAGAACACGGTGCCCGTGGGCACCCCTATCCTTCTCTGGGTGCCCCATTCCAGTCAAATCTACCGGACGTGAATTTTTCCAGGATTCTGTAAGACAGTCCTCCATCTCTGTTTAGCCGGTCTCCACTGTGAAACAATCCAAAAACCTCTGTGAGTCAACTAAGGCTCTTATAACTCTCTTTACAAATTAGGGTTTCATATTTTCATTACTTAGTTTCTTGGGTATTATTTCAGTATTTTAGTATCCATTTATTTAATGCAAACTTGCATTAGATTAGGCTATTATATTACATTTCAACATATTCATTTTGGTGAACCTGAACTCGATCTTCATGCTCTAAGGATCCTCATTATTTTCTTATCATTCTATAATATTGTCATGATGAGTATCTCAATTAATGATTTCTTTCTTTCCAATCATGACTTAAGGCACAAAGTACATCTCCTTCCTACTACTCACATTCTTGCTGATATGCATCTAGATTTCGTATATAACTCTTTTGTTGATGCATTTTCTCAACATATAGCTTTCCCATCTAACCATAATGCTGATATTTCTATTTTTGAGAATGATCCACCCTTTCATATCATGATTCACATCTATAATGTGGGCATCAAGCGTACTCTAATTGACAATGGATCTGAAATTAATCTTTGTCCTACGTCCTTCCTTGAAAAGCTTGATATTTATGTTGTTAATGTTAGTCCATCATGTCTCTCTCTTCATGCATATGATGGCTCCATTCACCCATGCATAGGTCACATTGTTTTACCTATCACTATAGGGCCAAAAATTCTCAACACAATCTTCTTTGTCATTGAATTTCAAGTTTCATATCACTATTTTCTTGGTAGGCCATGGCTCCATCCCATGCAAGTTGTTTCTTCTACAGTGCATCATTGTGTCAAGTTTATACATGAGGGTGTCGAGTATACTATCCTTCGTGACCATCATCCATACAAATATTGTGACCACGATCCAAATACTATAGTTCCTATTCCAATAGCTAACACTGCTGATGACTCACAACCCAAAAATGAGCTACCACATTTACCACCACTTGAAGGTGTTATTTGCATGATAGATTCCATACTAACTACATTTATGCCTCCCCCTGATTTTACCACTTCCATGATTATTTATCAGGAGCCTATCCATATAATGAATGTCACTTTAGCTACTCCACTTTCTCATGTACTTCCTGCATCATTACAACCTCCATTAACATGTACACTTTTCATGAATGATTATTATTTGGAGCATATTCCATTCGATCCTACTTTTGATGATATAGTATGTACATATGATGGATTTACTTGGCTAGGATTCACTTTTGAGGATCTCTATCCTCCGCTGCACTCTTATCACCTTTATCATGGATTCATTCGCATTACTATTGATTATGGTCTACGTATCTTTCATCTCACAATATTTCTTACGCGAAGTCCTCACTCTTCACCACTTACATTAGGAAAATCTTGGCTTGATAACATTCGGGGCATGTTAGATCCTAATCACAATGATATATCATTTCCCATGCCCTTTGGTCATGTATTCATATGAAAAATTTCCTTTCCTGGATATACACAGAAGCTCACTCGCTGGTATGCACATGGGTGTCCATTACCACCATTCATTGATGAGGAATATGCCATGGGAATTGTTGTCCCAAATAACTCCCCTAGTTATACAGATAAACTTATATTTTCATTCTAACTCTGATGTTTCACATTTCAGGTTGGGTGAACTAAAGATTGTTCTTTTGACACCTTGGCACAGTTATAGTTCTTCTGCACACCCCGCCCACCTTACTTCCTTCATCCCTTTGTATCCCCATTCCATCACTTCCTCTCGTGCTTTCCTCGCATGCTTTCCCTTCCCTCTACATTTTTACATCTCCTTTCATTCTTTTATACCTTTCTTATGTGCACTCGCTTTCATTCCTAGTCTGTCGCGCACTCCTTGTGTGCTCACCCTTGACTTTCCTTCCAATTTGGCTAAGTCCCTTACATTTCTTCTACGTGCATCACCTTCAAGTGCATGTATTTTTCTTCTCCCTTTTACGTGCGCCCTTTGCACCTTCCTCTGTGCTCTTCTGTTCCATGTAACATGTGCCAGAATTGAGTGTGCTACACGTAACCTATCAAAGTGCGCCAGTAGGGAACCAAATACTGAAAACCAAATAGTTCATGACACATGGAAGAAACAACAAAAAACATGAATAGTTGGCTGATTCCTTTAGTCAATTAGTGCACGCCACATGTCTTGCGTGTTTAGTCTACACTGTAGAATTTTGACAACCATAACTTCTGCTACAGTGCTCAGATTCCCACACGTGTTGTCTTTTTGGAAGGTTGCTGATGTGGGTTGCACTTTGGACTATTCAAAATCATATTTTGGAGGGATTTGGTAGGCATAAAATAGGGAAATGTATCTCATATCATCAATGCACATCTAATCGACCTCAACCACTAGATTTTTGTAGATTTGGCTTCCTTCCTTCTTCTACATGCCAAACAGACATGGGGAAGTGCATCTGATAGCCGTACAGGTGGATTTACAGGAAATTATCACTTGCTATTGGTGGTTACAGATTTGAATATGATTTTCCCTCTCTTTCTCCTTCTCTTGTCTCCTTCTTCTATAAATAACAGAGTTTTGCTTTGTAAAAGGATCCTCTTTGTTGTAATGACACCATGCCAAAATGGTGGCCGACTACCCACGAGTTTTAGACATTGAGTTGAGTCTCTGCAATGTATCCTCACCTCTTGTTGTGAATGTAACTGATTATGCATCCCTTAAGTAATAAAATCATGTTTTGTGGAAATCTTTTCTTCCCTGTCTCACTTTCATTACATATCACCTCTCTGTTTGCGTTTTATGACATGTTGTACATTCCCTCTATTTTTAGTCCCCATGTTCATGTTGTGTTGTGTGCATTGGAAGGTTGAGCCTACGTGTTGATCTATGGCATGTGCCATCCACCCTCTTCTCCCATGCCCTCTCTATTTCCTTCGCCCTCATGGAGAGAGATCAACCCTTTCCCTAGTGCTATCACCTTCCTTAGCTCAGGATTTCCCCTTTCTGCACATCCTTCTATCCCTGGTCCCTTGGAATTTTTAGCTTAGTTTTCCCTTCCAGTATTAGGAGTAGCAGTAGTAGTAGAAATAGATAGAGGAACCGACGTTCTCCAAGGATCCATCTCAAGCGCGCAAGGTCCCACAACTTGGAGACAATTCTATTATTGTCTCAAACAACTTGTCTCTTTCAAATCCAAGACATGGGTGCACGTTTGAACAACCAATAGTTTCTGGCATGCTCGATGGGACTAGTTTGAAGAGCTATACATCTTCATCTCAGCAAGTTTGGTGTATTATTGTTGAGATCTAGCCTTTGAAGGCATTTTTCAATACATCTAGCGACTCCAATGATTCAAACACACCCATTTTCTCATTCATAGACTGGTATCCCCTTTCTTCCATCCATTTCTCCTTTTCCATTGTTCCACTTTCTTCTTTTGAAGTTGTGAAAACATGACTTCTTTCCCTTTCTAGAACTCTCACCTGCAACAATAGAACTATTTTCCTTCATCATCATAGTTTCAATATTTCCCTCCAAGTCAGTTCTATGAGCCCCATTATCTTGAAAATGCAAATAACCCCCCTTTTTCTAACCAAAATGTTTATGAAGAACAAGTTTATGCCGATGCTGTTAGAAAATCCATGGAAGAAACTGATTTTGAGAGGAAAGTACAAAAAATGGAGATGTATATGATGCAACTCAAAGTAAAGTGCTCCATAAAGGTGGCTAGAGTTGGATACAAGGTCCCTTGTCCATGGGTCAGCCTTATACCAAGCTGGTGTAGTACCCAACAAAAGCTACAATTTATCACTGAGATGATGCCCCAGACTATAGAATGGGCTGAAGAAATGGAGGTTCATAAACCTAGTGCTGATAACCCCTATAAATGGGGCAACTCTGCACTACCTTCCTACAACCCTCCCATTCCTCCTCCCCAACATACATCATCGCATTCTTTTACACATGTTCCCATCTTTCCGTGTACTACCCCACATTGAGAATTCCCCTCCTCCATCCTCTAAACTTCACTCCTCTGTCACCTCTCCTTCCATGCATGCCACTACTCCTTCAGCACGCGTGCCCTTCGTTCCTTCTGAACCTATCCCTCCACCTTCTTCTAAGTCCCCTCTATCTAGCTGTGCCAAAAATGAATATCCCATTACATACACATCATCTCTAGCCAATGTCATCATATTCGATGAGTGCAGGACAATTGAAGAATGGTATGACTCATGTGGATCCAAATGGGAAGATGTGATCATTAAGGTGCCTATTTCAGATGAAAAAAAATTAGTCTCATAAGGCATGCTTCTAGAGGAGAAATTTTTTCTTCTAAAGGCATAATTACGTGTGACCCAACCTATAAGCACTCCCCTTCAGGATGAAATTCTTCACAAAAATCCCATATGCAGGGTTGAAATTCAAAAAATGGGCAAACCACAAGAATCAAACCATGCCCAATCAAATATATGGCTAGTTTAGAGCCAAAAATAGAGTTGCCTCAAGTCATGCTTGTTGGTGCCCATTTTGATCCTCCATTATTTTCCCATCTTTCCCCTTTGTTCTACATGCTCAAAACACAATTTTCTTGGAGTTTGGTGGTCTGCAAGTTTCCCCATCCAGATTGAATGCTTTAAATGTCTCATAAAATTATTATTTTGCCCCAACTTGAAAGAGGAATACATGCAGGCTCTGTTTTATGCCCTAAATTTTCCAAATCCACGGGCCTCTATCATTTTTTTCATTTTTTTCTGGCTTGTGGAGCTTGAATTTTCTCGTTTTATACATATTTTCCCTAAAAAATCCTTCCCCATGGTAGAAAATTGCTTAAAACCACTTCCCATATGTTTTTTTGACCAAAAAATCCTTTACCCACAATGAAAAATTTGAATCTGGGCATCCTTAGCAAATTCTGTGTTTTTTTACGGTCATACTGAGAGTCATTTGACCGTCAAAATTAAGCTCAAGTGACATCTCCTACATGGCCTCTTCTGGTTAGAAAAGGATCGATGAGGTTTTCTTTACAAAACTTAGCATTTTTAGCTTTGGGAAAAAATTCAAAATTACCCCCGTAACTTTGCAGGAGGACACATGTCATGTTGTTATGCCAAGGTGAGATGGAAGGTGGGCGGGGACCTTAGGAAAAGTTTTCCTTTTTTGTGAAGGGAAAAAAAGGGTGTGGAAAATCCCATGGGTCTGCAATGGAGCAAGGGGTGGACACGTGGCAGGCATAGAAGGAAGTGCGGGCCGACGGGCAGAGCAAGTCGGTGGGCCGAAGGAGGTAAAAGGGAATTTTTTCCCTTTTTGCAAAAAGACGTAGAATGAAAATTTGAGGTGTGGCTCCACGAAAAACTAGTGACTGAAACGTGGCAAGGAAGGAACCGGAGGCGCGGGCCCGAGGAGGTAAAATTGAAAATTTTCCCTTAGCAAAAAAGGGGGTTAAAACATGAAATAAGCTTGTGGATTTTTAGTGATAGAGAGGATGACACATGTCAAGGAAAGAGGCAAAGGTGCGGGCCCATGAGGAAAAAAGTGAAAAATTTCCAAATTCCAAAAAAGGGTGGAAAAGGGTAGAATTGAAGTGCGATTTCACTGGGACCCACCATATGCCACATGTCATCACCAAATTTCAAGGGCGGAGGGGCAGAGAAAAAAGTCATTTTTTTCCATTTTTCCAAAAATGTTAAAAAGTCAAAAAGTGAGCCTGAATTCATTCCTAATCATATTTTGACGTGTGGAGGGCCCAGATTGAAGGAGAAAGAGCAAATCAACGGTAACTGTACATTCTTCAATTTGGCTGCCATTTTTTCTCTAGGAAGCTTGGAGATGTGAATTTTACATCATTTTTCATCGAATATTTGGTGAATTCATGTTGTTTGTGCCTGCAAAGACCAATGCAAGGGGTTTTAGGGATTAATTTGTAGATATGAGGTGTTTTTGAAATTATTTTTACTCGGGCCTATGTAGAACGTGAAATATCAAATTATAAAGTTACAAAATCAAATTTTTGAATGAAAAGGATGAAATGATGAAATGAAAGGGGTATGCATGCTTGGAGAATGAAAAACATGCCTCCACAATGGATAATGATGAAGGATTTGTAATGATTCACCATTTTAGAAACACTTGGCAACTCTTGTTGCAAATTTGTTAAATGTCCCTATATGCGAATCATGTTGGAATTTTGTAACAAACTTGATGCTAGGCATATTCTTTTCTTGGGAAAGAATGATCAAATATAATTGAAAGTTATATAATGCATGTTTTGAGACATGTAAAAGGTCAGAGAAACTTAGAAATTCATAGGAAAATTTGGGAAGAAGCCCATTCTATGAGAAACCGCTTGAGAACCATTTTCTAATTTCTTTTTGCATCAGATTTGTATCATGCTGAGTTGGTTTCAGTTGTAAAGCCATCAACAAGCTTTGAGATTGTTCTTATAACATTCCCTTGTAGATAAATTTGGTCATTCTGGATTATTTTGTGTTGTCTCTTGGTAAAATTTGCATGCACATATGTTTCAGAATGTTTTCAATTTTTGTTTCTTGCTCCTATTGCAGTCTTGTGTTTAACATCTTTCTTGATCATACATGGTCTCATTTCTTGTTGATAGTTTAGTGACATCTGAAATTTCACATTCAGAAGTGCTTTCATTTGATAAAGAGATAAACAGATTTAAAATCACTTCACCTTCCTTGAATTTAGAGATTGTTGTAAACCTTTGGGTACACCTTAGGTCATGATAAAATAGAGATTTCTGGATGCTTTGTTGGTTCATTTTCTTTAATATTTTGTGGCAGGTTGTCAAATATTATGTGGAAGAGTGCAGATCTGGGCCTCCATTTGGTGCACATATCTTGGTTGAATGAGTACCTTAACCCCTTTGAAGCATTCTACTATTTAGGTGTTACAAATTTCTTACAAAGGTCCTCAAAGAATATGGAAAATTTTGGTTAGTCTTGTCTAAAATATCCCACCAAAAATTCATTCAGAATAACTAATCCTACCCCATACTACCCCTGCATTGCATTGTGTGTCAACAAAAGAACACGATCCATTTACAAAAATGCACAAATCAAATTAGGATCATACCATGTCTCTAGTAGCCTCAGCCTTTTCTTGAAAGCATTTCCATCATTTAGTAGTGACAAATCTCTTGAGTTTGAATAATGGAAAATTGAACATGTTTTCCCAAGGCCATCTCCATTCAATATGCATAGTATAAGGATATCTCCACCTCCTTCACAAAACAAAGGCTGCAATATAAGTTCTCTTACCTTGGTTGAAAGGCACGACCTAAAATAGCGAGGATTAGATCGAAAGCCTTTCAAGGTGCTACCCACTTCTTCAAAGCCTAAGTGCTAACAAGTCAGATAAATTGCTTCCCCAGCTACAAAATGACATATAAATCATTTATCTTCCTCTGAGTGTCTTGTAAAATCCATGATGTTGCTCAAGTTGTGAAGGAGACTAAATTTGGGTACCAACACCTTTCTGGTGCCGTTGCCAGGGACATTATTCAGTATTTAAAATCCCTTATAATACTTCTTCTGTGATTTATGTACAATTACAAATATGAGTCTCATTTTTTGATCATATTTGTAAGGATTGAGTGAAGATATAAGTTCTACCTGCAAATTTTATCAATTTCCAGCAGTAGTTGCATTTCATTTGTATTTGTGATTGATAAATTCAAAGAAAGGAAGGTCTGATCTGTAAAGTTTGGCAAGATTTTTAGTGTTGATAGATATTTGAAAGAGTATTTTAGTGCATTTGCACAACTAGGGTGAAATTCCTTAGTGGCGACTCCATGTTGTTCTGATCTTGATAAGTACCAATGTCTTAACCTTTCTGTCATTTACTTTGGTGTTGCTAATCTCTGCAAAAATGGAAGGAAGAAGATCTCTCTTCATTAGAGACTCTGCTAAGAAGTTGTTTACAAATTCAAGAAACTCAGAGTTGGAAGGGAGAAGAGTTTGGAAGGTTGTTAAAGGTTAGACATCAAGAAAAGATACATCCATTGGTGAGAGAGATCAGCCTTTGGTAGAGGATTATCACTCTTCTTCAAGTGATTCTGATTCAAGAAATCCTCTCATAAACTTGTTTGCCTCAGCTAGTGAAGGTCCTTCTGCTGTACTGGGTAAGTTCCTTCTCCAATCTGTACCTCTGTGTTTCAATTCAAATAAAACTTTCCAAGAAAATCAGCACTTAGAGAATACTAGTCTTGTGAATCACATTCTTGAGCCCCAAAGACCTTGCACTCCTCATCATCTTGTGTCACCTCAAAGATCACCTCCACCAAACAATATGGCTCAGCCTAGACCTCCATTTTTTGTTAACACCTTTGGTCCTATAGACTTTAGAGGAATGGATGGTTACCCAAATGCTGTCCCACAAGTTGTCAGAAATATATTGCCAAAATTCCAAGGTAACAAGGAAATAACTGGTGACCAGCATCTCAAACTTTTTGTTAACATGATGGAAGATTTTGAGATAGATTTTGAAGATGTGTATATTACATTGTTAATTCATACACTAGAAGAGGATGTTAGGGATTAGTACAAGGCTCTACCCGATAATTCAATTGATTCTTGGACTGAGATGAAGAATGCATTTAGGTTGCAATATGGTGACAAGACTGATCCTAGATTTCTCTTGTCTGAGTTTGAGAATATCAAGAAGAACCCCAATGAACCATTCCATGACTTTAACACAAGGTTTAACAAAACTTTGAGAAGGTTGCTTGTTATTCTGAGGCCTTGTGATGAGTTTTGTTTAATTAAATATGTAGATGCATTTGATAAAAAGGTAGCCTATTACCTAAGAGACAAGAACCCTACTAATCTAAGACAATATTTCACCATGGAACTTCAAATTGAAAACAATATAAAAGCAATTGGGAAACCTCTCAAGAGAGATGGTGTAAAGTTGATAAACCTTGAAAAACCTCAAGCTAGCAAGGGTGCTGATTTAGAGGAGGTTGTGAAAAATTTGATAGGGGCAGTCAAAGAAATCTCATATAAGTTGGCAAGAGCTGAGAAAGGAATTGGAAAAACTTCACAAGATCAGCCAAGAGCACAAAACCATGGTATATTTTCCAATCATCCTAGATGTGATCAAAGGGCATATGATACAGGAAAAGGACCCATGGGGTTTGCAAATAGACATCCTCAAGCACATGAAGGAAGAGTGTTACCTGATCCCCTAACTGTTAGGGTTGCTCCAGTTGAGGAAGTTGCTGATATTGATTGGTGTGATAGGTGCTTTTTACCCCATCCTTCATGTGAAGTGGACTAGCAAGATGGTGAATTCAGTAATGATGATGGTACCGATGATGATATCTGCATGATGGGCTATTCTTCAAGTCCACAAGGAGGAGAAACATCTACTGAAGTGATAAGTGTAAGGACAACTGCAACATTTTGGGATTTCATCAAACAGGTACAAGTTTTCCTTCCCCCTCATACTCTTGAAGTTGATGTAGTGCAATCTTTTTTGAATATTTAAGAGCTTTGATGATTAAGAAGTATGATGGTGGTATTCCTTCGGAGGAAGATAGATAATTGTTGATGAATGTTGTTATAGCTCAAGAGAAATATTATAACACTAGAAGTAAAGTTGTTAAAGGAGTTGGGCCTCAAGCCAAACCTAAAACACCCTTGCTCACAAGAATTCCCAAAGAAGCTCCTAGAAGAGAAGAACCTGCCAAAAGCTCTGTTGTCCCAAGAAAAAAATGCAGTCCTCCTCATGCCCAAGCTGCCAAGAATCCCATGCCATCTGATGAATCTTCTTGTCTCCCTTCCAATGTTGTTTTACCAGAGAGTGTTCCCTATGACATAGCCCAAGTATTGAGCCAAATCAAAGTGAGTGTTCCAATCATTGAGTTGCCGAGGATCCCTGAGCATAAGAAGAGAGCATTTGAGTACTTGGGATTAAAGGAGGAGAATTGAAACTCCTCCTCAGATCATTGTAGAAATTGAAACACCACCAGCAATATAGGATCTTGGAGAGACACTTGAGGTATATTTGGGGACATCCTTGGTTGATTCCCAATTGAATGTTGATCCATTCTTCACAACTTTGATCATAAAGGATAGGATACTTCACAATTATATGTTTGATTCTAGTGCATCATGTAATGTCATGCCTCTATAAGTCGTGAATGAGTTAGACATCAAAGTGACAGTAGCCTATGGAAAATGTACTACCATGGACTCAAGAGAAGTTCCAGTTGTTGGTTGTGTGAAGGGTTTGGTAGTGCAGCTTGCATCTTATCCCGGGAGGAATTTAAAATTGGATGTTGTGATTGTTGATTTCCCTATCAAATGGGGTATGTTATTGTCAAGAAAGTGGGCTGCAAGTGTTGGAGGGAGTGTCTAAATGGATATGTATTTTTCCACCATTCCCATTGAAGGTAGCCTTGTCAAGCTCTATGGAGAAAAGAAAATGTTGCATCTAATTGAGGACCCAAACAATGCTTCTTATGAAGTATTATTTGCTGATGTTGATGTTGATAATTTTATTGGTTTTTCTAATGGTAAAGAACACAAGATGGATCAGTCAAAGTTCCTTGAACATGTGAGTTCTCCTTAGACCTTGTTATTTGATGGAGCTTGATTCAAATTTGGAAATGGTGCTGGTATAATTATGATGTCTCCTAGCCTAGAAGAGTTTGTTTTTTCCTTCAAGCTTAATTTTGAATGTACTAGCAACATTGCTGAGTATGAAGCCTTGTTGTTGGGTATGAGAATTACATGGAAGTATGGTGTCAAGGAAATCATTTCAAAGGGAGATTCAGAGCTCGTTATCAAACAAATAAGAAAATTGTATGCTACAAAAAATTAGCGAATGAAACAGTATAAGCATGCAGTTCGTGATCTAATTAAGATGTTTGATTCCTTCAATATTGTGCACCATGAAAGAAGTTTCAATGCTGCTGCTAACAAGTTGGCAGTGATGGGGTCAAGATTTGGAGATTGCACAATTTCACCTTATTATGGGTACAATGTTGAAGTGTTAACTAGGCCAGCCGTCCCTGACAACATCAAGCATTGGTAAGTGTTTAATGATGATGCTCAAGTGAAAAGGTTCCTACAAAATCAAGGTGAGTTTGTAGATCAACATATTGATTGGGAACCAATGGTGTGTGTGACTGAAGGAAGAGAGACTTTGTTTGGAAAATATATTATCCAATTGAAAACTAACACCATTCTTAGAGGTCTTGTTTCTCTTGAGTCAAAATTTAGCAATGGTGATTACATCATCAATAGAAGCATATCTGACTCAAGGGATGTGAAAGAGCATGACTTGGGAACAAAGGATAAACCAAGAAAAGTTTGGCTGGACAACAATTTAAACACGGAAGAAAAAAAGTCCTATCTTCAATTGTTGAAACAATATCAAGACTGCCTTGCCTGGTTGTATTTAGCGTTGAAAGAATATAGAGAGGACTTTTTTCAGCATGAGATCCCTCTTGAGAAAAATTCCAAACCATTCAGAAAGAAGAAAAGTCTAATTAATCCACTCCTCTCCATGAAAATTCAAGATGAATTGAAGAAACTGAAGGAGGGAGGGATCATTTAGCCCACGAGGTATTCATCTTGGGTTGCAAACATTGTTCCAGTCAGAAAGAAGAATGGAGATATCAGACTTTGTGTAGACTTCAGAAATATGAATAGAGCTTCATTGAAAGACAATTATCCTTTGCCAAACATGGAGAAAATGCTGCAGTTAATGACTGTATTTGAATTGTTGTCCACCTTAGATGGTTTCTCCAGCTATAATCAAGTTGTTGTTAAGGAGTGAGAAAGATTTAAAACTGCCTTTACCACTCCTTGGGGAACATATGTTTATGTGAGAATGCCTTTTGGTCTCATGAATGCTAGAGCTACTTTCCAAAGAGCAATGGATGTTGCTTTTGCTGGTTATATAAATGAATTCATTGCGGTTTATTAAGATGATGTGACTGTATTTTCAAGGAGCAGAAAAGATCACTTGCAACATTTGGAAAGAATGTTGATAAGATGTAGAGAATTTGGAATCTCTCTCAATCCAATGAAGTGTCACTTTGGGGTGCAAAAGGCCAAGTTGTTTGGTAATATTGTTTCAAAGGCTGGTGTCATGATTGATCTGAAGAGAGTAAAAGTAATCAACAGGGTGCCAATTCCAAGAAAAAATAAGGGCATCCAATCTTCCTTTGGGAAAATCAATTTCATTATAAGGTTTGTGTCCAATTTTGCTAAGTTAACTCTTCTTATCACATACATGTTAAAGAAAGATCAAGTTATCAAATGGGAGGAAGCTACTATTCAGGATTTTGAAGGAATCAAGGAAGCACTTAAACATGCACCTGTCTTGGCAGCTCCAAATTACAAGAAGCCTTTTCTATGAGAATACCATTGCATCTATTTTTCTCAAAAGGATGAAGATGGGGGAGGCCTATTGCCTTAATTTAGCTATTAATGACGCATCTGAAAATACTATGGGATTAATCCTTGGTGAAAGCAACACAGGTTTTCAGGCCTTAAATTTTAGGTATGAATAATTTTATCCCCACACTATGGTAATAGACATCTTATCAAGATTTGTAGCTGAACAAACTGTAGGAGTATGATATATCCAAACCACAAAGTTGGTTGTTTTGCTAAGATCAGTCTGTGAGTTTTCAACTTGCAAACTGTGTGAAGCAAGGGTAGATTTATTGTCAAGTTCTGAATGGTACAAGGATATAGTCTTTTACCTGACACCTATGTTGTTGATCATTTAATTAAAAATAAAAAAAAGCCCTCATGATTGGCATTCTAAAAAATACAATCATTTTGGGCTGAAAGAACAAGTTTTTCTCTGTGGCACTCAATGGGAGTGCTGATTTCCATGGTCGAGAAGGAGTTGGAAGGTGTTACATCACACAGGTTTTGATTGGTGGCCTACTCTCTTCAAAGATGTAACCATGTTATAGAAAATTTCCCATCTTTCCCCTTTGTCAATTTCTAGTGGGGGATGCTCATTGGTGAGATTTCAAAAACATTTTTGGGTAGAGGCAATTTGTACTTCTTGCTGAATAATATCATAAGAAGATTTGGTGTGGTCTGGCTGATAACAAGTATTTCAGAGCTAAACCTTTGATCAATGTGCAAGATTGAATGCTTTCCCCAAGGAAATGGAAAGCTGAGGCTCACCTTGGAAACAAGAGAAAATGGGGTATTATTTTTCCCCAACTTGAAATTGGTGAAAAATACATGCAGGATCAGGGGGCTCTGTATTTTATGCCCTAAATTTCCAAATCCACATTATGGATGGCCTCTTTTTTTCTCATTTTTTTCCACTTTTAATGGCAGGCATGGCCTGTGAGGATGCACAACTCAATTTTTCTCATTTTGTACTGTGGCAGCCCATTGTTCCTCTGAATCCTTTGCCCAAAAATCCTTCCACCATGGTCGAAAATTCCGTTATTTTCCCATCTTTCCCCTTCAAAAAAACCAAGTTTTCCCATAAATGCTCATAAACTTATTATTTTTCCCCAACTTTTGAGGCTCTAAAAACGGGCCTCTGTCATTTTTTTCCTTGTGGACTCCATTTGCCCTAAAAAATCCTTCCCCAGAAACCAAATGTTTTTCAAATTCACGATGGGCATCCTTAGCAAATTTCTTTGTTTTTTGACGGTCGTATGGGTGTCATTTAACCATCAAAATTAAGCTCAAGCAACATCTCCTATACATGGCTGCTTCTGGTTGGACAAGGATCGATGGGTTTTCTTTGCAAAAATTAGTGTTTTTTGGCTTTGGGAAAAAAAATCAAAATTACCCCCGCAACTCTGCTAGAGGACACGTGTCATGTTCTTATGCCAAGGCGGGATGGAAGGCGGGCGGGGAACTTAGGCAAATTTTTCCTTTTTTGCGAAGGGGGAAAAAAGGTGTGGAAAAGCCCATGGGTCCGCAATGGAGCAAGGGGTGGACACATGGCAGGCGTAGAAGGAAGGGCGGGCCGATGGGGACAAAGGCGAAATTATTCCCTTTTTGCAAAAGGACTTAGAATAAAAAATTAAGCCTCGGGTCCGAATGAACCATAGGGAGACACGTGGTGGGCAGAGTGGGTCGGCGGGCCAACAGAGCTAAAAGGGAATTTTTGCCCTTTTTTTCAAAAAGACTTAGAATGAAAATTTGAGGCGTGGCTTTGTGACGAACCAAGGGGGACACGTGGCAAGGAAGGAACTGGAGGCGCGGGCCTGTGGAGGAAAAATTGAAAACTTTCCCTTGGCGAAAAAGGGGGTTAAAAAATGAAATAAGCTTGTGGATTTTTAGCGATAGAGAGGATGACACATGTCAAGGATAGAGGCGAAGGTGTGGGCCCACGGGGAAAAAGGTGAAAAATTTTTGAATTCCAAAAAAGGGTCAAAATGCGCAGAATTGAGCCATGATCCCAATGGGACCCACCATATGCCACGTGTCATCACCAAATTTCAAGGGCGGAGGGGTGGAGAAAAAAGTCAATTTTTTCCATTTTTCCAAAAATGTTAAAAGGTCAAAAAGTGAGCCCGAATTCATTCCCAATCATATTTTGACACGTGGAGGGCCCAAATTGAAGGAGAAAAGAGTAAATCAATGGTAACTGTACATTCTTCAATTTAACCACCATTTTTGCTCCAGGAAGTGTGGAAATGTGAATTTTGCATCAATTTTGATCAAATTTTTGGTGAATTCATGTTGTTTGTGCCTGCAAAGGACCAATGCAAGTGGTTTTAGGGATTAATTTGTAGATTTGAGGTGTTTTTGAAATAATTTTTACTGAGGCTCAGTCTAAAACGTGAAATATTAAATTATAAAGTTACAGAATCAAAATTTGGAATGATAAGGATGAAATGATGAAATGAAAGGGGTCTACATGCTTGGAGAATGAAAAACATTGCCTCCACAATGGATAATGATGAAGGATTTGTAATGATTCACCATTTTAGAAACACTTGGCAACTCTTGTTGCAAATTTGTTAAATGTCCCTATCTGCGAATCATGTTGGAATTTTGTAACAAACTTGATGCTGGGCATATTCTTTTCTTGGGAAAGAAGGATCAAATGTAATTGAAAGTTATATAATGCATGTTTTGAGACATGCAAAAGGTCGGAGAAACTTAGAAATTCATGGGAAAATTTGGGAAGAAGCCCATTCTCTGAGAAACCACCTGAGAACCATTTCTAATTCCTTTTTGCATCAGATTTGTATCATGTTGAGTTGGTTTCAGTTGTAAAGCCATCAACAAGCTCTGAGATTGTTCTTATAACATTCCCTTGTAGATAAATTTGGTCATTCTGGATTATTCTGTGTTGTCTCTTGACAAAATTTGCATGCACTTATGTTTCAGAATGTTTTCAATTTGTGTTTCTTTCTCCTATTGCAGTCTTGTGTTTAAAATCTCTCTTGATCATACATGGTCTCATTTCTTGTTGATAGTTTAGTGGCATCTACAATCTCACATTCAGAAGAGCTTTCATATGATAAAGAGATAAATAGATTTAAAATCACTTTACCTTCCTTGAATTTAGAGATTGTTGTAAGCCTTTGGGTGCACCTTAGGTCATGATAAAATAGAGATTTCTGGATACTTTGTTGGTTCATCTGCTTCAAGATTTTGTGGTAGGTTGTCAAATATTGTGTGGAAGAGTGTAGATCTGGGCCTCCATTTGGTGCACATATCCTGGTTGAAGGAGTACCTTAACCCCTTTGAAGCATTCTGCTATTTAGGTGTTACAAATTTCTTGCAAAGGTCCTCAAAGAATCTGGAAAATTTTGGTTAGTCTTGTCTAAAATCTCCCACCAAAAATTTCATTCAGAATAACTAATCCTACCCCATACTACCCCTGCATTGCATTGTGTGTCAACAAAAGAACACAACCCATTTACAAAAATGCACAAAGCAAATCAGGATCATACCATGTCTCTAGCAGCCTCAGCCTTGTCTTGAAAGCATTTCCATCATTTAGTAGTGATAACTCTGTTGAGTTTGAATAATGGAAAATTGATCATGTTTTCCCAAGGCCATCTCCATATAATATGCAAAGTATAAGGATATCTCCACCTCCTTCACAAAACAGAGGCTGCAATATAGGTTCTCTTACCTTGGTTGAAAGGCACAACCTAAAATAGTGAGGATTAGATCAAAATCCTTTCAAGGTGCTACCCACTTCTTCAAAGCCTAAGTGCTAACAAGTCAGATAAATTGCTTCCCCGGCTACAAAATGACATATAAATCATTTATCTACCTCTGAGTGTCTTGTAAAATCCATGATGCTGCTCAAGTTGTGAAGGAGATTAAATCTGGGTACCAACAATGCTCACTACAGAGCATGAGGTTGAAGTTCAGTGCACCAAAGGTCAACAACATTGCCTCCCAAATCCAAATGGATTTCAAATTTAGGAGCTATATGTTTTGTTTGTTGATACTTTGAGGAGAATGGTGAGAAACCAACTACAATTCAGCTGCACTCTTGCTATAGACCATGTCCAACGCCAAATCAGTTACATGGTCACAATTTCTAAGGAAAGGAAGCTACTTATCCTTGATTGTTACAGGTTTTACTTGAGTGTCCTTTGCCTCTTGCTAGTGTAGGTTAGTTTAGGTTTACTTTTAGTAAATCATGTGCTTGCGTACACTCTGTATGTTCCCCTTGGAACATGTATGATCTTTAGCTTTTGTATATAGTTGTTGTGTTTCTATTTTGGTGCTCTCTCCCTAGCATTGTTTCGTTTCTTATTACATGCCATACACCCCTTTGTTGCTTTTGGATGGTAGGTCAATTTTTAAGAAAGAGGTAGTTCCAATAGTCCACACACAATTTTCCACTCTCACAAATCCAAGCCAAAAGATCTGCACATGAGAGCATCAACAATCCAGTTCAAAGTTCAGATAGAGCTTCGAGTGACTCCAAGGAGTTCTTGAAGTTGCAGATCAGATCTTCAAATTTCCAGGCTTGAATCCATGCCCAATGCATGCTTCTAAGGATACTGGTCTCTTTATCTAGTAGGAAGATGGCCCTCAAAAGTCACCAAAATGTTGTCCCAAATAACTCCCCTAGTTATTAAGACAAAATCATATTTTCATTTTGACTCCAATGTTTCACATTTCAGGTTGCGCACACTCAAGATTGCTCTTTTGACACCTTGACATAGTTGTAGTTCTTCTACATGCCCCGAATGCCTTTCTTCCTTCATCCTTTTTCATCCCTGTTCCTTCACTTCCTCTCACGATTGTGTCACATGCTTTCCCTTCCCTCTGCATTATGATATCTCCTTTCATTCTTTTACGCCTTCCTTATACGCAACATCTTTCATTCCTAGTCTGTTGCACACTCCTTGTGTGCTCACCCTTGAATTGCCTTCTAATTTGGCTAATTCCCTTGCATTTTTTCTACACACATCACCTTCGAGTGTCTGCCTTTTTCTTCTCCCTTTCACACACTTCCTTTGCACCTTCTTTTGTGCTCTTCTGTGCCACGTGAAATCTGCCGGACTTGAGTGTATTACACATAACCTATCAAAGTGCGCTAGCAAGGTGCTGAATCCTAACAACCAACTAGTATGTGAAACGTGGAAGAAACTAAAAAAAAATGAACAGTTGGTTGATTCCTTCAGTCAATTAGCGCACACCACGTGTCTTGCATGTTCAGTCTGCATTGTATACTTTTGAAAACCATAACTTTTGCTGTAGTGCTCAGATTCCTACGTGTGTGGTCTTGTTAGAAGGTTGCTGATGTGGGCTACTTTTTAGACTATTTAAAATTACATTTTGGTGGGATTTGGTAGGCAGAAAATAGGGAAACATCTCTCAGATCATCAATGCACATCTAATCGACCTCAACCACTAAAGTTATGTAGATTTAGTCTCCTTTCTTCTTCTACACACCAAACATAGATGGGGAAGCATATCTGATAGCCTAGGTGAATTTATAAGAATTTATCACTTGTTGTTAGTGGTTGTAAATTTGAATATGAGTTTCCCCCTCTTTCTCCTTCTCTTCTCTCCTTCTTCTTCTATAAATAACAAATTTTTGCTTTATAAAAGGATCCTCTTTGTTGTAACGACACCATGCCAAAATGGTGGCCAAATGCCCATGAGTTTCAAACCTTGAGTTAGGTATTTGTAATGTATCCTCACCTCCTACTGTGAATGTAACTGACTGTGCATCCCTTAAGCAAAAAAATCATGTTTTGTGGAACTCTTGTCTTTTGTTTCTCGCTTTGATTGTCTCTCACCTCTTTGTTTGCATTTTCTAGCATGCTACGTGTTTTCTCTTCTTGCAGTCCCCACATTAATGTTGTGTTATGCACATTAGAAGGTTGACCCTGCATGTTCATCTATGGCACGTGCCATCCACACTCTTCTCCCGTGCCCTCTTTGTTTCCCTCACCATTGTGGAGAGAGATCGACCCTTTCCCTAGCGCTATCGCCTTCCTTAGCTTATGATTTCCCCTTTCTGCACATCCTTTTATCCTTGGTCCCTTGGATTTTTTAGCTTAGTTTTCCCTTCCAGCATTAGGAGTAGTAGTAGTAGTAGAAATAGAAAGAGGAAATGAACTTATCTAAAGATTCGTCTCAAGCATGCAAGGTCCCACAACTTGGAGATGGTTCCATTGTTGTCTAAAACAACTCGTATCTTTCAAATCCAAGACGCGGGTGCTTGTTTGAATGACCAATAGGTATGAACAACCTACATCTCAATGGCTCATTACATGATTAACCTGATACTATTACTTATAAAGTATTTGATGCTTATCCATTTGGCTTTGACCTTAATACCGGTGACCTTTTAGATGACATTACCTGATTGTCTTCTACATCATACAAAATTGGGGGGCATCACACTTATTTCCCCTAGCATTGACACACATCTTACACTTCCCTTAATACATACCTGACACTCTCATCCATACATCTTGACACAAACTCATATCGACATTACCCGATGATGCTCTCTTGTGCTTTGGTTAACACTTGAATTTTGAGGGCATCATATACACATGAACTTCACACACTGCACAATATATGGTAGACATCACACATCTTCACACATCCTACATACATACATCCTACATCCTAATTTTCAGACCTTATGTATTACATACACTATGAATCTACACATACTATATCATCCGTGCATCTTACATTACATACTATACATCCTACATTACACACTTTACACATCATTAAATTTCCTTATCACCACAATAATCTACACAATCTACTCATCTACTTTTACGTAGTTGCTGCACTCACTACCTCTATGACGCACTCTAGAACTCAGGGTCCATATTAGAATGTTGAGGGTATACATCACAAATGAACCACATAAAACTCAGGTGAAAAAATTCAACCATTCAACGAGCTTTCTCATCTGACATTCCTAGACTAGTGATATACACTTATAGGATACCATCAACACTGTCTTCTAGGATCCATTAGTGATAAATGGATTTAGGCTAAATCATCACTTCTTCATCTTCATCTCATCTTGATATATGAGCTTTAGGATAAATCATCTTCACATTTTCACACCTCATATCTATGTCGAAGGATATCATCACTACCCATTCATCATGCAAACCACACATAACACATAGTTTGAACCATTTCATGATGATATACTCTCAAATTATGGTTCATAAAATTGTACTGTTGAGTAGCTTGGTGCATAAACAAATGAACCTCACTGCACATAATTCCATTCACTCAGGGCTCATTACGAGTCCTATCAGGGTTCAGTCTATATTCCATTCCATCCATGGAAGCTCACAACATAGCTCAGGAGGCCATATCTTGGTTGTATTTAGCTCTTGCTTACATTTACTTGTACATGTTCACTTTATTCCACATGATAGATATATTTATTGTATGTCATTATAATTATCATACACACATGCACATTTAATTTATTTCTAGTTGTGATCACAGATTCTACAGATCCCTTACATGTTGCATGGATGCTTGGTGCAGTACCTAGTACAAGTCCTATAGCGACTCTTGGGAGCATCCAATTTCTTACATTATAGGTGATACTATTCCATTTTTTACTTAGAACTTTACTTTATAAGATTATACATGCATTGCCATGAACTTCTTATATCTTCATAACATGCTAACTATGAGAGTGCTTCATGTGCAACATTTTGTTTTTATAGCACTATTTTCCACCATGGTTATCTGTTACATTGCTTGTACTTGTTTGTCATTGTATGTCATTGTTTACGGGATTGTCCCTTTATCTTGTGTGCACACTTGTATGTCTTTGGATTCATCAACATTGATTGTCTTGCAAAATCATGAGTGATGTCCCATGTTTGCAACTCGCTTTTTGCAGTCTACATTGTCTTCTTGTGTGTTTAGTTGCATCTTAGCATACATTATCTGTTTAGCTTGCACTTTGTCTTATACATACATGTATGTATTTTATCTCGTAGATAAAAATTATCTCTTAGATCCACTGGGAGTTTGTATGTGCCTTGGTTTCTACCAAGCACATCCCCTTCCCCCCTTGTAGGCACAATTTCAGTGGTTGGTCCTCTTTTGGGCCGTATTCTCTTTCAACAAAGTTGCAAGTGCCCCTAACGAGGGGGGCACCATTTGGGTGAATAAGTCATCCATACAACAGTTTACACACATTACAACACAACATAATACTAGCATAACACAGTTCAAGGATTAGAATCGAGAGCTTGTGTCCTTAGTAAATCGATGCCTTTCTTAGAGCTGCCTATAACTATCGGGGAAGTTACATAAGTCTGATTGGGTCAAGCTCAAAATAGTCTTACAGAACTCAAGGTACACAATGAATTTGCAATAGGGCAGAGTTTTCCTTAGCACATAAATTAGTACACACCATCTACAATGGTGTTTTATTTTGTGGAGTAGTTAAAGGATAGAGGATAACACTAGCCCTTCTTTCTCTACACTACTTCTACCATGGCGTCAGATTGCCCAAAACTAGACTTTACAAAGATCTCTATAGTTTTGGGAAGCGGTTAAAGGTTGAAGGATAAATCAGCTTTCCTCCCTATACTTCTTCGGCTAGTGGCATGATATCTCCCGAAAAACTCACAATTCATCGACAAGATCCTTTCTACACTCTTTCCTCTTCACGGATTAGGTGCACATGTTTCTTTTTCACATTTTCTTAGTATTTTCCTTTATATACTTCCTTACATACTTTTTATACACATACAGGTGTATTTGACTACTTGATCATCTTCTCTTTTTTAGGTCTGTCCGTATGAGAAGAAAACAATCAACAAACATCACCAACATCACACACATCGACACCAACAATAGGTACATCACACACATTGACATGTACACACACATTTCTTCCCTAGGTTCATTCTCATCACCTTTATACACTTTTGTATATTTAGTCTCCATGCTCCATCATTTTATCACTCCATGCTTTTTCTAGTCCCTCGACACATTTTCTACATCAATCTACATGGATATTAACCACACATCTTGATCTAATTTATGTTACCAAGCATTCTTCTCACCAACCTTAAGTGGGGACAAATATAGACACAAAATCATGTACTTTGGTTAATTATCTAGTCTTGATTGCATACTACTATTCATATGGTTCCTAAGGAATAAAAGTACTAATTAACCCATATCTTTGGCCACCTTTCTTTGATTTATGCTTCTAACTTTCATGGCTTAGCACTTCTGTACTTGCTCAGTCTATTCTTTTCATACTTTTAAAATTTTTCATTCTGGACACCAACGCCCAGCCAGGATGCTAGCGTTAGGAACCCCCATCCCCTCTAGATGCCCTTTTACTCTTTGTACTTTGGTCAATTTTTTTTTGTTCTTTCTAGTCATTTGAGCATCTTATATTTTTAGTAGTCGGCCTTTTTGGGGTTAATTACAAAATTCAATCAAAGGAATTATATAAATATAAAGTTATGTGATCATAATAAGGGATCAAACACTAAGCATCTACTATCTCCACCTAAGGTTTCATCCATAAAAGGTATCTATAGCTCTATTTGCATACATCTAGATCCATCAAAAGGAAAAAAAGATGGTTCATCTGCATCACACTTCATAGGAGGGGATTCTATTATTTCCATGCACACATTATTTACATTCTACATCTAGTTACTTTCTTGCTACTCACAAAGTGTGACTGACACAATTGTAACCTAGGCTAGAATTCTACACACACACAAAACTACATTGGGTCTAAGATGTAGTAGAATGTTCAGCTATAATTCCACCATTTTGGTGGTTGAGGACAATCTGACCCCTTCATTTTCATCTTTATTTTTTAGGGTTTTATGTTTTGTTTGAGGTTTTTTCCGATAATTCCTTCATTCCAAATTTACAGCGACATTTGGTAGAATCCAAATGACATACACATGACAAAAGGAAAACAAGTGTGAGCCTCTTATAACACCTCAGAGGAGGCTTTTCTAAGCATATATGCATAGACCAAGGCATGCCTAGAAATCTAGACTAGGGATGCTCATGAGTGCCCTTATCATTCTCTAGGACTCCCTAATCCAGTCAAATCTACCATATCTACATATTTTCTAGGACTTTTATTTCAATGGTACTCCATCTCTGTTCAGTCTGGTCTCCACTAGTGACACAGTCTAGAAACATCTGCGAATTAGTTAAGGATTTTCTTAACCCTCTTTGCATAGTAGGGTTTCATATTTTCATAACTTAGTTACTTGGGTATTATTTCATTATTTTAGTATTCATTTATTTACTATAAAATTGCATTAGATTAGGCTATTATATTACATTTTAGCATAATCAGAAAGATACTATATATCTTCATGACAAAGTCCTGGAGATGTTAGAGAGGATTACGGGGGATGTTACAGATGCTGAGAGGGCCAATTTAATGGCCATTGATTTAGGAGGATTCTTCCACTATCAACTGATTCCTCGAGATGAAGGGTTGATCGTTGTGGTGATAAAAAATTGTGAGCTAGTACAAGAACATTATGGTTCCGTATCAGTCAGATGACCATCACTTTGGAGGATGTATACCGAATTATGTGATTACTTTTCTAGGGTGAGCAGATAGTGCACGTAGCTTAAGAGGCCCATATAGATACTATGAGATGGTTGTATGTAGATGATTCCCTAAATATTTGATATACACTAGGGGGCTTTCATATTGAAATCTACTATGATGCAGAGATGCCAAATAACTAGATCATATTAGTAGTTATGTTGTTGCTTTCATGTCATCCACTATTGGATTTAGGAGGTGGCATGTTTCCATGGAAACTTGTAGGCATTGTAGCTGCTATCATGGAGCACTTGATAATTTATACCTAGGGATGTGCATTGTTATCTTAGGTATTGTTGTCACTAAATCATTGCATCCCCCGAATGGCTTGAAAGTGAACACAACATTCAGTGTGATTGGAACACATGGGATCACCTCTCAAGCTTTGGGACTTGGGCTTGAGGTGAACCTCTAGAGAAGGCTGACTTCCTCTTCCTAAATGAAGCACTACAATAATCCTAATTTAGATAAAAATGGCTAACTACACATATGCTAACATTTCAAGGGATTAGGGAGAGATATTTGTAAGGAAATAAAACCTATACTAGAAGTGGTGATGCACCAAAAAAGGGTGTTGCTAGACAAAATTATGGCTTGCCAATGAAGAGAGATCATCATGGGGAAGAATGAACATGCATTCCAAACCCAATTTACATATAGTAATTCACTCCTTCATAAGCACAATTAACTCCAAAACTTACACAAGAAACCTTGGTTGCACATTTCACCTGAAAATATGAGAGATGCAAATAGAAGCAAAAAAATCATGAAAGTATATATAAATGATCACAAAACATAATTTCCATTACTTAAAGCACTTGCACAGTGCATAATTACATCAAGAAAAAGGCATAGGCTATCATTACAATTTGAGAAGAAAGGCTTGAGAGCCTACAAGTTCACATCATTTTAGCTTGTGAAGAGAGGGGAAGCTTGGAAAATGTCTAACTTGTCCAACTTGTATGACCTGTTGGAACCCTTTGGAATGAGCTTACAACCTACATTTATAGAAAATTGTTGAGTTCTTGAGAGAAAGAAGGAGAAACCCTAGAATCTAGGCCAAAATGTAGGAAACAATTAATCATTGTTGTTTTCCATGTTTGCTCATTTATTGAACCTCCACCTTTCAAAGAACCATCCAAGGAAAAAAGAAAACCTGCAATTATGGAATGAAAAACTTCTGAAAATCTATATTCTCATGGATCCATGACGTATCTCTCTTTCTCTCAGTTCCAATGACTATAATTTTGTAAAAAACGAACAATCGGGGAGAAAGTTGTGGCTTCCTGAGAGAAATTCCCCTTTTAGGCATTTGAGTATTTGCTCTCTTGATAATGACTCATGATGTTTGAATAAATTAAAATATTTATTTTCTTAATTGATTAAAATAAAATATTTTAATAATTCTTTAAATATAGATCATTTTCTACAATGGTGAAACCCCTGGTAAAAAATACATTGGGAGGGGTGTTATTATTCTTCATCGAGCTCATATCAAGTTCTTATTATTTCTTGTCTGCCACATTGCCTGATACCTCACTTCCATTATTTGCTCACCGAGCTATTGATTTGATGATTTTATTTCCATATGGTTGGCCACCTCTTTACATTAAATTGTCAAACAACTCGACATCAAACCTGATAACCACCTTTGAAAATATGTTGTCCGAGCTAATTAGTTATATTTATATTTCTATTAGCTTACCAATTTGCTTTGGTCCACTAACATATCGACTTCTCCACTGAGTTCCTCGAGAGCACCTTATCCCCATAACCTTAGAATTTCCCCAAAACTCTATGTAGAATGACTTGGCAGGTGCCTTCATACTGATTGAGCTACGTGGAATGTGCACCGAGTTACTCATTTTGGGTTGCTCCCTTTATTTTCTCTGTAGTCAATTAAACCTCCATGTAACCCCATATTGACTTAGTCCACTAATGCATAGATTCCACATGTGACTTGAATGAGCTAATAGTTCCTACACCCTGCATCTCATCGAGTTAAATGGAAAACATCCCAACATGTCACCGCTTCTAACTCTGAACTCTAACTGTCTTCGCAACCTTTGACTCCCGAAAACCTGAAACTTCAAATTTTGGAGTATTGAGGTTTTGGGATTTGGAATTTTCCCCCAAATTTTCCAACTCGCCTGGTGTGATTTCTTAACAAAATTATTCTGAAATCCTCAAAACTTCCAAGTTTTGAAACATGGAAATTGAATTGTCTAAAAATTTGAAATGGATTCCTCCCAAACAAAACTTCGAAACATAATGCTGAGCCAGACACCTTTGACTTTCAAGCTACGAACTACAATTTTTTCCTCTAAATTCCAAACTCGAGAACTTGAATTGATATTTTATGAATTCCCCGTCATTCATTCTTCTCAACCAAAACCTACATGTCATTTTCATGGTAAAAATACCACTCAAGCCATTATCTAAAGCACCATGGAGCTTGAATTTATGATTTTATCCCTAAACAAGTTTTGATGCCATTGTTCTATGAGATTCACAAACACTCTTATGCTCCACGTATCCTATCACACGAGCTCTTCCATGCACTCTATCTCATTGATCTCTTCCTTCCACTATGTAACTATACTTACATCTCCTAACTGAACCAACCCGAGGTAGCAATGAGTTTTATTTTGAATCTAGATCTCACTGGTTATCTCTTTCTTTGTTGTGAGATCCTACTCTTTACATGAATAGCTTGATAAATGTTATAAAATTCCTGCCAAATGATGTTTGAATTCTAAAATGAGCCATGCCAAGGCTCACCTGATGTGACAAAAAACATGGCATTACCTATCTTTACACACGTAGGCCCGGAATGAAGTAAAACAACTTTCTTGAGATCCATTTCTCATTTCTCTACCAAATACGTTGAGACTTAATCATTCCTTTTACATTTCAGCTCCAACCAACTTTTCTCCATACTCGAGCACCGGGTTCCTCGACCGAAAAAACATGTTTGTTGATTGACTCGGCCTGCACTCAGCCCCCTCCCGATTCATCTCATTTTGTTTTATACTGTGTGGCTCGTCATTATTGAGCTGAGTTTGAACTTAACGTTAAGCTCGTTATTGCAAACATAAACAATATATTTCCATTGCTTTTCATGCATTCCCTAACCTGGATCGCTCACCCTAACTAAGCCACCTATTTGTGTTCCAGCAAACATAGCTCGAGATGTTTGGCTCCATTATTCTCCCTGCATGCTGAGCTCATGTTTTTTTACCACTTCAAGGAATCGATAATGACCAAAATATGGAAATAAACTTGAAATTGTTTACCCACCATGCCTAGTCTTAGTGATCTTGCTCAACCATCAACCTCTCGAGTACAACTCGGCACAGCAAAAATATCTTAGAGGATTGAACCGTCGAAGTAGCTTGGCATTGAGAAACTCACCCAATTTTCTAACTAAAATCGCTATGCTCTGATTTCTCCCACGTTTTGTTATGATGAGACAATCTCGTCATATCTCTGCAATTTTTTTACCTTGGCTCATTGAGCTCTGATAATCAACTCAGCCCACCAAGTTATCCATTATATTGGCCTGAATGATTGCTTTGAGGATCGAGTGACCTTATTTGAGACCTTCCCAGTTCTGAGAGAAATGATTTACATTTCAAATTGGGGATGACCTTGTCAAATTGATTCCATGTCGAGCTCATTTACAAGCTGAACTACACGTTGTGAATACCCAAAACTTGATTCCAAGCCATCACGGCTCTCTCTTACCTATTCTCCTCTAACTTGATTTGATGAGTTATTATTTAACTCGATCTTCCAAACCCATGTCATCCTTGCAATCTAACCTCTCTCAGTCATTTGTCTTTTGTGGCAGCGAGCTTATTGGTATCGAGCCAACTTCTATGCCTTTCAACCTGGTACATGTGCTATGAGTTCTCACACAGTCTGACCACAATGATCCGACCTCCAAGTTTGGATCTCCATTGGCCGAAATATGCACAAATATCGACTTAGCTTATCCCTGCAATGTTGTGCCAAGCCTCGACATGAATCCATGGCGATGTCCCACCTGAATTCATCTTCTCCAACGTGCTCGCCTTCTATCATAATTTGTTGAACTCTATGTCTTTCCCATTATGATATGACATGAGCTTTATTTTTTCAACCCGATCGACTCATCTTAGATCCCTCATTTTAATTTTCCAAAACACTTATAATCTTGACCAAATTGTTCGGGCTTGCACCTATACCATATGTCATTTTATATTGAAGTCGATTCGTCCTTCATTAATTCTGAATTCGATGCCCAAACTCGACTTGAAATGTATCCTTACCATGAGATTATATGAGCTTGAGATCACGGCTTATTTCAAACCACTTTCCCATTAAACATGTTCAGATTTTTAGAGTACAAAGACCCCAATGTGAAATAGTGATTCCCGAAATGTGACCCGCTTGAAAACCAGAAATGCATAATATCTCCCAAAACGTGACTCCCCATGTTTGAGCTCTGAATTTTATTACCCTAAGCTCCTTACCACGAGCTTCCTCAGATATTAACTCGACAAGCTGGCTACGGCCCCCTTGCCGAGTAGCTCGGCCATATGTTGCTTAAGCTCACCTGATCCAACTAATTTCTTTTCCTAAGTTCGAACCCAAACGAGCTCCTCAACTATGTATGAACATCAAGCCAGCTCGACCAAGCTACTTAGGACCTTGTTCCTCTCAATGCACGAACCAACTCCTTGCCTACTCGATGAGATATTTTATTGAGTGCCAATCTTCCCTCACTCTATTGATTTTTTACCCTCATTTTAATTATCTTTGGCTTCTCCTCAAACCAGGGAGTAGAAAATATACAGAAAGGCATAATAAACATGATGTATCAATTTTGGTAATTTTTAGCATGTGATTCCATTGGGGTTGATTTTCCCATTCTGAGACCAATTTGAACCTTCAAGACACAAAAAAGAAAGAACAATCCTAGGTGATCCCGAAACCTTCCAAAATAACATACAAGGCTCTCAAATCTTGAAACTATGGGTGTAGTTTTAACCTCATTGTCCATTTTTGCCTAAGAGGGAAAAAATTGACAATTGGTATACCATGAGATGTGGATGTTTTCGGCTGGGAGGAGGTTCGACTTGGATGTGGGATTTTTGTTGCATTGTTGGGAATATGAGCATATAGCCATTTTGAGTCCACCAGGCATACCTTGGAGAGACAAATGTTTCCCACCTTATGTCATGTTGTAATTTATGTCCTTAATCATGTCATGTCATCTTTGTCACTGAAATGGGTGTGTCCATAGAGTCACAGATTGTTGAGTCCATGTTAGTCCATGCCGAGTCAAATTGATTCTCTCAAGGTGTATGTGAGTCATGTAGGTTGATTATCTTTGTCACAAAATAAAGTAGAAAACAATTATAACATGTTATCTCAAGTGGATGAACTCATTTAAGGGATCAAAAGGTCAAGAAATAGGTTTTAAAGGAAAATGTCACTTCTACCTAAAACTACCCTAAAGAACTCAAATTGTACTTGCATACAAATGGGATGGGATAGAAAAATTCAAGGATATTTTAAGAAAATAAACCATGGTAAATGGTGGAGGTAGGTGTCCTTAAGATCCATACAAAATTTAGGTCCTTAGGAGGTCATTTGAGCAAGTTATTCAAGTTTTTGCAAGACCGACTTTTGAGAAAACTCATTTAGATCACCTGGTCTTCTTAGGTGTCAAACAAAAATATAAAGAAGATCTCAGATAATTCATAAGATTATTTTTTGTATTAAATCATATTATAATTCATGTGTAAAATGTATTTTTTAAAAATGAGTTGTAATTAAAAATTTCTCATCATTTTCCTAAGCATGTTTTTCTGGATTTCAGCAAGTGTTAGAATTGATAGAAGAAAAAGTTGTTGATTATTTGAATGAGCATTCTAATAGAAATTAGTAGTGCATTTTAGATGTTTAAAATGCTCATAAGGCATTGGAACATGTTGAATAGCCTGAAGATGTATGTAAAAATTAGTTTTTGGACCTAAAATGGATGTTTCTTCCATGTACAGGTAAAATGTGACATTCAAACAAAGTTTCTGAGGAGTGGATGCTCTATATATATTGAAAAAGGGTTATCTCATGATATTTTGGTCATGTTAACCACTCAAGAGTGTCTGTAGAGATCTTCAAATATTCTTCTAGCTCAAAAACTAGTTCAAAGTCATGAAGTTTGTCTTGGTACAGAGCCAAATTGGATGGCTGAGTGCGTGTGGTGTTGATGTAGTGTGGAATAAGCCTTTGAACATATAGAGAATCATTGTGCAAGATTTATGGAGTTTGGATATTCGATATATATCTCTTTTTGAGCCAAAAATGCATGATTACACCCTCTTAGTGGTGTACAATCTTTGAAACCCTAGGTCCAGGGTTCTAACAAAAGAATACCTAGAACACAAAACGCATACATCAATAATCTCTAAAACTCAGTTCTCAACTCTGCATTGCTCAAATATGCATTGTTCAAACATCTCTGAAACTCATTCCTCTTCTCTTCTCTTGCTTTGAGTCTTAGATCTTGACATCACCAATTTACTGTAGGAGTCACCTCGAGACAATGTGATAAGGGTATGAATGATTCTCAGTTGTCTTTTGTTTTTTTTTAAGAATCTATGGATGTGTACATTGGTGAAAACGTTCTAGGAATGTCCTAATCCAATGTAGAAGTCTCTTAAATGTGTTAAGTTTTTTATCTCTCCATTAAAGGAATTAAATGCAAAATACTTCTCCTGATTTCAGTTTGGAAAAATAACCGTGTGCACTTCAAGTAGAGGTTATTTGATCCTACTTGTCTCAGTCATGATGTTTGAAGGTTTGGATTTGGATTAAATGTGGTTGGATTTTTTAGTGCATGACTATAATGTCTTCACACTTTGTTCAAGTTTATAACCACAATTCTCTTAATAGCACAAGTTAAGGGTTTGAGCACAATGAAGAATGAGCCTATGATTGAGTGTTTATAGCTTGAGTAGTCAGATGAAAACATTTATCCATGTATACTTGAATGTGACAGTGAATTAGCCCTACCTAACTGTTGTTGACATATTTTCTGGCCCAATTACCCAAATATTGATCTAACTCAGATGCCAAGGGTCCTAAGGCTGAGTGAAGTCAGAGTATTTCTCCACAAACACAAAATGCAAGATGTTTTGGATGCTTTACACAATTTTGAAATGAAGGTGTTTATGCACCATAAATTATAAGAACTTAACAACACCCTCATTGGTCTCCCTCAAACTTGTGCACTATTATTTCTCCTGATAACTCAACCTAAGAATGTGTATAGATACAACTTGGAAACTTTATTTGTGTTTGATTAGTTGGAGCTTGCATAGTCCAAACTGTAATGCCCATGCTATGTTGATGTTTGTAAATTCTTGTTTGAGTGAAGTTTACAAACATTGACATGTAATTTCTGTTCAGAGTTATTGTGCTCTTATGAACTAGTAGATCATGTTTGCTGGAATGATATCAAAATCTATGAAATTTGACTATTAAATATTCTTATGGCATTATTATACTTATTATCACTACCTTTGAGTATTCACCTGATGGTTTTTAAGAAATAAACCAAGATATTGTAGCTTATGGAAAGAGAAATCAGACTCTTAGGACAAATGGATAGACGGTCAATTTGAAAATCTATCCAAGTTTCGATATGATTTTCTGTTCCCTAGATTTTTGCATCTATATTTAAAGAAATGTGGTACTTTGGATCAATTCTAAGTGTTCCAAGGCATGTTATTTGATTGATATATTATTATGATCATATTCTATAAGTCTATTTGATTTCATGGTGCTTTTCCTAGTAGCTGTATCTGATATTAACCTTGATAACTTACTTCTTGCTAGAAGTAAGGACTAGAAATTATGAGAAGGTTTTACATGATGATATGTGTTATTATTATGGAAATGAGTAGATTGATCAGAGTATACTAACTTCTCTGGTTTTATGACAGATGAAGGCAATAATGCTGTATTAAAACCTTCGTTTCAAACTAGAGACAATTTTGGCCATCTGCAGGTAATGCTTAGTCAAAGGGTGTAATAGAATGATTTCATGGTATCAAGAATATGTTGATATAATGAATGTCACCATGGGCCTTTAGTGTTTGAATAAAGTAGAACAAGTGTTTTGAACCATATTAAATAAAGATATGCTTATAGAGCATAAGAGGGTCATTGCTAAGGCAAGCCAAGTTTTGGCCATGTATTATAAGGGACCTATCTATGATCAAATAAGCTTGATATTTTGAATTGAGCAAGGCACCTAATGTTGTGAAATTTTAGGCATAATATTTATGGGCCTCAATTGTTTCTAAACTATAATGTATGCTATGTCAATTAAACAAGGCCCTAATAGACAAGGGTGGGTTGACATTTATTTCCCTTATATCAAGTATCAACTATGAATTTATTATGAAGTATGTAATGCACTGCCACCCTATTTAGGGGTGGAAATAGTCAAGTAGAAGATTGAGTTAATAAGAATACCAAGATAAATTTGGAAGGCTATTTTTTTTAAAATAATTCGGCACCGCTAGTTTTGAATAAAATAAGGCGGTGGTGGGAATTCGTTAGAGCTAACACCACCTCTGCCACACATTAATTTTATTAAAACAACCCCTTGATCTCGGGGCATGCATCAAGTGGTTTTGGGAAAATCTTGGTTATTTCTAGGTTCATTTGTTTGATGGGTTTGGAGCTGTGAAGCTTTGCATGTTGAAGGAATCTCATGTCTTTGATTTGGCTATTATTTTCATAAGAATTTGCATGCAGATTGTGACTGTTGAATAAGTGATACTCTGGGAGTTAGATAATATTGAGTTACAAGTGTTTCAGTCTTTATAAATAATAAGAATGAGGATTCTTATTGATTTTTGGTTTGGTTTCGATTCTAAGTGTTGGGTTGCTGTGGACGTTGAGAAAATGGAGAGGAAGTAAAAGCTCCCAAACACATGCATGATGGGTTCTAACTCATTATAAGATCTTGCTCAATTTAATTATTTAACAAGAATAAATTTTCTCTTGAATGAAATTGTATTCTTTGGATTTGGGTTTTATTTATTCGAATAATCGATGCTTATCTTGTCGAGTAGGAATTATTGGTTGAATCTTGATGCATCTTAGGTTGGAATGATAAATAGTTTTGTATGCCTGATTGTGAATGAATATTTTGAAGGAATAATTTAATTCATGGTACCCAGATGTGTATTAAGACTATAAATGGGTATAGTTTTACCTTTTTTTATTTTTGGAAATATTTATGCTTATTACTAGTATGTTTTTGAGTCTTCGATGCAAGAAAATTCGTTATATGATTGACACGCATCTTTGCTGGGTTTAGAGAAAGTATTTATTAAATGTAATGAATGTATAACTATGATTAGGAAGGTATTTCTAGTTTTGGGGTACTCAATATAACAACATAATTTCATTTGATTACTGATGCATGTTAAATTATTGAATTAAAATGCATGCCTTTAAATAGATATTTTAAAGGAATAATGTTGTTTTCCTAGGTCCTGATATTTATTATGATTCTAAATGGATTCAATTTTAGCCAAGTCTTGTCATCTGGGTAATGTTGTAACCCTTTCAGAAGTTGTGTGTAAATGCTTTTCGTAGCATTGAAACTTTGGTATTGAGGCCTATCCTTGTTGGGTTAGCACAATTTTTGATGGGAATGGTCCTAAACCTGGGTGAATGGGTTAAGAAGATGCAATTCATTATTATTTGTTAACTGGGTATTCTTTGTTCTAGATAGTATTATTAAACTAGTCCTTGCGTTGTTATTTTTAGTTAATTTATCTTTTACAGTCTGGTCAATTAGTGCTATCGATTGTTTATTGAGATGATGTCTAGTGTTTTATTGAGACTCGGGAATTGAGTCAATACCCTTCTGGGTGTATGCGTTTAAATAATTAATGAGATCCATGATTGGAGATAATGATTTTATAGGAGGTTGTGTATTTGATTCTAGTATTGATATTTTTGAAATACTGAAGATTGGTTGTTATTAATTTGTACCTGAACCAATTAAGGTTCTTATGCCGTTAGAATTACTATGAAGTCTGTACCTCACCACCCTTTCTCGGAAACCTCTATAATTTCAAAGATATTAATAATACATGGAATTGATCATGGATGAGTGATCATATAACATCAAATATTTAGTTCATGCTCCTCCTATGGTTGTGAAGTCATAATGCTTCTACTGTTAGCTTTAGCTAAATGTATTAATGCTGGAATTGTTTATTTGTTGGATCTCTGAATGTGTGACTGTGTTAAATCTTAGTTGTTTTTATTCGGCATTTTCTTGTTGAGTTTTAAATGAAAGTCTCTTCATAATAAACTCTCCCATTGGTGATATACTTTGTTAAACTTTAAAGAACTTATGTTATGACTAGTGATTCGATTATCAATGTTATATTCTCTTCTAAATCCTTTTGGTTATAGATATGTGGACCAAGCCTTGCTTGAGAGTCATCTAATCCTATCTGGACTTAAGTTATAGTAAGTCGATATTAGGGATAAGTGAGTGAAATCACTTGAATGTTTTGATGAACTCAAATGTTATATGGATAGTTTGATATTACATTATGAAATAAAACATTTTTCTTTTGTAAAGTGTATAAATTTTGTTAAAATGGTACATGATTATAGTCATATAAGCATGGGATTATATGCCTGATTTTTTTTTAAAAATGTACGTCTTATATCAATCAGTTACAACTTTATTGTTATTGCTTTATTGAGTTTTTGAGTGGTGAAACTCAATTTTATTAGATGCATGAGTATATTCATACAAGTATGGAATTATATGATTGCAATCATATCTTCCCTACACTAGTAACTATTTGGTTTATTAAGATCAACTTCATGGTTCAGATATCCTTTGTTTGAATTAATCCATTATTTTTTTTTAGTTTCATGAGGGAATTATATGTGCTAGACTTGTCCTCTTTTGATGGAATTCTATATTGATATCCTTACTAGTTACGATCTATAGGCTCACTTGGGTCTGCAAGGGATCCATTATGTATTTTATGTTCATAAAAATAATATCAGTTTCTGTAGATACAATTGGACTCTAGTAATGAAATGATTGTTGGATAAATTGTGGTTCTGGTTTGAAATGAATTCATCACACTTTATGTATGAAATACCATGCTCATTTGATTGCTCATTTTATTTGATCTTAAACTTAGAATATGTTGTGTACACATTTTATAATAGATTTTCTTCCAAGCTTGGCTTGAGCCTAAACTCTCTATAGATTTTGATCCTTAGTATTGAACCACTAAGTTGTCTCTTTTAAGACTATGAAGTCTTTTAATCTTTACTATGAAGACCTCAACTAGGTAAGCATAATTGGGTGCATTTCTTAACTTTAAGGAGATCTATTCTCAATGAATGACTAAAGAGTTGAACCATTAGTCTTTGGATACAAGTTTTTGTCTTGTTTAAAGAACTCATAACTTGGATTATGAGGTAACTATTGAATTGGGAACTCTTGTTGGCTATTATAGATGTGTTAAACTTACATTGTTTTTTATTTTGATTGATAAGGCGGGTTGAAGGGACCCATTCCCTATAAAAATAAAGGTCTAAAACCTGAGAAGATGAACAAGAACCACCGGGCTAAAATCCTGGAAAACAAGCCTATGAAACTAAACTAGGAAAAATAGCCAATAATCTACTATTTCCCACCCTGGGATGGGAAGAAGTCTTCAATATTACCCATTCGACCTTTTTTACTTTTCTTGCTCTTTAATTCATGCCAAATGCCCATGTCAGATGGAACAATAATCATAAGATCATTGTGATTTCCTGGGAGTTTCCTTAAATCTGGCAAAGACTCCTAATCTGAATCTAATTTGTCATATACGTTTCCTCTTTTCATTCCTCCCATTAACTCCATGTTCTCCCAATTTCCAACTTTTGAAATTTTCTGCTTATTTTCTGTTGTTTGATGCTCTGAACCCCCCTTGAAAGTCGAAGTAGACACCATATCCGGAGTTACACTTCCCCATCTGCTAGGAGTTGACGAGCTTCACTTTTTAGATCCATTCTTATTTAAAGGACAATAAGCTTACAAATGCCCTAGGTTTTGGTAAACTTTGCATCTTAAGGCAGTGTTCTCATAATCTAAAACTTGTGAATACTGATTTTTTCCAAAATTTAATAAAATATGATATGGTAATCCTTTACTCAGATTGATTTCAACACATATGCGAGCATATGTGCACAACCATGAGTGATTTATATCCAAATATTATTTAATAAACTTGCCCAGACAAGTACCAATATTATCTAGGGCATACCATAGATGCAGAGGGAGATTTGGAAGCCTTACCTAAATAGGTGTTTTGGTAACTGAATGAGAAGTCAGATCAAATTCTAGAAACTAAGGAGTCAAATACAGATGGGAATTACCCCAGAGCCATGGTCCTCCAGATATGCATCGCTGATAATCCTTGGTTTCTTTGAAACGCACAATAAAGAAACCCCTAGAACAAAGTGAAATTTCACACTTACTGGTCCATTTTTCAAATATCCATTTATATATTTCGGTAGAGGAAGGCCAAAGGCCATTGAAGTGCCCGATCACAACATCTCAAACTAGAGACTAAAAGTATTCCACCACCTCATAATTTTTGATCTCTAGGGTAGGGATTTCTTCTACCATATCGACCAGATATGCCTGGTTACAGGAGTATATCCACCATGCGTTCCAAGGATATATTTGAATGATGTAGACTTATAAGCAGCAACATAGGTTTTTTTTATTGTTAGGCTCATATCCTTTCCCTCCCACCTCTTACCTGTATGCATCCCTGTCTGATTTAGAGGGGTTCTAATTAGGGTTAGAGGGGCTCCATTCAGGCTCCTTGGCGCAACTTCCCTATAACCCACAACTCTTCCCTAAACTCGTGAGACCCACGGAGGCACCTCCAAGTAGAGTGAATCCATTCCCCCCACCCGATCCGCAGCTATTCTCACCAGATCTCATAGGGACAGAGTTCTTCACTACCATCGCCGTCCCGTTCTCTCCTGACCTCTTGGAATTAATCATCACCATTAAACTTAAATTTTTATGATAATCTAGTTTGTGCAAAATGTGAGGAAAGGTCAAGGAAGTTATACTTATAAATATTATGTATGATTAAGATTCGAGTTTGGTCTTGCTTGGATATGGCTCTTATTATGAATGAATGTAATAAGAATTAACTCATTATGATGTGTTGTATTAAAGAGTATACAAGAATGCATGCTGAGTTATGATGTATATTTTTCCTTATTTCATATAAGTTATTAGTGTATATAACTTTGGATATATTTTGAATAAGGTTTCTACCTAGTGAATGTATTATTGGAAAAATTTGAATATACTATTGGATGAAGTTATGTTACTGATTCATGTGGAGTGGATATAACATTAATAATCTAGCTTTGGTTCCTCTACTTGAGTTTTTGATGCTTTGTAGTGATTATTGAATTAAGTAATGCTTTATACTTTTTGTTTGAGTAAAATTTAACAGGGATATATGTATGGTCTTATATAGCTGTAACATTAGTATTCAAGTTTTGGCTCTACTTAAGTTACCATATTTTTGGGTTGGGTTGATTTAATTGGAATAATAAAGCTAATGTTGTATAAGTATGGGTTTGAATGACTATGGCATCATTACCCTAGTTTTGGTACTTCTAGATTGGTTGCGATCCATTTTTGTTGTTGAATTTCTTATGTTGACTTAAGTAGATACTTTCCTGGAATCACTTGATAAATGATCTAGATTATATTATCTTCCTTATTTGCTATTCATGATATCCTTGTTATTTGATCAAAATAATTGTGTGTCTTCCTTAGACCCTAAGATTGATTCCATTGAAAAATTATGTTCCTTTTATGAAATTATTAATTAAAGTAGGTTCTTCTTATGAGTTAGTGTTTATCATGCTCAGTTCATACGAACTGAATCATGCTAACAATTTTGCAGATGGATATTGAGAAATAAGGAAGACATATAAAGTTTTAATTATTCATTTGATTGAAGAAAGTTGAATGGGATAACTGATTATTGTATTTCTAATTGAATTGCTTCTATAGAGAAATAAGGAAGGCCTTGCCCATTCAATGTAACCTTTTGAAAGGAAGGATTATGGTGAATACTATAATCATGACTTGACACCTATTTCGGAAAGTAAGAAAGTTAGATTACTTGTAACATCTTTTTGATTGGAAGTGATTGCTGGAAAATGATGAAATTTTAGTCCTGTATTTAATAAAGAAAATAAATTTGTAGGCATGCTACTGTTATAACAAGCATATGTGTAAGACAAATAAATTTCCACATGAATTATATGCTTGAATATATTTATGAAAGAAATAAAGTTATACCTAGATTGCTTGTATATTGAACTTGAGTATTAACTAATGAAGTGTTCAATACTTGAAGGGTTGTGTAAATTGTTATTGAATGATTACCTAAGTAACGAGTGAATTATATCAAACTATTAGGACTATATGGATTAAGATCACCTAGTGTTGTTTATAAAATGTGTTTAAATGGTGAAGAGTGTCTAACTATATGATTGCTAATAAGTAAGAAAATAAGTTGAACATAAGAAATATAAATTTTTTTGTTAAGTGAATTGACTCGTGATAAAACAAACGATTAATTTGGATGGTTTGCAAACCTTATCATGAAGTATTTAAACTATAATTTTTGATCAAAATGAATGGATTTTATGTCCTTCATAAAGGATATATGATAATAAATTATCATGAACTTATGAATAAGATTTTGTATCCTTAAGGGAAGGAAAGAAATTACACTTATAAGGTTACATTAATATTTTAGCATGAATCTTAATTTTATACTTGCTATCTAAGCACATTTTATAGATAATAATGAATGACCTAATTAAAGTAGGTACATATGATTAATTTTAATTAGACTATAAATAAAGGAAGGTGGTATGCTTATGCGGAAGTGGTGATAAACATTGTTAGTGTTTGATAATTGAAGGTGGTATGATACATACTTACTTAAAGCTATGTATAAATGCATTACCTCAACTAATGAGAGCTGTTGAGTCATTGTTTCAATGATGAACTATGTTGATATATCTAAAATAGTGGCATGAAACTTAACTATGATAATTAAAAATGTTGCTTAATAGAATTAAGCTCAAGACAAAATTAAATATGTAATTATGTACTTAAATATCAAGATCGTTTCAATCCATACTTAAGGATATTATTGGCATGGAAATTAATGTCAAATAATCAAATTTTGGAAAATTAAGTATCATTGGTTCAACTTAAGATAGGACCTTAGGTACAAATTATTCAAGGCGAAGGTGTCGTGAGACCTAGGCTAACTTGACACAATTTAATTAATACCTTGTAAACCATAAGATACCATGTTCCAATACAAAAATCTTGGAGGAATAACTCACTACATCCGCTACATATTCATATCCCTATTATGATGGTTGTCACTATTTGGATACCGCTGCTTAGTAGTTGTACTGAGCTGCCTCATCCAGAGAATGGATTGTGGCAGGGTATTGCATTAAGTAAAAACCTTGTTAGAGTTACAAATATAGATTGAACCTCATGGATATGAACCCCAATATGAATTTATGATGGTTATGGGAAAGGAAGTGGTCTGATAATGATCTGAATCATTACGGAGACACTTAATTTCCCACATGCATCATAGGATGACATAGAGGTTTGTCTTCTTGCAGGTTAATCTGGAATTATATCTTGTAAAATTCTTGTAGCTGTTAACAACATCAATGATTATAAATCCATATAACTGAACAAGTGATTAAGGTGAGATGAAAAATTCCTAAGGAGGAGTGTGTCGTCGTGGAATTGAGCATGGCATACATGACTATGAAAGTAGTGCAAGCTACTGATTACACTATCGTGATTTCACTATGATATAAGTTGTGAGATGCTTGTGGAATTACTAGGTGGAACCTAGGTAGAAACTTATATATCTTCACTTAATTATCATATCCTGATAAAGGAAAACCAAAGGATACATTTGATGTATTGGCTCATACTAAGCATTGAGGGAGAGTGAATAAATTCATTATTCCCTCATGCAAAAACACACGGTTTATGATAGTTATTGGAAATGGATTGCATTAAGGTTTATGTTGGATTTAAATATATGGGTATTTAAATCAGCTGCATAAAGTAAGATATAATTTGTTTTACCTAGATATGAAGGGAAAAAAAGTAGATGTTACACAAATAGGTTAATCTTGAGTGCAAACTAATTCATTTTTGTTAGACCACAAAATGTAACTACTTTGAGGAAAAATTATAACATTTATATGTTTGTAACGACATTGACAGGGTCAGTTTAGAGTGTAAAATGATAAAAATATGTAAGAATGAATTTCCACATGTTGTAAGTAAAGTATCAACTCCATATAGAGTCTCTGAATGCCAGAAATTATAACAACCTCCAAGAGTGTGAGTTAAATGCTCAAGAAGATGACATAATCCACTAGATGCCAGGTGTGAACATGTATGTTGCTCCTCTTTGCATTTTTCGAGATGGAAGTTGAAAGTTAAGCATCTCGTAAGTGTGTGGAGTTATGTAGGCCAATGAAAAGTCAAATAAATTAGAGAAGGTAAAAGGAAAGACATGAGTCACCTAAAGTTGTCATTAGCCTAATATATCAAGATGTTATAAACAAAGAAAATTAAGAATGAGAAAAAATAGGTTTTATTCTCTTGCTCAAGCTATGAGAAAGGTGATGATGAAAAGGCATTGAACAATTGACTGACATATAGATTTTCAAGTGTCATGGAATTTTTTTAATGTTGAGAAGGTGGAAAGTCAGAAGAAACACGTGTCATTTCTCTGTCTATTTCTAATTAGAAGGCTTGGGAGATCAAAGGGCATGTAAGTTTTGAAGTCAGGAAGATGGGTGAACATTCAGAAGATGAAATGTGAGATGTGATTATGGTGTCATATAAATAGTGTGATATATAAATAGATAAGTGAAAGGTATGGATGTTGCTAATAGTATGAGATTGTATTAGGTGTATGTGAATAAATTGTTGACTGTGAAAAAGGATCAAAGATTAAAATAATAGGCAATATGATGAACTTATGCGTGAACATTAATCTAGGAAGGAGATCATGATCTATGGATGGAGCAAAAAAGTACATAAATGATCAATTAAATGTAGGTGTTTTCTAAGTAGGTGGTTGGAATGAAGAAGTAGATGCTTTTTGTACAATCCAAATGAGTAGGTGATTAACATTCATCAAGTAGGTTCTTGTATGAAATCTTGAAGTTGGTGATTTAGTGATTGAGTGGGTACTTAATCAATTATAAATCAATGCTTTGGAATTGGTGTTCTAAATAAAAGGCCTAGTTTCAAGTGGGTTTTCTTCCTTCTTGGGTTTCCCACTATAAAAACTATGTCATGCTCATGTGTGTATTTTCTTGAAGTTCATTTTGTGCTTATGATGTAACTTCTGAACCAAGTTAAGTAACTTTGAAAGATTGAAAAGATTTCAATTGTGCTAAGAATTGATTCACCCCCTCTCATTGCTTGTGATATCTAAAAATTAGTATCAGATCAGGGCCTTTGGTGGAAACTTTAAACTTCAAGGTTATCCCTTATTCATAAGCATGGCAAACAATCATACACAAGGTGGATTATCAATATCAAGGCCACCTCTCTTTACAGGAACAAATTATGCACTATGGAGGATAATAATGAAAAATTATCTCATGTCACTTAGTTTTGACATATGGGAAAATGTGAACAAGGGCTACACACTTGTAACCTCTCCAATTACATCTACAATAGATAAGACAAAATATGAAAACAATTCAAGAGTCATGAATGCAATTTTATGTGGGTTGAATGAAACTAATTTTGTGAAGGTAGTGCACTTTACTACATCCAAGGAGATTGGGAAAAAAAATTCAAAGTATCTATGAGGGTGATAAAAAAATCAATATTGATAAATTACAGACCTACACAGCTCAGTTTAAGAGCTTAAAGATGAAATAAGATGAGAGCATTGTAACATACATGCAGAGAGTGGATGAAGTAATCAATATGATTAGAGGATTAGGTGAGAAGAAATAATAAACCATCATAGTTTTAAAACATTATGAGATCCTTGACCTCCAAATATGATGTAAAGGTTTTAACCATTGATAAAGCAAAATACATGAAAACCTTGACACTGGATAAGCTACAAAGCATCATATCAACATATGAAATGAGTAAAATTGGAGCTAAATCTACCAAGAAAGAAGTTACTTTGAAAGCCAAGAAAGAGAGTCAATCCAAGCATGAAAAATAGGAATCATATTTGGAGAATGAGGAAGATACTGAGAAGATTGAAGCAATGTTTGTAAGAAGACTGCGAAGAGGCTCAGACAAGTGTAAAGGTAAAATACTTTTCAAATGATTTAATTATGGTCAAGTAGGACACTTTGCTACTAAATGTCTAAAAGAACAAGGAGGTTTAGTTTGAATATGGGGAAGAAGGTGATAAACTTATAAAGAAAAAGATGAGCTACAAGAAGAAGAAGTTTTTCAAGAACAAGAGAAATTTATATTCAAAAGAAAAATCAAGTGAGCTACAATCAAGTGACTCAAGCAACTTAGAGAGTGAGAGTGATGGAGATCAATTTGAAACTTATTCATGGCCCTAAAAATTTCCAATTAATCTAGCACTAAAGGAAATAATATGGTCAGCTATGAAAATTCTAATGAAGAAGAGGCAAAAGTAAATTTAGAGTCTCAACTTGTAAGTGCTCTTGAAGAACTCCAAATATGTAAAATAAATAACAAAAAGATAAGATACAAATGAAAGAATTATGAAGAAAAAATTCACATCCTTGAAAAGAAGAAAAGTCAAAAGGAAGAAGAGGAAATAAATGAACTCAAGGAGCTTGAATATAAGGTGGGAAATATTTCTCAATCCTACAAAGCAAAGGAAGAAGAATGTATAATCTTGAAATCTATATTAGAACTCCACAAGGCTGAATTAGAATAGGAAAATAGCACAATCAAGATGTATGAGAAGCTAGAAAGGAGCTCAGTGTCCTAGCCAAAATTCTAAGCACTCAAAGGGATGTAAGTGACAAATCAGGAATTGGTTTCAGGGAAGAGAATAAGGAAGATGAACTAGCCAAGAAGAAATAATATAAGACTACACCAAACATCTCTCACGCCATGAATAAGGAGGCCACCAAATCTAAAAAAATAAGGAAAATCTCTCCTAGGATCACCTATGATATGAGGTACTCTCATTCCTTCTATGGTTATTATTTTTCATGTAACCAGTTTGGTCACAAAGTTGTAAACTATAGAAGAAATTATAGAGGCAATACGAGAAACTACAACTTGCAGAATATAAGAGTAATTCATAATATTGTATGTAACAAATTCCAAAATGAGGGTCACACAACTAGCATGTGTAGCTCACAAACACCAAAACAAATAAAATGGATACATTCTATGAAAGATAGATCAAACAAGAAATAAGAGGTTAGTATGATAGCTCAAACTACCTTCCATGTGTAAGATGAGGGAATTATTTGGTACTTGGATAATGGCTGCTCCAATCATATGACATGTGACAAAAGTAAATTTATTTATTTATCAAATAATACATAATGTGTTGTTAGATTTGGTGATAATAATTAAACAAATACTATGGGAAAGGGAAATATTAGTCTTGAAAATGGAAAAACATTCACAGAAAATGTTCTATATATTGAAGGACTCAAACACAACTTGCTAAGTGTTAGCCAAATGTGAAAACAAGGATACAATCTGATCTTCAATGATAAAGGGTGTAAAATTATTGATGGAAAATCAGGGATGAGTTGGAAAAGCAAAAAGGACAAAAAATAATATGTATGTGCTCAAAGAGGTAAATAAAGATTTTTTTTTGCAAGAAAACTTGATGACAATTGGTTATAGCATAGGAGACTAGGAAATATCATCTTTAATTTTTTTGTGAAATTGAGTGCTAAAGATGTAGAAACATGCCAAAGATTGTAAACCTAGCAGATTCTATGTGCAATGCTTATCTCCATGGAAAACAAACAAGAAGGTGATTCAAGTCAAAAGAGTATTCCACTACTCAACCTTTGGATCTAATTCAAACATATTTGTGTGGGTCTACAAGGAATGCAAGAATGTAATGAGATGAGTATTTCATGCTCCTAATAGATGATTTTTACAGGATGACATTGGTAGCTTTCTTAAGACAAAAATCATAATCCTTATACAGGTTCAAATCCTTCAAAGAACTTATGGAGAATGAGAAGAACACCAAAATCAAATGCTTAAGATCAGACAAGGGTGGAGAATTTAGGTCTAATGAATTTGATGATTATTGCAAAGAACATGTAATATAAAGACAATTCTCAGCTACTAGGAAACCTTAACAAAATGGGGTGGTTGAAATAAATAATAGGACAGTGCAAGAAATGAGCAGGACTATGTTGAATAAATCAAGACTTCCTGATATCTATTAGAGTGAAGCAGTGTGCAAAACTTTCTTTATTATAAACATATCCCAATTAATAGTAAATAATAACAAAACACCTTATGAACTTTGGAAAGGGAGGCCAGCCAATGTGAAATACATAAGAGTCTTTGGGAAAAATTGCTATATTAAGAGAGATGAAGAAAATTTAGGAAAATTTGATTCTAGGTGTGATGAGGGCATATTTCTTGGGTATTCATCAGTTAGTGCAACTTATAGATGCTACAACAAGAGGATTTAGAAGGTGGTTGAAATTACCAATGTAAAAATAGATGAATATTAGCCTTCGAAAATAAAAAATCAGCCTAAGGACAACCATGAAGATGATTCACCTTGTATTGAAAATCAAGATGATGATAATGAAATAGAAAGCACACATGCAAAACTAGAATAAAGGCATGAAACTAATACTCCTTCAAGGAAAGTTAGGAGAGATCATATAGAAGATCATATTATAGGAAGTAAAGAAGGTGATGTGCTTACAAGAAGAAAGCTAATAAGTCAACAAAATAATGAAGACGCAACCCTCTTATCTATGAGAGAACCCAAGAATGTGAGAGAAGCATGCAATGAAAAACACTAGATAGATGCCATGAATGAAGATTTTGACCAAATTGAGAAGAATGAAACATGGGAGCTTGTACCTAGGCCCAAAGACAAGAATGTTATAGGAACAAAATGGGTATTCCGAAATAAAATGAATGAAAAAGGTGAAGTGACAAGAAACAAAGAAAGACTTGTATGTAAAGGATATGCCCAAATGGAAGGAATTAATTTTGATGAAATATTCACACCAGTGGTAAGGATGGAAGCAATCAGATTGTTCTTAGCATATTCAACTCACAAGAAAATCAATTTTTTTCAAATGGATGTCAAATCTACTTTTCTAAATGGTAACTTGAATGAGGAGGTGTATATTGAGCAACATGAAGGATTCTCTTTAACTGGAGATAAGGAATATGTATGCAAGTTGAAAAAGGATTTGTATGGACTCAAACAAGCTCCTAGCAATTGGTATAACAGGTTGTATGTTTATCTCATTGAGAAAGGTTTCAAAAATGAAGTGGCTGATAGAAATCTCTACATCAAAGAAGAAGAAGAAAAGCTACTAACTATCATAGTTTTTGCGGTTGAAATCATAGTTTAAGGGGATCATGAAAGGATGGCTCATGAATTTTCTGATATTATGAGTAAAGAGTTCAAAATTTCTACACTTGGTGATCTTTCATACTTTTTAGGACTTTAAATAAACCAATAAGATCAAGAGATATCATATAACAAGCTAAATACATCAAGGAAATGCTAAAAAGATTCAAAATGGAAGAGTGCAAACCTATAAGCACACCAATGGTGGTGGGATGCAAGTTGAGAAAAGAGGAAAACTCACCAAAAGTGGACAAAACACTGCATAGGTCTATGATATGAAGCCTTCTCTACTCCACTGCATCAAGACTTGACATTATGCAAGTTATGGTTCTAACTGGTAGATTTAAAGAGAATCCAAGAGAAACACATCTCAAGGAAGTCAAAATAATACTAAGATATCTCATGGGAACTTTAGAGTATGGCCTTTCACATCTTGCAAGAAAAGACTTCAACATAAGAGTATGCACTGATGCTGATTGGGATGGAAACATTGATGACAAGAAGAGTACAAGTGGTGGTGCCTTCTTTGTTGGAAAATTTATCGTATCATGGTGGATCAAGAATTAATATTTATTGGAATTATCAACATGTGAAGATGAGTACATAGGAACTACCATGTGTTGCACCCAGGTTCTTTAGATGAGGTAAATGTTGGAGGACTACAAGGTAAGGTTTGATAATCCAAATCCTTTGCTTTGTAATAACACTAGTTCCATTAGTGTCTCAAAAAATCCAATGTTCCACTCAAAAACTAAACACATTCCAATCAGATTTCACTTCTTGAGGGAAAAAGTAAATGATAAAAAGATCAATCTTGTGTATATGAGCACAAAAGAAGAAATTGTAGATATTATGACAAAGCCACTTCCAAAGGAAACATTTAAGAATCTCAGGGATGGATTGAATCATTATTGATCCTACCAGTAGTTAAGAGGTCTTAGACAAGTCAAGGGAGCATTTTTCTTACAAAATTAGCTCCTGAAATGTGTCACAAAGAGCTTCAAGTGAGGGGGATCTAGTCTGCTAGCTCATGGTGTTGTTCATGATATTATTGTAGACACGTAAATTTAGTATCTATACCCTTGTCTACCAATGTGCACATATTTCACCTTGGTCTTCACCTAGCCCTCTTAATTAAATTCATCCCTCCTTTTATTTAATTTAAAATGCCCACTTAATTATCCTATCACCTTTAATGCACATCACCTTTAATTCCTATTAATTAATCAATTAATATCTCATATGTCATAACAAACCTTATATTTTGGATGCTTTTATCCTAAGGTACATAACGTTTCTTTTCTAAGCTTTTGTACTTCCTATTTTTATCCCCTCAATACCCATGAAACATCCTCTTCCCACCTACATGATTTAAAACACCCTTCCAAATCTTAAATGCCTAAAATCTAGACGAAAATCACGAAAGAAGCCCCATTGGGGAAACTTTCCCCGTAGTTTGACGAGTCCATTGATTGACTTATTATAACATCCATATAAATATAGGACATGCTCCTAAGTACGTTAATTAATACATGTGGATGTTCTAAAAAGTTTTATCTAAATTAAAAGTGATGCATTTCTCCTTATTTTGTCGCATGTGAACTAATGATCAATGGAACTCCCACTAATTGCCTTGTTAAGTGATTTAATGACATATACAGGTTGATAAGGCACATTTTCTACCACTTTTGATCATTGCAGCCAAGGAGATCGAGTCCTTTTCCACTATGGAATTTTGGAGGATTTACTCACAACAATCTATAAATGAGGACCCCTATTTTTAGCAGAGTCATAGGGTATCATGGAATATTTATGAGGTTGTTATTAGTTAATATGTTTCCTACATTCATGACACTTTTGGTACTCAGTCATGTCTATAAGACACCTCCTTGAACTATTAATTTGTAGTTAGATATTTCTTATACAGTATTATATCAGTTGATAGTTATTTTCAGTTTCTGAAATATGTGATGAACTTATTTGGATCAATATAATCTATGCTATTTTGAGTATCTATTTGTGTTAAGATCCTCAATCCTAAAGGAGAGAAAGGGCCAAATCAACTGAGGAGATTGGAGGATTAGTATTTCATATATGTGTTAGTGTAAAATCACAGCACCCCTAGACACACATCAGGCTTCTAGGTTGATGTTCAGGCATCCAGTGTGATTGCACAACATGGAAACCTCTCTCCAAGCATGGGACTTGTAAAACCGAGAGAGGAATCTCCAGAGAAGGCTGGTTCCTGCTCCTAAACTACCTGCCACAAGCTATTCTAGTGCAGGCAAGCTAATCTAATCCTAATCTAACCATGCCAAGGAGACAGAGAGAGAGAGAGAAAGGAAAAGAACAAAAGCCTACACTAAAACGGTGATACACCAGAGAAGGAGGATGTTGAACATCTATCAAAACAGCCATGGGACAAAGAGAGGTGAGCCATTGGGAAGGATGGACAGAAGCATCACAAACCCAAGGATAGATTTCACACAGAAAATGTCCCAAAACTCCATGAACACAGCTCTGAACCTGCAATGAACATTCAAACATGCACAAACACCTGCAATGAAGAGAGGCAAGAAGAAGACAAGAAAAAATGAGAGAGGATGGACAGATGCATCACAGAACACGTTTTGTTGCTCCAGAGGTTTGCACAGAACATCATTCCATTAATGGTAAAAGGTAGGAACGCCATTACAGAGAAAGGGAGGAGGTCCGAACTCCATTTTTAACCCTAGAGAAGAAAAGAATGGAGGGCAGAGCAGAAAGAATGAACCACTTTTTATATTTTGCCATTCCTTACAATATATAGGAAGAATGAGAGAAGGAAGAAAGAGGAAAGTCAGATCTACTCCAACCACCTCCAGGTCGTATTTTAAATCATCTCATTATGGTAGAAGCGGCGGATCCTGGCAAAACGGCGGGCTGTCTGCTGCATTAAAGCTGGTTGTTGAAGTGTCACTTCTGCTGTATCACACGTCAGAGCCATTTCTTGATTTTCTCTCTCCAAACTGCACCAAAACTTGAGATTAACCCCAGAATCATGTAGAGAATTTCATGAGTTTTCCATTGATATAAAGAACGTGGAAATCCGAGCTCTGGATCAAAAGATATGATGATCTGAAGATTTAGGGCACGGAACAGACCAAAACGGATTTTAAAAATATTTCCCACGCTTCGCCACCTGGATGACACGTGGCAAGTGCTGATTGGACGAGCAATTCTCTCTCCTCCGTCTTTCGTGGGCTCTCCTTTTGAAATTGCTTGTGGGCCCCTTAAACTTGGACACGTGGTGTCTTTTGGTTGGCTTTCGGCTCCTTCGGCTCCTTCGCGTACCTCGCGTCCATTTGTCCCGGATGTCCCGTTTGATTTTGGGCCCTTTGTGCTCATTTCGGCCGGTTCGGGCATTTCGCACCCTTTTGCCCCAGACGTCCCATTTGATTTGGACCCTTTGGGACAATTTCGGCCGACCCGGCCGGTTCGCGCCTTTTTGGCCCACTTGTCCCATTTTGCTTTGGACTGTCTGCCCCTTTTTCGCCTGGTTCAGCCGGTTCACGCCTTTTTGTCCCAAACGTCCTGAGCAACACCTAGCCAATTTTTCTTCCTCTTTCGGCCGGATCGGCTTTTCGCGCCCGCCGTGTACTTTTTTCCCACTTGTCCCAAATGCTTAGTGGGCTGCCTGGACTCATTTTGGCCGGTTCGGGCGGTTCGCGTAATTTTGTCCCATTTGTCCCACCTTGTGCTGGACTAGGACTTGGCCAATTTTCACAATTTTATCTGGCCCAAACTACTTGCTTTCTGCAACCTTTTCCGCACTTTCTCAGAGCTTTCTCCTTCCAACTTCGACCAGGGGAGTTAGAAAAAATCTGAGGGGACCCTGGAAACATGAATTTTGGCCCCGAATCAATCAATTTGCCTGGGACTTGAGAATCTGATGCATGTTATTGAAATTTACCCAGGGGGGTGAAATTTTGATAACAGTTTTGGCAACTCAGCAGGGTCATCTGCCTGCTAGATGAATGATCAGTAGCCTGAAGCAATCCATTGGGCATGGAGTCATGAGTTGTAACCTGCAACTGATCTAAACTTTGAAAATCTCCCTTCTGAGCCACTAAGAAACCCATTGAACCTAGAGTGTTCTCACCAAGAACCATTGAAAAGAACTGTGCAAGAGCAAAACCAGCAACACCAAAAACTATGTACAAAACTGAAAAACATACATGCCCCAAATGGAACATGTAGAGTGTGCACAAGCACTTCTTCTACTGAAAGCAAATCTACCTACTCTACTCTAGCTGGAAGCAAAGGCAAGCTAAACAAACCCTGCAACTGGTTGTGAGAAATAGCTTCCTTTCTTCAAAATTGGCAGCCATGTAATTTATTTGGCAATGATCATGGCTGTTTGGATGGATGGAAAATCAACAAGAAGCTGGTCTTCTATCCAAATCATCAAGGTATCAACTAAAAAATCCAATACCTCTTTTAGTTGCTCTGCATTTGGATTGGGGAGGTATGGCAGCTGATCCTTGGTTCTTTATAGCTCATCCTCATGCTCAGAAGCAAGCATGACTGGTTGTGGCTTCTCCTTTGGCTCCAATGAAGCCAAATACCTGATTGGGCAAGGTCTGATCCGTTTGATATGCCCATTGCTGTGATTTTCAACTCCGAGAATGGAGTCTTCTTGTAGACCCTCTTGAATGGATGATGTGGAAGAAATGGTGAAATTCTTCTGTCCTTTCTCTTCCTCCAATGAAGAACATGGAATATTTAAATCTTCCAATTTTGGTTCCAAAGGGCTGCTATAAGATGCAGGCTGCTGCAATTGAATGCTCTCCTTCATGACAACAGACTCTTGTGTTTGGAATGTGGATGATGAAAGAGAGAATGGTGAAAACTCAACCGGCTCTTCTTCATCAAAACAGTCCTCCAAAACTGACAGGTAAACTGCCTCATTGTTGTCCCGCTGTTCTTTTTCAACTTCCTCCATGGTGTCCTCTTGATCTGCAACTTGACCACCATGGTTTCCTTCACTCTCCAATATTGAGTTTGAGAGATCAAACTCCTTTTCAGTATTAGAACTTGAGAGAGGTGAAGTAGAAAGAAGAACTGAAGGTTCTCCTGTAGCCTGCTTTGTGCTCAAAGCCCTTGGATCTACACTTTTCTCCTCCACAGCTAGATTATGCTCCTCTTCTTTTGGATTTGGAGCATCTTCTCCTTCCTCCAATGTTTGAAGAGAATATTGCTCTTGATTGAACTCCTCCTCCAGCATGAAGTTTGTCAAGTCAAACTCTTCAATTTGTTGCTCTAGAGGACAAGTTGGGACTGCAAGATCTTCTTCTCCAACAAAATCAGTCCTCACCACCACTTGTTCAACCTCAGCCTCTTCTGTAGGCTTAACCATCAAGGGGATCTTTGTCATCCCAAATCTAAGAGCCCAACTCTTCAGACTGTCTGTCACTTCTTTTCTTTTTGGCTCTTCCTCTTGTTGTCCTTGATGACTGATTTTTTCAATTTCTTCTTTCCCACATGGAATTGGGAATGTAAGAGGAGGGATAGGTTGAAACTCAACTGATTTGACAATTTTGTGTGGTGGTGGAGGCGGTGAAACTTCTTGTTTCTTTGGAGGAGGGGGTATTTCTGTTAGCTCTTGTGGAGGGGATGACTGTTTGGAAGGGAAAAGAAAAGAAGAATCGAGATGGGGTGGAAGACTAGGGGATGGAGGGATGGATTCAATACATGGGACAGCAGATGAGGAGTTTAAATGAGATGATGCTGCTTGAGTAATGGAAAGAGAAAAACCAGATGATGGTGTAGAACTTACCCATTGACAAGGTTGTTCAACAAGTCTGTAGGCCTCTATCTCTGCTGTCCATTGTGCAAGTTGGGGCAACATCTTTATCATGAAGTCTAGCTTCTCCTGATGGCTGAAGTGTCTTGGAAAAGGGCCTCCCCATGGACAAGGAGTCCTGTAACCGATTCCGAAAGCTCTCATTTGAGCTGTTGCTCTGGACTGCACCATCTCCACCTCCATCTTTTGGATTTTCTCCAACAGACCAGCATCTTGGATCTGATTGTCTTCATTGTATGCATACTCTTGCTCTTGGAAAGCTCCATAGCCAAACTGACTTTGGCACTACTGTTCATATGGGTATGCATACTGATCTTGAATCTGCTCAAAATGCTGATTTGGAGGATTTGTAAAACGTATTGGAGGTGGAATATATCACTGTTGTTGATGTGAAATCCATGATGGAAATGAAGTCATGATTGCACAACCTCATGGAATGGGAAAGAATGAAAGAGATGGAAAGAAGGATGAATGGAAAATGAATGAAAATGAATGGAAAGGAAGGTCTGCAACTTCAGAGATGGGTTGTTGACCAGATGGAGTCGCCAGATGTGTTTGCAAGTGCCTCCAAAGGCTGAAATCTTCACAGGAACACATCAACCTGCAAAAGATGAAGTGAAAGACCTCTAAGGTCCCACCGGGTGTGCCAAAACTGTTAGTGCAAAATCACAGCACCCATGGACACACATCAGGCTTCTAGGTTGATGTTCAGGCATCCAGTGTGATTGCACAACATGGAAACCTCTCTCCAAGCGTGGGACTTGTAAAACCGAGAGAGGAATCTCCAGAGAAGGCTGGTTCCTACTCCTAAACTACCTGCCACAAGCTATTCCAGGCTAGGCAAGCTAATCTAATCCTAATCTAACTATGCCGAGGAGACAGAGAGAGAGAGAGAAAGGAAAAGAACAAAAGCCTACACTAAAACGGTGATACACCAGAGAAGGAGGATGTTGAACATCTATCAAAACTGCCATGGGACAAAGAGAGGTGAGCCATTGGGAAGGATGGACAGAATCATCAAAAACCCAAGGATAGATTTCACACAGAAAATGTCCCAAAACTCCATGAACACAGCTCCGAACCTGCAATGAACATTTAAACATGCACAGACACCTGTAATGAAGAGAGGCAAGAAGAAGACAAGCAAAAACGAGAGAGGATGGGCAAATGCATCACAGAACATGTTTTGTTGCTCCAGAGGTTTGCACAGAACATCATTCCATTAATGGTAAAAGGTAGGAACGCCATTACAGAGAAAGGGAGGAGGTCCGAACTCCATTTTTAACCCTAGAGAAGAAAAGAATGGAGGGCAGAGCAGAAAGAATGAACCACTTTTTATATTTTGCCACTCCTTACAATATATAGGAAGAATGAGAGAAGGAAGAAAGAGGAAAGTCAGATCTACTCCAACCACCTCCAGGTCATATTTTAAATCATCTCATTATGGTAGAAGCGGCGGATCCTGGCAAAACAGCGGGCTGTCTGCTGCATTAAAGCTGGTTGTTGAAGTGTCACTTCTGTTGTATCATGCGTCAGATCCGTTTCTTGATTTTCTCTGTCCAAACTGCACCAAAACTCGAGATTAACCCCAGAATCATGTAGAGAATTTCATGAGTTTTCCATTGATATAAAGAACGTGGAAATCCGAGCTCTGGATCAAAAGATATGATGATCTGAAGATTTAGGGCACGGAATAGACCAAAACGGATTTTAAAAATATTTCCCGCGCTTCGCCACCTGGATGACACGTGGCACGTGCTGATTGGATGAGAAATTCTCTCTCCTCCATCTTTCGCGGGCTCTCCTTTTGAAATTGCTTGTGGGCCCCTTAAACTTGGACACGTGGCACCATTTCATTGGTTCGGTTCAGCGCTCGATAACTCGCCCCTTGACCTTTTGACTTTTCTCCTTGATGACACGTGGCATCTTTTGGTTGGCTTTCGGCTCCTTCGGCTCCTTCGCGTACCTCATGTCCATTTGTCCCGGATGTCCCGTTTGATTTTGGGCCCTTTGTGCTCATTTCGGCCGGTTCGGGCATTTCGCGCCCTTTTGCCCCAGACGTCCCATTTGATTTGGACCCTTTGGGACAATTTCGACCGACCCGGCCGGTTCGCGCCTTTTTGTCCCAAACGTCCTGAGCAACACCTAGCCAATTTTTCTTCCTCTTTCGGCCGGATCGGCTTTTTGCGCCCGCCGCGTACTTTTGTCCCACTTGTCCCAAATGCTTAGTGGGCCGCCTGGACTCATTTCGGGCGGTTCAGGCGGTTCGCGTAAATTTGTCCCATTTGTCCCACCTTGTGCTAGACTAGGACTTGGCCGATTTTCACAATTTTATCTAGCCCAAACTACTTGCTTTCTGCAACATTTTCCGCACTTTCTCAGAGCTTTCTCCTTCCAACTTCGACCAGGGGAGTTAGAAAAAATCTGAGGGGACCCTAGAAACATGAATTGTGGCCCCAAATCAATCAATTTGCTTGGGACCTGAGAATCTGATGCATGTTATCAAAATTTACCCAAGGGGGGTGAAATTTTGATAACAGTATGATCTTTATATTTGCTAAGTTTCAGTTTCAGTATATAGGTTTGAATGATTATTTGAATGCAATATTTTATTTCCTTGTGTTAGCTGATTTCCTTACTGTTATTTCCTTTGAGAAAGTATTTCAATTGATTAATAATTTCCTTTTAAAATCATTTCATTCCAGCAATGTTGTTTCCATAGATTAAATGCATTTTCTATATTTTGTTTTCCATTTCATTAGGTTTGGATTGTATTTTCTTTCCATAGTTGAGTAGTGTAGAATAGGGAATGATACTAAACAAACCCCCCTAAAAGAGAGAAACTGTTATCCAAAATGAGCCCCTTGCTCATTTTGTGGCTAACTCCCTTCATTCTTCCCTCTCTTGTGCCTCAGTCATAATTTTTTGCTTTTTAGGCACTCAAAACCTTCTGGAAATGGAACCATTGGATAGAGATTTTTCTCATCTTTCCAGAAAGGAAAAGTTTTCCTCCTAATTCCATGTATTTTTGAAGTTATGGCTCGGCAGAGATTTTGTGGGAAATTTTCCCCTGAAAAGCCCAAGCCAATAATATGAGGCCACGTGTCCTCGGAAGGGTAGAGGTGGAGGTAAACTTGTAATTTTTTACCAAGTGTTTGACAAGGTTTCAGAAGGAATTTTTTTCCCCGACAGCCCGCCAGCGAATAGGATCGTGCCACGTGTCCAAGGGGAAGAAATTAGGAAAATTTCCTAAGTATCGGCACCGTGGAAAAATCTCCAGAAAAGGCCCGGGTGAATCAAATCAGGCCACGTGTCCCAGGACCAGCGGACCGCGGAGGGAGAATTAAAAATTTGGTGAAGTGTTTTGGTGAGAGGAAAGGAGAAATATTGGCCCATTGGCACGCCGACTAGTTAGGTCAGACCATGTATCACCACGGCATCGGGGGTTGGGGGCGTGAAAAGATTCTTTCCTTTTTTCTCCCAAGTGTAAAAAATTCAAAGGGAAAGCCACTCCCCAAGGCCCGCAACCAATAAGGAGAGACCATGTGTCCCGAGGGCGTCGGAGCTTCAGCCACCGGGGAAAAAGTGGGAAAATTTCCCAAAGGTTGGAGAAAAGGAGAAAGGTTAGCCCCCAAGGCCTACGTCGAATGGGAGCAGGCCATGTGTCCCAAGACTGACAGAATGCGGGGGAAAGTTTGGAATTTTTCCCAAAGAAAATTTGAAGGAAATATTGAAAGGGAGAGCCCGCCCCCAAATCCCGAGCCAATCAAATCACGCCACGTGTCCATGTGGCGGAAAAAAGCACAAGGCAAGCCCGCGGGGAAAAATGAGCATAAAGGTCCACACCCAATAGGATCTCACCATGTGTCCCATCAGGGAAAATGGTCTGAAGTAGGAAGAGAATTTGAAAGTAGAGGCCTGCAACAAATCATATCATGCCACGTGTCCTCGGGTCATCCAGTCGACGGAGTTCTTTTTGGAAAATTTTCCAAAGGCCAAAACGATGGAAAATGAAGCAGGAAGAGACTGCGACCAATGGAATCATGCCACGTGGCACCAGGAGTGGTGGAGCATGGAGTTTTTTGGGAAAATTTTCCCAAATGCAAAAAGTGGGAAAATTTCAAATTTTCGGCCCGCCATCTCGTTTTGGCCCTGTTTTGCCCTAAATCTTCAAATGACCATAACTTTCGATCCAGAGCTCAATTTTTCACGTTCTTTATATCAACAGAAAGCTGGTGAAATTATCTACTTGATTTTGGGATAAATTTTTTATTTTTATGGAGTTTGGAGAGAGAAAATTGGAAAACACCTCTGGCACGTAGAAATCAACAAAAATGACGTTTCAACCACCATTTTTAATGAAGAATGGCTTGCATTCTCTCCCAGCATGGTGAAAAATGTCAGGGAATGGACATGTAAGGATGCCCATGCTATTTTATTTCATTTTGGTCAGTGGTTGGAGCTCCTCTCACGTTTTCCCATGTTTCTCTCTACTGGGCTCATTTTTTACATTGTAAAAGCCAGAATGGGCTCTTTTTTTAAAAAAGGAGACACTCTTTTAGCTCTGCAACTTCCCTTTTTCTTCCCTTTTGGCAAAATTTGTGGAAATTTTACCTTTCCATGCAAATACAACACCTATTTTGCCTCTTGATCATTGTAATGCACTATGTTGGACCTGGAGTGATAATATATGCTCTGTGATTAAAAGTTTTCTCAATCCTTTCATATGTTTATCATTGTTTTCTTAACCTCTCATTAAATTTTGGAAAATTGTGCATGTTTTTGTGTTGTATCCCCTCTTGGACTATGTATGTTTTGCAGTAGCAGGTTTCTACTACTCCCTTGGTGCATCACCATATTAGCATTAGTCTCATTTTTCTTACATTCCCTATCTCTGTCCCCTTGGAATTTAGAGCAGGAATTAGGAATTTAAGCCTATGCAAATTTCATGCATATACCTGATAAGAGGAGTTGAGGAACCATCCTCTAATCTGGAGATTCTTTTCCATTTTACAAGTCCCACACTTGGGGAAAAGATTCAATGTTGTGCAATCACACTGGATGTCCAAAATGTCAAAGTAGAAATATGATCAACATCCAGGGGTGCTACTGATTTGCATTAATAGAAACACTATAGTACTGAGTTGCATATCACTTTTGTACATACAACCTTAAACACAACCCTGGTTTATAATGACATCAAGATTTGAACAAGTTGATTAAATGATTGGAAGTTACAACGACCCATCATTTTTAGCACCGTTGCCAGGGACACTATAAGAGAAAAATTCCATTCTATTCACATTCCATGCTATGGGTATTAGTGAAGTTGAACTATGCAACCACTAAGAATCCTAATCCTATCTTACACAAGAAATATTGATGCACATGCCACATGATGCTCAAGGGAGATTTATACCTCACAATATTCAAAGAGTATCTACAACTAGAGCACATGTAGTAAACATTGATAACATTACTCTTGAGAGTGGCACTCAATCTAATACCACACCTAAGAGTGATACTAAATAGTCTACATCATCTTATTTAGAACTTGAGCATCTTTCATAAATGCGAGACAATGGAAATGATGATGATATACCCTTGGGTAGAACCTTTACTTACCCCATTTTCTTAAATGAAGAGGAGGAAACACCTATGAAAAACATTTTCCCATCCATTCTACCTATCTTTTGAGGAATATCAAAATAAGATCCAAAAAAATTCTTGTTTGAATTCAAAGTTCTCTACCAAACATATGACTATAAAATAGATGACCAAAAACTTAAGCTTTTTCCTTCCACCCTCAAAGACTTTGCCATGAGATGGTTTATGGGATTTCCCTCTAATTCCATTCATTCATGGGATTAGACAGATACTTATTTTTTGGAAAAATACCAAGACTATTATAGGGGAATAGATATGAGGGAAACATTATTTTAGATGAAGCAAAAAGAAGATGAAAATTTGGATGATTAATTGGACAAATTTCTTTTTGTCCATAAGAAAAGTGGTTATGAGTTGAATGTAGAAATAACGAAGAAAATTTTCCCTAAGGGACTTGATGATGAAACCAAAGAATCCATCCATCTCATGGGAGGAGGTGATGTACACAAACTCACAATATCATAGATAGCTGAGTTATGTAGGAGATACTCTAGAACAAGTGGAGGTATTATGAGAAAGAAAATATCAAAACATGCCTTTGGTACCTTATAACTTCTAGAGGAGATGGAAAATATGAAAAAAAGACATCTTGACATAGTAACTTCAACCATGGATGGGATGAAAGCTAAGAACAATGTTTCAAAAGAGAATTTATAAATATATACTGTCCCAGATGTAGGAAAATACATCCTTTGAAAGAATGTTCTTTAGATATCACATAAATTTATTTGATCTGTGATGTCCTTGACCATGAAACCAACCATTGTACTCTCCTACCTTGGCTAAAATAAATATTAAATATCATGAATCAAGCAAATGTAGAGGTAAAATTCATTCAAAGATCAAATAATCAATCTGCTTATGCCCCCACACCTGCTCAGAACCCTTGGAATATGCCATGGCCCAATCAGACTCCTCCACCAACTTGGAGACAACCTGATTGGACACCACCAAACTAGATGGTTTACCCAAAAACCCCACCATGGATTCCTCCATACAATTAGCAAGGCTAGACAACACTAGCCAATGCACATCCATGGTGAAACCAACAATGGGAACCTTAACAAAACTCTAATCATCCAAGGAGGTTTATAGAATAACAAGATTTAATGTCTCCACCACAAAAAATTACCAGCAAGGTAAAATAAAACAAACTCAGCTTCTAGATCATCCTTTCTTAAACCCCAAAAATCAACAAACAACTTCAATTAATGAAGCAAGACAAGGTGAGACAATGTAGGTTAATTCCATTAATAATTTTCAGTTGAGATATGGAAAAACAGTAAACAATCCTCCAATAATTATCACTGGAATACCCATAGAAAGTGAGAGAACTGGAAATGTTCCACAAAAATGAGACATTAGGAATAACATGAGAAAAATAAGAATGTGCATGTAGCTCCTTTCCTAGAAACATTAAAAGAAATACTGAATGAGGAAGAAACAATACTAGTTCAGGAGTTGAAAAAGATGAATATTGAGGTCCCAATTTTGAGAGAAATAAGAGACATTCCCAAATTAAACTACACCATTATAAATCATTGCATAAAGACACGGAAGAATAAATACCCAAAAATAGTCAAAGTAGAAGGAAATCTAGCTGACCTTATAGCTAGAAAATTTCTTTCACCAAAATATGGGGATCCTGAGAGTCCAATCATTTCTATTTTTTTTAATGGTCAGTTAATATCTAACATTTTGGTGGATCTTGGTGCTGCCATAAATGTCATAACAACAGATACATTCAATTTTTTTCTCCTTGACAGGATTATAGCTAACCAATACTATCCTCTACTTAGCAGCTCAATCTATTGCTATACCAGATGGAGTAATCAAGGATGTTATGGTTACGGTTGAATCCCAGGAGTATTCGGTATATTTAATGGTCTTATAGGCTAAAGATTGAAAGTTGTAACAACCCATGTGTAAGAAAACACTATGTAAAGCAAGGGACAATTGAGAGATAGCTCATTTTTATCAAACATTATTAAGAAGATGAAGAAAATGAATGTAAACATCTCAATGTGGGAGTCATTAGCTATCCCAGGATAAAGAGACCTATTAGAATCTGTGATGGTGAATTGGAAAGCATAGAATCAATCATACAAATAGAAAGAGAAGGTACTCACCAATGCATCTCAGTAGGGAGGAAATAAAGTAGGCCAACAAGGTAAAAAATTGAAGCCCCCACCATTCTATGTCTCATTGATCATCAGAGATAAGTTGGTGCATAATTACATGATTCATTCAGGAGCAAGTAGCTCTGTAATACCAAAAAAACTAGCCAATTAGTTGGGTCTTAAATATGAATTCATTTCTAGAGGTGTGGTTCAATTTTATGAGATAATGGTAACAAAGGTTGGAGTAATCAAATGATTGAGCCTTACATTGAATGCATGTCCTGATGTGACCATCTTGCAAGATGTATTAGTCATAGACTTTCCGCCACTCTTTACATTGTGTCTGTTAAGAGACTTCACTACTAAAGTTTGAGACTATTTGTCTACTAATTGGTCACACCTGTTATTCGAAACAAGGTATGGAGCTAAGGATACGATCAGATATGAGCCTATTGCAAACTTTCATAGTGAGCCTCATACACTGAGTCCAATAAATGCAAATTTCTCAGCTCTCAATTAGGAAGATTTTCTAAGAACTTATGAAATAAATACTAAATTCGGAAGCATTCCTAAATTAACCCTTGATGATTGAGCCAATAAGAGACATGTATTCGACCCTTAAAAGGAAATGGAAGAAGCTAGATTCGGGGTCTATTTTTTGCATGAAGAACATTAACTGCTTCCTAGTATCACCAAGCTGGATGATGAAGATGATAATGAGGTATGGAAACTATTATTTGATGGCTACAGGAGTAGGAAAGGTACTAGAGGAGAAGCTATGCTTGTTTCACTGCAAGGTACAAAATATTAATCAACTTTCCATTTTTCAGTTCACTTTCTCAAACAGTAGAACTGAGTATGAAGCCTTGATCCAAGGATTGCATTGGACAAGAAATAGAGGTATTAAAAACTTGCAAGTGTTTGGGGATAATGAGTTAATCATGAACAAAGTCAAAGGAAAAAATGCTGCTAAGAATGATATGTTGAAGAACTATAAAAATCAGGTATGGAATCTCATTGAAAATTTTGAAACTTTTAGCATCATTTCCATCTCAAGAAACAAGAATGAAGAAGCAGACATACTGACAGCAATTGGGGCAATGTTTGACATTGTGGAAAGTATCAAAAGTGAGAAATATTAGCCTCATATCAAAGTGGTTGTAAGAGTAGCTATGCTAGATAATAGTGGAAGTTGGTAGGTTTTTGAGAATGATCAATAGATCATTAATTTTTTACAGGAGGCTAAGTTCCTAGCTAAAAATCAAGAGAAATTGGAGTAGCAGTACGAGGATCAAATATTGCAGCTGTGGACAAAACAAATTTCCAAAGGGTTTAGTGACTTTAGATTCAATATTCAACCCAAATAATCATTTTCAGAAAAAAGAAGGCCAAAATTCAAGTCAAAAAGGAGGATTTTAAAACCATTTTGGTTGGAGAAGGTAAGATGCTCCAAATAGGAAAGATGAGCAGTGAACAAGGAAAGTATCACCTTGCGTAATGTTTCTAGGAATTCCTAGATGTTTTTGCATGGAGCTATGAGGATTTGAAGGGTTTTAACCCAAAATTGGCACAACACACCATTGAGTTGCATCTAGAGGCTAAACTTGTTAGGAAAAAAGAAAGTCCAGTCAAACCTCATATAAAGACTCTCATGAAGAAGGAGATGAATAAGCTCATTGAGGTGAGTATCATTTTCTTGATCAAGAAACCAAGTTGGGTGGAAAATCTTGTGCCCGTTAGAAAAAGGAATGGGGAAATTAGGTTGTGCATGTATTTTTAGGATTTAAATAGGTCCTCTCTTAAGGATCACTATGTGCTGACCTCCATGGAGTAGATTCTTTAGGTAGTGGCCAGTTCAGAAAGATTCTCCCTCCTACATGGATATTCGAGTTATAATCAGATTATGGTGAAAGAGGAGTAGTTATAAATAACCTTCACCAAAAAATGGGGCACCTATGCCTATAGGAAGATGCCATTTGGACTCTCAAATGCCAGAGCCACTTTCCAAAGGAAAATGAATATGGAATTCAAAGGGATGATCAATAAGATAATTCTTGTGTATCTAGATTACATTACTATATTCTCCAAAAATGCAGCAAGTCACCTCTTTCACCTTAGGAAACTGTTCTAAATATGCAAGAGATTTGGAGTGTCTTTTAATATGAAAAAGTGAATATTCTTAGCTCATGAAGGAAATATCTTAGGCCAAATCATGTGTAAGGAAGGGTTAAAAATTGATCCAGAAAGAATAGAAGCCATTCGAGCATTGTCATTGCCAAGTCACAAGAAGGCTCTCTAAATATTTTTGGGGAAAATTAATTTTTTTAGGAGGTTTGTTCCTAGCTTTTCCCATCTTTTCAAGCCACTAATGATGATGCTAAAGATGAAAATGGTTTTCAGATGGACTTTCAAAGGAATAGAAATATTTGAAGCCATAAAGAAGGCCATTACATAGGCTCTAACCCTCATAAATATAGATTTCTTGAAGGACTTCATTTAATATGCTTTTGGAAGCAGGAATGTAATATCTTCCATACTAGTACAACCAAATCAAGAAGTACTGGAGTATCCTATCACATTCTTCAGCCAAAGCCTTCAGGATTATGAGGTGAGATATTCATTCATTGAGAAGCATGCCCTTACCGTGATTAGAAGTTTAAAGAAATTTAGACATCTAGTGCCAAACAACATAATTCATCTATTAGTTTCACATGCTGGTGTAAAAGATTTTCTTTTGAACAAGGAACTTAATGAAAAGAGAGTTGGTTGGGTAACCAAGGTTGTGGAATATGAAATTGATATAAATGTGACTGGGAGAAAGGGTTTTTTGAGCAACTAGCTTCTAACCAACATGATGAATCAAGAGAGGAGGTAAAAAAGATGTTATGGTGTTGCAAGATAATCAAGAACATACTGTAGGTGGTATACCCATTCCTTGTTGGACTCAGGATATTGTTTATTTTTTCCAAATAGGTCAAAGTCCTTAGGATTGAGTAAGTCCAAAAGGAGGTATTTTAAACTTCATTACATCCCATACGTGCTTGTAGATAATATTTTGTTCAAAAGGGATGTGAATGGTGTCCTCCTAAGGTGCATCAAGACAGATCAGATAGAGAGGGTATTGCACGAGTTTCATGATGGAGAGGTAGGTGGTAATTTTTCCCCAAAAGCAAAAAGATATTAGAGTCATGAGGGTTGGTTATTACTGGCCTAATATTTTTAATGATTGCTAGTCATGGATCAAGAAATGCAAGAAGTGTGCCTTCTTCATAAGTAAAGAGAAGCTAACAACCCTCCCACTCCATCCTATCTTAGTTAAACAACCTTTCATGCAATGGGGGATAGATTTTATTGGGATGATCAATCCAAGTTCTAGCCTAGGTCACAAATAGATTCTTACAGCTACGGACTATCTCACTAAGTGAACAGAATCAATTTCACTTAAGGAAGCAAAATGAAGCTAGCATTCTGGAATTATATGAAGGTATTGCATCAAGGTTTGGTGTTCTATCCACTATAATATTAGATAATTCCTTATCTTTTCTTGGAGCAAAGATATCTAATTGGTATATTAGAAACAACATCTACTTGAGAAATTCTTCCAACTACTACCCCTAGGGTAACAGGAAAATAGAGTCCACGAACATGAACTTGATGAGAATCATAAGAAGAACCCTGGATGAAAATAATAGGACTTGGCATACCAAATTGAAATCAGCCTTGTGGGCTGATAGAATCACTCCCAAGAAGTCAACTAGTTATTCCCCTTTCAAGATGGTTTATGGAAGGGAAGCAAGGATGAAAATATCCCTTGAATTACTAGCCTTGGAGCTTATCAAGCAGCTGGAGTTGTTTGAGTTTCCAGCTATGGAAGTCAGGTATGTATATCTCATAGAGATGGAAGAGATAAGAAACCAAGGCCATGAAAACAATGGAGAAGGGCCAAGCCCAAATCAAGATGAGTTTTGACAGAAAGGTACAAAAGACCAAAACTTTTCAAGAAAGATACCTGGTCCTATAAAATGGGATGTAGACAGAGTAAAAACTGGGAAGGCACTCTAAGTTTGATGCAATATGGAGTGGCCCTTATATGATTTCAAGATGCAAATAAAATAATTCTTTCTAACTATCAAGGTTGGACGAAGAAGGAATACATATTCTAGTCAATGGAATATATCTTAAGCACTGTTATTGAGTGAAAGAACCTTGTTGTACATATTATTTAGGATTTGTAATTCCTCCAAAGTTCTTGTAGGAAATTTTATTATTTTAGTTTAGGTTGCTTTGTAATAAGTGCTTATGTACTCTATGCAATATTCTAGTTCGACTGTGTATGACCTTTTCTATTTGTACATGGTTCTGCCCTTGCTGCTCTTGCACTTTCCAATTTCAGGTGATGTTTGGTTAAGAAGCAACCAGTCCTCAACCAAGGGTTTCTTTTCGAATGAAAATAACTAGTAGTGCTCCAGAGGTTGGAAGATGGATTTTCAAGTGACGGGCTAGTTCCAACAATCAATGTGACTCCATGCCCAATGGATCCACCTAAGGTCACTAATCTTCAAGATCAAGCAAGAATATCATCTCGTGAGTCACCAAATTGTTATCCACTTTTCTGCACCCCCTGTGAAATGGAAAACTTAGCAGGTCGGAACATCGGACAGTTGATGGGGAAAGTGGAAATTATTTTGTAGTATGCAATGGTAGCTCGTGTGTTGGCTCAACTGAGTTGGTCGCTGCAGTGAATCTTGGAGTTGGAAATCAAGCTTATTGGATAATGGTTGGTTGAGGATTGGTCATGACAAGTTGGTCACTCATGGTTGGTCATAGTGTGACCATTGGATGGTTGGTCAGACACTGGTTTTTTGGCATGGTTAGTCAGACTGATGGGTTCGGCTCAAATGGTTGGTTGACTGACTTATGTGTTGCGACTTATGGTTGGTGAGTTGATGGTTGGTCAAATGGATGGTGTTTGAAGAGTTGGTCTTCATATACATATGGATGTTAGACAGGTGTCTAACCCCTGGTTGGGTTTGAAGGGTTAGATGGTATCCAACACCTAGATGGTCATGGCTTAGTCGGATTGTATGACATAGATTTTTTGGTCGAGTCATGTTGGTTGGTTGGATTGGTTGTTCGTCGGCTGTGAGGATGGACGAGTAGTGTGTCATATGGGAAGAAATAGACAGATGTCCAACCTCCTGTGTTGGACGACCCAAAATTTGAAGATGGAAACTACTAGGTTTGTCGGTAACTAGAAGCATAGACGGTCACGAAGATAGATGTCGTCCAACCCAATGCAGTTGGATGACCCAAAGGATGGATGCGTTAAAAGCTAGAAGAGGGTAGGTAAATGAATGACAACCCAACAACCTGAATTAATGAGGCATGGCATCCATGACCACCTGTGTAGGAAATGTACTAAAATAGATGGTTTCCCACACCTCTTTAATGCATCCTACCAGTTAGTAACCTAAATTGTCTATATATTGTAAAATTTGCCTCATTTTGAGGGGGATTTTTCTAAAAAGCAAAGGAACTCTGTCAAATTTCTTCCAGAGCTATTGTGAGCTAAAGGCCTCGAATTTGGGCTTATTGTAAAATATTTTTACTTGTGTTTATGGTATGATGGATTGTGCATGTTTTTGAGCAATAAAATTAATGTTTGTGGTCATTTTCTCCCCAACTTGTATGAATTGCATCTTTTTCCTCCTATTATATTTATAAGTATATAGTGCATACTATCTATCTCTTTATAGGGTCTATATTGTTGTGCTTTATGAATATAGGAGAATTGAATATTGTCTTGGGACTAGTGGCATTTCTACTAGCCCTCTCCTTCTCCAGTTTCTCCCTATATTTCACTCACTGGATGTCGCCTCACCCCTTTCTTGGTGCTATCACCTTCACTTAGAGTAGTTTTATTTCATGCATTTTTTCTATTTCATTGTCTCCTTAGTAAAGCATTAGAATATTGATTAGTTTAGCCTGCCATTATGTTAGCTCTTTGGAGAAGTTGGCATCTAGGTTAGAAGAAGAAGCCAACTTTCTCTGGAGGATTATCCTACTTACAAAGGTCCCCACACCTATAGGATAATCCCATGTTATGTCAAAGGTTGCATTGATTTCCTCATACACAAAATCACAAGCAAATCATAGGGTGCTGTAATTTTGACATAACAGTTTTGGCATGCTTCAGATAGGACTGAGAAGTCAATATTTTCACTTTCATCAAGATTAGGTGATGTGTCTTGTAGTGAATTTCTATCTTTAAGAGGATTTACATATAACACATATGGTGACTCCAAAGGGGCATAAAATCCAAGTGGTTTCAATAGTCCAAGTACTTGGTATTATTTATGAGAATGAATTCAAACAAGGTCCAGAGAACTAGAGAAGAGGGACTATTTTTCTACCTGCACTTATTCCCAGGTAGAGGAAGAAGGGGAAGAAGAGCTACAAAGGTCTCCATCTCCACCAAATATAACTTTATCAACACCTCCACCTGGTAGGTACCATTTATTCAATCAACTAGATCATTCTCTGACAATTAGGATGGCACAACCTAATCCATATGTCAACTTCATTTGTAGCAACCCACTAGCTCTCAATGCACATAATCCAATTCCAGTTGTGGCATTGAAGAGAATTCCATATTTCACTAGAGAGAACCATATAACTCCGATTGACCACATCCAAGACATCGCAAATGTGTGTGCAATCTAGGAAATTGTTGAGATGTACATTGTTGTTAAGTTTTTGGCATCCTCCTTTACGGGTAAAGCTTTGCGATGGTTCAAGATTCCAACAATAGGATCTATCCAAAATTAAAACCATTTGTGCACAGTTCTTCACAATCAATTTAGAGAGGAGGTAGATAATTTTTCTTTGTTGGAACAACTAACCAAAATCAAGAGAGCACCAAATGAGCAGATGGCCAATTTCAACTTCAAGTTTCAGAGGACATGGGATAGAATTCCACTTACTGTGAAACTAGTAGCTGAATTACTTTTCTCTAATTCCTAAAATCCCTAAATTCTGATATTTCAATGATCTAAAATCCATGGGAGGTATAAATTTACTCATAGCCTATAACATTGCTATTAGAGCTGAAAATTTCTTGATCCAAGCTGGTAAACTTGCACCTAGGCCACCTATGCCTCTCTATCCAGAAATAGGAGCTCCAAGCACTATTCAAGCACCTACATTAGCTATTCCATTCTTGCTCCTAAAAAATCAGATGTTCAACTGAAATCTTCTACCTCTTCTTCTAACACATCAAATGAGCTCTAAGAAGTCATGAAGCAGTTGTAAAACTTAGGCAATGAGTTGGTGACAATTAAGAGGCAACAAGCTCAAAATTTAAGGTCATATCAGCCACAAGCCCAACCCAATAGGCCTTTGTATCATCCTAATAGACCACCTACTCAACCTAAAAATTAGAACCAAATAAAACCTCCTACAAGTAGGCCATTTCAGCCTTACAATCCTAGTGCCGCGTCCACATCTAGAGCCTTGGTTCCAGTGAAAAATAACATGGCTCAAGAATATGACTAGTGTTTCCCATGTAATCAACCTCATAACCAGTCAATGTGTTTCAATGGTGCTTTGAATCAAGATCTTATGGTGACAACAATGGGTGTGGAACAAGAGACATGCCAAGAAGGAAATCAGTAGCAGGAAACAAATCAGGAAGCACCTCTAAATGAGACCACACTTGTCAATTGGCAGGCTGAAGATTTATGTGGTATAAATCAAGCCCCTTCTCAAAGTGTAGTAGCTAATACACAGTCCAAGAAGAGAAATATTAGAGAGGGACAGTCATTTAATTCAAATGATCAACAACCCTCTATCACCCAATAAGGTATCGGTGACCAAAATGTAGCTCCTAATGTGTAAGGTCAGCCCAAACCAAGTTCTAGACCAGCTCAAGTACAGGTTGTAACAACCCATGTGCAAGAAAAATATATGCAAAGCAAGGGGTAATAGAGAGATACCTCATCTCCATTTAACATCATTGAGCATATGAGGAAAAAAAATTTAAACATCTCAATGTGGGAGTCATTAGCTATCCTAGGGGAAGAAGACCTATTGCAAGCTGCTATGGTGAATTGGTTAGTATCGAATAGATCATCTAAAGAGAAAGAGAAGGTAATCACCAATGCATATCATTAAGGAAGAAATCAAGGAGGCCAACAAGGTTAAAATTTGAATCCCCCACCATTTTATATCTCATTGATCATTGGGGATAAGTTGGTGCATAATTGCATGATTGATTCAGGAGCAAGGTAGCTCTGTAATGCCAAAAAAAATAGCTGATCAGCTGGGTCTTCAATATGAAGTAATTTCTAGAGGTTTGGTTCAATTGGATAGGACAATGGTAACAACGGTTAGAGTAATCAAAGGATCAAGCCTTACATTACATGCATGTCTTAATGTGACCATCTTGCAATATTTATCAGTCATAGACTTTCCACCACTCTTTGCATTGTGTTTGTCAAGAGACTTCACCACTAAAACTAGAAGATATTTGTCTACTTATTGATCACACATGTTATTCAGAAATAGGTATGGAGCTAAGGCTATGATCATATCTAAGCCTATTGGAAAATTTCATATTGAGCCTCATACACCAAGTCCAATTAATTTAAATTATTTGGCTCTCAACTAGGAATATTGTCCAAGTACTTATGAAATAGATACTTAATTCAAAAGTATTCCAAACTCAACCATTGATGATTAGGCCAATAAGAGACATGCATTTGACCCTTACAAGAAGATGGAAGAACTTGGATTAGGGTTCTATTGTTTGCACAAAGAAAATTCACCACTTCTTAGTATCACCAAGCCAGATGCTAAAGATGATAATGAGGTATGGAAACTATTATTTGATGGCTGAAAGAGTAGGAAAGGTGCTACAGGAGGGGCTATGCTTATTTCACCATAAGGTACAACATATTAATCAACTTTCCATTTTTAGTTCGCTTTCTCAAAAAATAGAGTTGAGTATGAATCCTTAATCCACAGATTGTATTGGGAAAGAAAAAGAGGTATTAAAAACTTGCAAGTGTTTGGGGATAGTGAGTTAATCGTGAACCAAGTCAAAGGAAAAAACTATACTAAGAATGATATGTTGAAGAACCAAAAAAATCAGTTATGGGATCTCATTTAAGATTTCTAAGCTTTTAGCATCAATTCCATCCCAAGAAAGAAGAATGAAGCAACAGACATATTAAAAACAATTGGGGCAATGTTTGATGTTGTGGAAAGTATCAAAAGTGAGAAATATCAGCCTCATATTAAAGTGGTTGTAAGAGAATATGTGCAAGATAATAGCACAAGTTGACAGGTTTTTGAGAATGATCAACAAATCATTAATTTTTTTATAGGAGGCTAAGTTCTCAACTAAAAATAAAGAGAAATTGAAGAAGAAGTACGAGGATCAAATCGTGTAGCTGCGAAAAAACAAATTTCCAAAGGTTTTAGTGACTTTAGAGTCAATATTCAACCCAAATGATCAATTCTGGAAAGAGAAGGCCAATATTCAAGTCAAAGAGGAGGATTCTAAACCCATTTTGGTTAGAGAAGGTAAGACACTCCAAATAGGAAAGATGAGAAACTGAACAAGAAAAGTACAACCTTGTGCAGATTTTCAAGGAATTCCTAGATGTTTTTTCATGGAGCTATGATGATTTGAAGGGTTTTAACCCAAAATTGGCAAAACACACCATTGAGTTGCATCCGGAGGCTAAGCCTGTCAGGCAAAAACAAAGACTGGTCAACCCTCATATAGAGCCTTTCATGAAGAAGGAGTTGAATAAGCTCATTGAGGTGAGTATCATTTTCCTTGATCAAGAACTCAAGTTGGGTGGTAAATCTTGTTCCTGTTATGAAAAAGAATGGGGAAATCAGGATGTGCATGGATTTTCAGGATTTAAATAGGGATTCCATCAAGGATCACTATCTGTTGCCCTCTATGGAGCAGATTCTGTAGGCAGTGACCACCACAATACGGGGCACCTATGATTATAGGAAGATGCCATTTAGACTGTCAAATTCTAGAGCCATTTTCTAAAGGGAAATGGATATGGAATTCAAAGGTCTGATCAATAAGATAGTTCTTGTGTATCTAGATGACATTACTGTATGCTACGACCTTAACCTATTGCTTGTATTAGGATATGAGTAGCCGAATTATGGCTTACCATATCATTTTTTTATATCATTTATACTTTATCATGCTTAATAGGTCAGCCTTGGTGATGGCCATAGCATATGAATATTATATATAGGGTATTGTAGGTAGTAGTTCATTATCATTTAAGCATTTGAGTCTTATTATATGGTTTGGAGGTTGCCCCCTCGAAGTGGTGAAGCTATTATAAGTGCATATTGATATCATTATTATGAAATATTGTGTTCTATTGCTGCTCATAATCTAAATTATACTAGTAATTTCATTACAAGTGGTATCAGAGCTGCGATCTGGGCCAAAATTAGGGAAAAAACCCTAATTTTTTGTTTCCACAATATATTTCTAACCTGAGAAAATTAGTGGGATATATTTTTACCAAAGTTTTGAAACATTTCAAGTAATGTTTCCTGAAAATTTCAGATGTTTTTGATTTATTTTTCACAAGTTATTTAAAATTTAGGTTTTTTCATAAAATCGCTCGCTAGGGTGAAAATTGTTGAATGTTTTCTAGTTCTTTACATTTTCGGAAATCTCTCAAAAACATAGTATTAGTATCTTCTCTGTGTTTTTTCTTGTTCAGCCAAATTTGTATCGAAACTTGAAACCCTAAGGTTTGATATCATGTCAGGGCCTTCCAAAAGAGAAAAAAAGAATCCGGTTACTCCAAGTAAAACACCAGATAAAGATGGGATAGTGATTGAAGAGATTGAGTCAGAAGAGGTAAATACAGATTCCTCTACACTAGGGTTTACCTTAGTTGATCATAAGGTGATCCAACATGAGTATGAGTTGTGAAATGTACAATCTGAGATGGCCTCTAAAGGAGACATAACCCAAATCAATCATCGGTTGGATGATATAATGCAACATGTAAAGGGTAAACAATATGGCCCAAATCCGGCACATATCAACCAAGGAGGATATTCAGTTAAAAATCATGGACAAAATAACCATGTTGGATCACTTTTCCAGCCCAATCAGAATCCAACTTATTCACAACCATGAAACATGATGCTGAAAGTGGATATGTGCAAATTTGATGGTAAAGATCCCTTGAATTGAATAAATCAAATGGAGAAATTCTTTGAGCTACATCAAACACCATCAGGACAAAAGGTGACATTGGAATCCTTATATATTGAACTAGACCAATTCGTTTGGTATTGATGGTTATGTGCTCAGAGGTAAAAGAATGGTCTCGGTGTCACTTGGATAGTTTTTACCGAGGAGTTGCAATTGCACTATAGTTCTAGTGTTTTAGAGAACTAATTTATTCAATTAGAAAAGTTATGACAAACAAGATCAGTCAAAGATTATGTGCATCAATTCTAGAACCTATCCTTAAGGGTGGAGAACATACTAGAAGAGAATCTGAATGACCTATTTCTTGGGGATCTTAAGGACCACATCGAGCATGAGGTACGTATGTTTAATCCACTCAAGCTTTCCGATTATACTATCATGGCATGTTGAGTAGAGGAAAAAGTTATTTGTAGTAGGAGGCCACTTTTCATTAACACCAGAGACCATAGTATCTCTTCCCCTTCATTTTCTAGGCCAATTAGACTGACTCCTCAAAAAATGAAAGAAAAGAGACCAAAAGGATTATGTTTTAACTGTGATAGCAAATATGGACCGGGACACAAATGTGCTAAGAAGAAGTTGTTCTATATTGACAGAGGTAATGAGGATGATGAGGATGATGAAATTATAGGAGAGGCTAAGGAACCAGTAGAAGATGAAGTAGAGGATCACCAACCTATAATTTCTTTCCATGCATTGTTAGGTATTAGTACTCCTCAAACACTCAAGGTTATTGGCTATCTCAAAAAATAGAAGGTGACAATGTTGATTGACTCGGGGAGTACTCATAACTTCAGAAATAGTAAGTTAGCTGCTTGCTTCAATTTTTTTATCTACCCAGCTCCAGAAATGCAAGTTATGATAGTGGATGGTGGGACCGTCAAGTGCGTAGGAAAGTGCCATAGTATCAAGATTTCTATGGGATATTACATGTTAGACACACCTATGTTTGCTATTACTATGGGAGGGGCAGATATTGTTTTGGGTGTCCAATGGCTCACAACCTTAGGTACTAAAGAAATGAATTTCCAAGAATTGTTCATGCGATTTCATTCAGATTGAAGGACAATACAATTGAATGGGATAGTAGCTAAGTCTCCAAATATTATTAGTTCTCATAAAATGCAGAAGGTTCTCAGAAAAGGAGTAGATGGATTTATAGCAAAGTTATTTTCTATAGGAGTACAACATACAAAATCTTCAATGTCACCCGATCTTCAGAAGATTGTTGATGCTCACTCATCTATTTTTGATGTAATTCCAAAGGGACTACCACTAGTTAGGGATCATGATCATGCCATTCAATTGATTCCAGGGAGCCAAACACCTAACATCAGACCATACAGATACCCATATTCCCAGAAAAGTGAGATCGAGAAAATGGTTCAGGAAATGTTGAAGGCAGGTATCATAAGGCCTAGCCAGAGTGCATATTATTCACCAATGGTCATGGTACATAAGAAGGATGAAACATGGAGGATGTGTCCAGATTACCGATAAATCAACAAGTACACCATCAAAGATAAGTTTCCTATTCCAATAATTGATGATTTACTTGATGAATTGCATGGTGCTATTTATTTCACAAACCTAGATCTTCATTTGGGGTACCATCAAATTAGAATAAAAGAGGAAGATTTTCATAAAATGGCTTTTAGGACTCATGAGGGCCATTATGAGTTTTTGGTAATGCCTTTTGGTCTTACAAATGTGCCTTCAACCTTTCAAAGCTTGATGAACACTGTTTTCAAGCCATTTTAAAGGAAATTTGTATTAGTTTTCTTTGATGACATATTGATTTACAGTAAGACATGGGAAGAACACTTATAACATGTAAATAAAGTGTTGGAAGTTTTGGAGAAACATACTCTCCATGAAAATCCATCCAAATGTTATTTTGGTGCAAAGGTAGAGTACTTGGGTCACATTGTATCCCATGAAGGTGTCAAAGTTGATCCTCAGAAGATCAAAGTTATGGTGGAATGGCCAAAGGCCCAAAAATCTCAAAAATCTTCATGGGTTCCGAGGAATAACAGGGTACTATAGAAGATTTGTGCAGGGATATGGTAGAATAACAACCCCACTCCCTACATTGCTAAAGAAGGATGCCTTCCATCAGACAGACTTAGCCACTAAATCCTTTGAGCAGCTGAAGGAAGCCTTGTGTAGCTCCCTAGTTTTGGCTACTCCCAACTTCTCAAAAACCTTTATTGTTGAATGTGACACTTCAGGATCAGGATTATGAGTAGTTATAATGTAAGAAGGAAGACCAATTGCATTTGAGAGTCACCAATTCAAAGGAAAATTTCTGCTCAAACCTGTCTATGAGAAAGAAATGATGGCTATTCTTCATGCGGTCAAGCAATGGAGGCCCTATCTCATGGGTAGAAACTTCAAGGTAAAAACTGATCATGATAGTCTCAAATAATTTTTGGAGCAAAGGTTATCATCTGAGGAACAAAAAAAGTGGGTTACCAAAATGTTGGGTTATGATTTTGAAACCATATACAAAAAGGGTAAAGAAAAAGTAGTAGCTGATGCGTTGTCCAGAAGGGATACATCCACAGATGCCTTACTATGTGGAATGTCCATGTTGACGGCCGATTGGGTGGAGGAAGAAAGATTAGAATGGGATCAAGACAAGGATACAAAATCTCTAATACAGAATATCAAGAAAGGATCTATGACATCTAACAAATTTGAGTGGAAAGGTAATGCCCTATGGTATAAGGATAGGTTATACTTGAGTAAATATTTTAAGTTGAAGCATAAGATTCTTGCAGAGCTACATGCCTCGCTTGTTGGAGGACACTCTGGGTTTTTAAAGACATATCATAGAATAAAAAGAGAATTATTTTGGGAAGGACTCAAGGGGGATGTACAAAAGTTTGTATTAGAGTGTTTAGTGTGCCAATAGAACAAAGGGGAAACAATTAAGACACCAGGTCTATTGTAACCCTTACCAATTCCTAGCCAGAGATCGGAGGAGGTCTCCATGGATTTCATCACTGGATTGCCTTGTTCATAGGGTAAGAATGTTATTTTTGTGATTGTGGATAGACTCACAAATTATACCCATTTTTTTCCCTATCACATCCATTTGCAGCTAGTATAGTCGCAACTATTTTTTTGGAGATAGTTCAAAGGCTACATGGAACCCCAAAGATAATTGTAAGTGATCGTGATCCTATTTTCACAAGTAATTTTTGGACGGAATTATTTTTATGTTTGGGTACTCAGCTAGCTCAAAATTCATCTTATCATCCTCAAACTGATGGCCAACGGAAGTGGTTAAAAAATGTTTAGAGGGGTCTCTACATTGTTTTGTATCAGATAAGCAGGAAAGGTGGATTAAATGGCTACCACTTATAGAATGGTGGTATAACACATCTTTTCATACCTCTTCTCAAATGACTCCATTTTTAGCATTATATGGTTACCATCCACCTTCTATCACTTCCTCCTTGAGGGTGCAAACTAAGGTAAGAGATGTTGAGGAACACATTCAACATCAACAACAGGTTTTAGCTAGTTTGAAGGAGAATTTAGCATTAGCACAAAACAAGATGAAACAAAAAGCAGATCAACACCGTAGTGAAAGACATTTTGAAATTGGTGACTGGGTTTTTGTACATCTTCAGCCTTATAAACAAATGTCCCTAAAGTAATAGAAAAAGGACAACAAACTTTATCCTAAATATTATGGACCTTATTAGGTTCTACAGAAAATTGGTAGTGTTGCTTATAAACTAGAGTTACCTCCATATTCATGCATACATCCATTATTCCATGTTTCATGCCTCAAGAAGTTTATTGGAAATAAATTTGAAGCCCAGACAGAGTTACCAGAACTTGACGAAGAAGGAAGAATCATTTTGGAGCCAGAGAAGATTCTACAAACACGTACTAAGAGGTTGAGAACTAGAGACATTAAGGAATATCTGATCAAGTGGAAGAATTTGAGCATAGAAGATGCAACCTGGGAGAATGAAGGTTTTCTACAGCAACATCCAGGATTATTCAACGTTGAGGACAACGTTGGTTTGAAGGGGAAGGGCATGCTACACCCTTAACCTATTGCTTGTATTAGGATATGAGTAGCCGACTTGTGGCTCACCATATCATTTTATTATATCATTTGTACTTTATCATGCTTAATAGGTCGGCCTTGGTGATGGCCATAACATATGAATAGTATATATAGGAGAGTTTAGGTAGTAGTTAATTGTCATTTAATCATTTGAGTCTTATTATATGGTTTGGAGGTTGCCCCCTCAAAGTGGAAAAGATATTTTAAGTACATATTGAGATCATTATTCTGAAATATTGTGTTCTTTGGTGTTGTATTACTGCTCATAATCTAAATTATACTAGTAATTTCATTACACTATATTATCCAAAAATGTAGTAAGTCACCTCTTCCCCGTTAGGAAAGTGTTCCAAAGATGGAGGAGATTTGGATTGTCTTTGAATCCAAAAAAGTGCATTTTCTTACCTCATGAAGGCAAGCTCTTAGGCCACATCATGTCTAAGGAAGGGTTGGTAATTGATCCTAAAAGGGTAGAAGCCATTCGAGCATTGTCAATGCCAAGTCACAATAAGGCATTCCAAATATTTTTGGGGAAAATTAATTTTTTTATGAGGTTTTTTCCTAAGTTTTCCCATCTTTTCAAACCACTCACGATGATGCTGAAGAAGAACCTAGTTTTTAGATGGACTGCTGAAGGAAAAGAAAAATTTGAAGCCATAAACTAGACCATTACATAGGATCCAACCCTCATAAATCCATATTTCTTGAAGGAATTCATTTTATACGCTTTTGGAAGCACACATGCAATATCTACCATACTAGTACAATCAAATCAAGAAGGCATAGAGTAACTTATCACATTCTTTAACCAAATCCTTTAGGATTATGAGGTGAGATATTCATTCATTGAGAAGCATGTCCTTACTGTGATTAGAAGTTTAAATAAATTTAGACATCTAGTTTCAAACAACATAATTCATCTATTAGTTTCACATGTTGGTGTGAAATATTTTCTTTTGAACAAGGAACTTAATGAAAAGAGAGATGGTTGGGTAACCAAGGTCATGGAATATGACATTGATATAAATGTGACCAAAGTAGTAATGGGGAAAGGGTTGTGTGAGAAGATAGCTTCTAACCAACATGATGAATCAAGAGAGGAGGAAAAATATGATATGGTGTTGCAAAATAATCAAGAAAAAACTTTAGGTGGTATACCCATTCCTTGTCAGACTTAGGATATTGTATATTTTCTTCAAATGGGTCAAAGTCCTCAAGGATTGAGTAAGTCCAAAAGGAGGTGCTCCAGAATTCATTGCATCCCATACATGCTTGTAGATAATATTTTGTTCAAAAGGGATGTGAATGATGTCCCCCTAAGGTACATCAAGACAAATCAGATAGAGAGGGTATTGCATGAGTTTCATGATGGAGAGGAAGGTGGTCATCTTTCCCCAAAAGTGATAGCTATTAGAATCATGAGGGTTGGTTATTACTAGCCTAATATTTTGAAATATTTCTGCTCATGGATCAAGAAACACAACAAGTGTGGCTTCTTCACAAGTAAAGAGAAGATAAAATTCCTCCCACTTTGTCCTATCTCAGTTAAATAAAATTTCATGTAATGGGGGATATATTTTATTGGGATGATCAATCCAAGTTCTATCCTAGGTAACAAATGGATTCTTATAGCCATATACTATTTCACTAAGTGGACAGAAGAAATCAAACTCAAGGAAGCAAATGAAGCTAGCATTCTGGATTTCTATGTAGGTATAGCAATAAGGTTTGGTGTTCCTTCCACTATAATATCTGATAGTGCCTTAGCTTTTATTAGAGAAAATATGTCCAATTGGGTTGTTAGAAATGACATCTTTTTGAACACTTCTTCTAACTACTACCCCCAGGGTAACAAGAAAGTAGAATCCATGAATAAGAACTTGCTAAGAATCATAAAAAGAGCTCTAGATGAGAATCAAAGGACTTGGCATACCAAATTGAAATCAGCCTTATGGGATGAGAGAATCATTCCCAAGAAGTCAACTCGTTATTCCCCTTTCAACTTGGTTTTATGAAAGGGAAACAAGGATGCCAATATCCCTTGAATTACCAGCCTTGGAGATTATCAAGCAGTTGGAATTGTTTGAGTTTCCAACTATGGAAGTCATGTATGTAGAGCTCATGGATCTGGAATAGCTCAGAAACTAGGCCATGAAAAAAATGGAGAAGGATCAAACTCAAATCAAGATGAGTTTTGACAGAAAGGCCAAAGACAAAAAATTCCAAAAGGGAGACTTAGTCTTTAAATGGGATACAAAAAGGGAAAAAATGGGAAGGAAATCTAAGTTTCATGCAATGTGGAGTGGACCTTATATCATTTCAGGATGCAAGGAAAATAATGCTTTCCAGCTATCAAGGTTGGACGGAGAAGGACTACACATTCTAGTTAATGGAATCTATCTTAAGCATTGTTATTGAGTGAAAGATCCTTCTTGTACATATTATATAGGAGTTGTAATTCCTCCAAGTTTTTGTAGCACATTGAATTGTTTTAGTTTAGGTTTATTTTGTAATAAGTGCTTGTGCACTCTATGCATATTCTATTTAGAATGTGTATGAAATTTTTTGTTTGTACATGGCTATGCCCTTATTTCTCTTGTAATTTCCTGTTTTAGGAAAAATTTGGTGAAGAAACAACTAATCCTCAACCAGGGGTTTATTTTGAAATGAAAATATCCGGTAGTACTCTATAGGTTGGAAGATAGATTTTCAAGTGACGGGATAGTTCAAAAATTTAATATTACTCCATGCCCAATGGATCCCCTAAGCTCACTAATCTTCCAGATCAAGCTAGAAGATCATTGCACAAGTTCCCAAATTCTTATCCATTTTTCACACTGTTGCGAAATGGACAACTTAGCAAGTCAGAAAATTAACAGTTGATGGGGAAAGGAAAATGCTTTTACAGTATGTAGGGTAGCTCGTGTGTTCACTCAAATGAGTTGGTTATAACTCGTGGCGAGCCTCGATGAATATTGGTTGGTTGTGTGATGGTTGGTTGGGTCTAGGTTAGTCGGGTGATGATTGGCTGGGTAACCGGTTGGGCTGTGCAAACCTTGGTATGGACGTAAAGTTAGTTGGGTGATGGGTTCATCAGATGGGTGTGTTGGCTGACTTCTGTGGCGGATCACGATGAGGATGTTATGATTGGTCGAATGGATGACTTACTGAGAGGTTGGTCGACATACATAGACCTTATAAAACCCCTTGGGGTTTGATGGACAACACAGATAGACAGTTTACACTTGTATGACATGGTTGGTTGAGTCATCTAGTTTTCTAGCTCGTTGGTTCGTCAGTTTCCAGAATGGATGGGTAGTGTGTTGTACGGGTAGAGATAGAAAACCATCCAACCTCCTAGGTTGGATGGCCCATAATGTGAAGATGTCAACTGCTAGGTTGGTTGGCAACTAGAAGCATACATAGTGACAAACATAAATGTCATCTAACCCAACGAGGATGGATGAGTTACAAGCTAGATGAGGGTAGGTGAATGAATGACAACCTAATGACTAGAATTAATGAGGCATGGCACCCATGACTTCCTGTGCAGGAAAGGTACCAAAATGAATCCTACCAGTTGGTGACCAAAATTTCCTATATACTGTAAAATTCTCCTTATTTTAAGGGGCATTTTTCAAAAAAAAGAAAAGGAACTTTGTAAAAATTGTTCCAGAGCTATTGTGAGCTGTAGACCTTAAATTTATACATTTTTGTGAAGGATTATTTCCTTATTCCTATATTGTAATGGATTGTGCATCATTTTAAGCAATAAAATTAGTGTTTTGTGGCTCTTCTTACCCTCGCTTGATATATATTCCATTTCTTTCCTTCTATTATATTTTGTAACTATATTGTGCATATTGTGTTCCTTTACAAGGTTTAAATTTGTTGTGCTCCATGAAATTGGAGGTTTGATTTTGTTTTGGGACTGTGGCACTTGGTCTGCCCTCTTCTTCTCCATTCCTCCCCCGCTTCCACTACTAGCAATCCCTCTAGCCTTGTTTTGGTGTTATCACCTCCTTAGTTTAGGATTTTCATTTTTTTTGTATTTCTCTCTCTTTGGTCCTTGGAATTGATAGTTTAGGAGAGGTTAGCATTAGAATAGGTCAGGAACCAACCTTCTCTGGAGGTTTGTCTCAATTGCAAGGGTCCCACACCTTGATACAATCCCATGTTAGTCAAATGTAGGGTTTTGTAATGTGGAAATCCTAGGATGCTATGTTTTTGACATAACACACATAAAAATACGATATTGTTATGCTATTGGATGACAACATATAGTTATCTTGTCGGCTAGTAACTTAAAATTTTTGTCAACCGTTAGCATTTTTTATGCTACTGACTGATAACATACTATACTATGTCAGTTGGTAGCATAAAAATATGCTACCGACTGACTATATTTATGAAATTTTTGTGAATTTATATTTCGTAGGAATGGAAAATTGACCCCTAAAATTTACTTGTACCTAGAAAATTTTCGCAATCTTGTCCTAACTTGTACCCTAAAAATTAGCCAATTTCAAATTTAAAAAACTGAAATATTCATGAATTAGCAAATATTCACCAATAAAATTTTCCTTGCATATGTGGATGTTTGTAAATGTGTGTGGGTATATTTATTGAATACTAACAACACGAGTTATTCTTATTTGGCCACCATTTCAGTGAAAAATCATATGGAAGAAATTGCTGAGACATACCTAATGTTTGATGAAGATGATATTGTGGTTACAGAAACCAGAACTGTGGCTACGGAAACCCAAACTATGGCTACATAAATGATTGTTTTGAAATCAGAAGAGAACATCACCTTGGTAAGTCAAATTTCTGTAGATGATTTTGAAGATACCTATGATTACCATGAAGGCCACACATCCACTGATTTTCATTGTCCTTTATCCAAGATTATATCCCTTGAAAAAATGACTATTTTTAGCATGCTACAACCTCATGCTTGTCCCTTGAACTCTTTAATTTCTGAGACACAACTTTCTATTTTGAAAGATAATAAATAAGTAACTGTTGAAATAGGAAAATAACTGGCCATTGGTAACAATTTAGGAGACAACCAAAAGACTAGGGTTATAGATATCTTGAGGAATAATTTGAAAGGTTTTGCTTGGGATTACACTGACATTAAAGGGATTCATCCAAACATCTGCACTCATCATATTTACAATGAGGATTTAAAAAATTCAGAAAACCATGACAAAGGATCAATCTAGCACTTAGAGACATTGTCAATAATTAAATAGAGAAATTGTTGAGGGTAGGATTCATCTATCCAATATCTGATGGTCAGTGGCTATCACCACTCGTTATAGTTACCAAGAAAAATGGTAAGTGGAGAATTTATATAGATTATAGGGAGATTAATAAAGCCATTAAGAAATATTACTTTCCCTTTCCCTCTATGGATAAGGTTTTGGAAAATTTAGTAGGTAAGAAATACTTCTTCTTCGATGGGTTTAATGGATATAAAAAAATTAGTATAGAACCTTCTAATCAAGATAAGACAACCTTTACCTATCCCTAGGGTACATTTTCATAAAAATTTCTACCATTTGGACTTTATAATGCACCTGCCACCTTTCAGAGAGAAATTTTATATATTTTTGCATATCTCACCAATGACTATGTTGAAGTTTATATGGATGATTTTACCGTCCATAGGTCTACTTTTGAAGAATATTTGAGTAATCTTGAAAAAGTGTTAACCAGATGTGAGGAACACCAACTCTTCTTAAGTCATGAAAATAGTTTGATAATGGTTGATCAGAGAGTTGTCTTGGTTCATCATATTTCTGCTAAAGGTATCCAAGTTGATCCTAATAAGATAGAGGTCATTACTAAGTTGATCACACCAACAAACCCGATAGATATCAAAATTTTCCTTGGACATGTAGGATATTAAATATGGTTCATAAAATATTTTAGGGATATTATTGAACCAATGTTATCTCTACTAGAAAATACTGTGTTTTTGAATGGTCTCCTCAATGTTAACAAGATTTTGAAGTTATAAAGGAGAAATTGACCATTTCCTTGGTTTTGAGAGGACCAAATTGGGGTCATCCTTATCATATTCACATTGATTCTTCTAACACAAAAATGGGATTTGTTCATGGATAGAAGGATGAGGAAGACCAAATGTATTCCATCTATTTTATCAGTAAAAATTCTGAACCCCATAGAGAGAAACTACACCAATATTGAAAAGGAATTTCTACTATGTTGTTTACTCTCTGAAAAAATTTAGACACTACATTACTGGATATAAAATATTTTTGTATACAGACCATTTAGCCATAAGATATTTAATGAAAAAACCAATAGTAGGGGGCATAATTATTAGGTTGTTACTTCTTTTGCAAGAATTTAACTTGACCATTATTGATAAGCCTAGAAAGGCCAATGTTGTTGTTGAGTTCCTTTCAAGATTGAATGTTTTAAGAGAAGAGGAGGTAAGTTCAAGATCACTTTCTCAGGTGAGACATTTGTTTGTAATATCATCAGGCCATCCTCCTTGGTTTGTTGATCTTTCCAATTATCTAACTACAGGGAAGTTTCTAGCTTACTTTACTAGTAAAGAAAACGTAAAAAATTAATCAAAAATAGTGTTACATATAAATGGTGCAATGGAATTTTGTTTAAATGTTGTCTATGACATGATTGTTCACAGGTGTTTTCGAGTAGGATGAAGTGTATGACATACTGAGAGCATGTCATGATGAACCTAGAGGAGGGCACTACTCATTAAAGAGGACCAATTCACAAGGTCCTTAGAGTTGGGTACTACTCGGCCTTCACTCCACAAAGTTGTCAAGAGATATGTATGGAAATGTGATGCATGTCAAAGAATGGGGAAATCTACTTTGTCTTCTGAGATGCACCTCAATCCTCAGCTAGTCTTAGGGTTGTTTGAGAAATGGAGAATTGACTTCATTAGGCCCTTTCGAACCCCTATCCTATAGAAAAGAGTACTTGCTGGTGAGCACTGAATATGTTACAAAATGGGTCGATGTTTTAAGAACTGACATCTGCCAATGAAGATGGTTCAGCCAACTTTTTTTACAACAAGATTATTTTGAGGTTTAGAGCTCCTAGAGCTAATGTATCTAATCAAGTACCTCAATTCATGGCAAGCATGATTGAAGCCTTCCTAAATATTTACCAAATGAAGCATAGGAAATCATCACCATACCACCCCCAGTCTAATGGGTAGGTGGAATTCACAAACAGAGAGATGGAGAACATCTTGACTAAAGTTTTCAATGATGATAGGAAGAATTGGGTGCCAAGACTACCTAAAGTAGTATGGGTATACATCACAAATTGGAAAACCACCACTGGTTTCTTCCCTTATGAACTAGTATATGGGAAGAAGCCATTTATCCCATTATAATTTGAATTACAAACCTAGAGCACAACACTGAAGATCAGAATTGTGTTGGACGAAGTTCAACATGAAATATTTATGCACTTGAATGAACTTGATGAGATGTGGATCGAGGAACAAAAAAAAACTAAAATCCTTCAACAAAAAGGAAATCCTAGCATGATGCTCATATCAAGACTGGAAGGTTCAATGAAGGAGATTGGGTCTTACTGTTTGACTCAAAATATTAGCAATTCAAAGGAAAATTGAGAACAAGATGGTTGGGACCCTATAAAATTAAAATGAGTCATATGATAATGGATCTGTGAGATGGTTGTTGTATAATATCCCCCTGGGTAAATATAGACAAACAACGGAAGAATATGGAAATCAAAGAAACTTAAACCCCGACATTTATTGCGTCACCCATGGCACAGGTAAGAAGATGTCGACATTCAAAAAGTCACACCCATAGTGTAGGTTAAGGGCACAGGAAAAAGGATGTCAACATGAAAATAGTTGCACCCATGGCACAGGTTAAGGGTGCAGGTAAAAGGATGTCAACATGAAAATGGATGCGCCCATAGCGTAGGTAAGAAGATGTTGACATTCAAAAAGTCACGACCATGGTGCAGGTTAAGGGTGCAGGAAAAAGGATGTCGACATGCAAAAAGTCACACCCACGGTGTAGGTTAAGGGTGCAGATAAAAGGATGTCGACATGAAAATGGATGTGCCCATGGCGCAGGTAAGAAGATGTCGACATGCAAAAAGTCGCGCCCATGGCGCAGGTTAAGGGTACAGGTAAAAGGATGTCAACATGAAAATGGATGCACCCATGGTGCAGGTAAGAAGATGTCGACATGAAAATATTCGCGCCCATGAGGCACAGGTTAAGGGCACAGGTAAAAGGTTGTTGACATGAAAATGGATGCGGCCATGGCGCAGGTAAGAAGATGTCGACATGCAAAAAGATGCGCCCATGGTGCGGGTTGGAGGCACAAAGCACAAAGTGTCGACATGGAATTTTCAGTACCTATGGTGCACGTAAGAGTATGTTGACATAAGGATGGATGTGCCGAGGTGTAATATTTAGAGCATGACACCCTGACAGGAAACAAACCCTGGCGTAGATATTCAGATGGCCATAACTTTTCACAGGGAGCTCGGATTCATGCAAGGTTAGACTTTTCGGAAATCTTACGAGGTCCTCTATCCAACTATGACTAGATATATTTAATTGGGTGAGAACAAGTTCTTCAAAAATTCAAAATACAATTCACCATTTTTTGGGTTTGCTAAGGTCCTCACCTACTGCCATAATGAGATGAATTAAATGCAACTTGGAGGTGGTTAGGGTAGATTTGAAATTCCTCTCTCTTTTCTCTCTCATTCTTCCTATAAATTGTAAGGAGGGGCTTCTTTCTAAAGGTTGAACATTCTTTTTTTGCCCCTCCCTTCGTCTCTTTGGCAGGTGAATTTGTGGAGTTCAAACCTCCCATTTAAAACTGTAATGCAACTTTGCCTCTTGGCATTTTGTAGTGTATTGTGTCAATCTTTGGAGTAAATTAATGCATGTCTGTGGATGATTCTCAACCATCTCTATGTTCATTTGCATCCTCTTAATCTCTCACTACAAATCTAGTTATCTGCACATGATCTTACATTGCATTTTAATGGTTTGTGTTTATTGGCAAGATAGGTGTTTCTTCATTCCTCGGTGCATCACCTTTGTTAGTTTAGGTTTATTTTTATGCATCTTCTTACCCTGTCTCCTTAGCAAGTTAGATTAGGTTTTTAGAGTAAACCCTCTGCATTTTTATGTGTGCATCTGAACAAAGGAATAGGAACCGGCCTTCATCCAGAGAGCTTTCCTGATTCACAAGGTCCCACACTTGGGAAAAGCTCCATGTTATGCAATCGCACTGAGAGTCTCAACCCATTGAGTTGCAGACATTCAGGGGTGCTGTGATTCACCATCAACAATGGTTTCTAATCGATGGTGACAAGGAATTTTTTGGTGAATGGGCATAGACTAATGGTGTATCAAAATCCCTAGGATAAGGAAACTTTCACTAAGGGACATACTGTTGTGTGAAGAATAATTTGATTCATTGGAATACTGTAGCTCTTTCACCCGCCATGAGTAGTTGGCTAGGAAAATTTAAATAAAGGAAGAATATCATAGTTTTGATCCTCTTCCCCCTATATCTAAAAATACAAAAATATTTTTGTTTTTGCATACAAATAAAGGTTAGAGATGCTCAATTATCATTTAAAATCCAAAGGTAGAGCACCAACAATGAGGAGAATGATGAGCTGGTAAGGTGACGTGAAACTCACTTCTTGCTATAGATATTAACTATTTTTTAGAAATTCCTAACGTATTTATTAAAACGTAAAATCAAATCTCATGGAGTAAAGGGGGGGGATAAGGAGTAATAATGAATGAGTAAGGCATGATTCACCTTTCTTGAGAAATGAAAAATGGCACGAGTAGTCATAATGGCAGTATGAGAACTATGTGAAGAAATTAAAACCTTGCCACCTCAATTGGTATCATCAGTCTTTTTCACTCATCATTAAGTGCTGACTTAATGTCATTATAAACTCAAAGTGTAGTTCAAAAATCCGTTATTGACATTACATGCAAGTATTATAGCTCTCTCATAAAACCAACGCCATTTTTTTTGTAACTTCACTCTAACCAGTTTTTGTTATGGGTCAAAAGAAGAAATTAGAATCAAAATTGGTGGATTCACTGCTACAGAATGTACCTTCATCTCCCAAGTCTTCCATGATATAGGTTGGTTAGATTTTATTCACAAATTTGAGGGATTTGATAAGGATTTAGTTAGACGATTTATATTGAATTTCGAGTAAACTTGCTCTCACATAGAGGGAAAAGAATTGAAATAGTTTCCACAATCTCTGGTCTCCCATATTTTGGGCTTAAACATTGTATCTAACTCCCCACTTAAGGATTTGATATCTCTATTTCTAGAGGAAGGGGAATATTTTCCTAAGATAAGCATTAATTCCCATGGAATTCAAAAGGGAATTGGGAGGGAGAGTTTTCCAAAACATTGGAAATAAATGGCTACTTGGGGTGAATAGGTATTTTATTTGTGATGGAAAACCATCAGAATTAGGGGGTGAAATATTGAAAATTATAACTCATTTGAAGAAGGTCCAGACAAACCCTAAACTTAAGGTGAATCTCTCTGAGTACCTTGCAGATGTTGTCATCAAGGTAGGCTAGAAATATAAAAGTGGAGGAGGTAATGTTTCCATCAAGAATGTGGGTCTTATTTAGCTAATTTGCACACATCAAGATGTTTATAGACCCAAGAGGAAGGTAGAGAGGACAATTGTAGGGGATATTTCTAAGTAGAAGGAAATCAAAAGGGATCTTACACCATCTTCTTTAGAGCTTCCTCTCAGTTATTAACCAGAGCTTCAATCGATTCCCTCAGCCTTCCAATGTGGTTATAGAAGAATCTGGAGGTGAGGAAGAGCAACCATCTATGCCTCAAATTTCTAAAGAAAATATTACCCTGTCAACTCCTTCTGTTATTTCGTTAAGACCAAGAAGGTTTTTTTCCTCAAGAAAAAATGAAGTTTCTTGGCCTACATTATCTAATGAAGGTTCAACCCTAATTTTGGAAGATTTTTTACAAATTTGGTACTTCTTCTACTCTTTGTGAGAAATTGAAAGATGGTGAGTTCAAAACAACTATTCCTAGAGATAAAATCCATGTTATTGAGGTGTTGGAAGTTCCTGTGGAATTTAAAAAACATATTCCCATAGCTTTGGAAATATGGACACCCTTTGGAAATCATGCCAAGAATATTTTCATACCAATATTACCAATATATTCCTGCAGCTTCAGAAATGTGGAATTTAATGAAGATTGACACATTTTTACCAATCTCATCTTGATAATATAACTATCTAAAATATTTCTTCATGGGAACATCATTATGGTGGGTATGAAAACCCAAAAGTTATGGCCTCTTGATTAAAAATATTTGTTTGTTGTTTAAAGAGGAAAAAGAATATTGGTTTGCAAGCATAGAATTATTTTTCCCCTCATTGTGCCCAACCATATCTTATAAATAAATATTTGGTAAAAGAAAATAGGAAACTTAAAGAAGAGGTTGAGTCAAGTTCTAATGCCTAGAATAAATTTGAAACAATTGTTGAATCTGTTTGTCCTTTGGCTTGCAAATTTTTATCCTGCAAAAAACCATATTTTATCTATAGTTTGTTTCTTCAATAACAATTTTATTCGTGGTAGTTACAAAGAATGTGTTGTGGGGAACCTTATGAGGCTCCAGACGGGAATTTTTTTTTGGATATTTATCAAGGTTGTACTCCTGAAGTACAAAATTTATTCGGTGAATTTTATCTCCATAATATGCTGGTTATAAATGTTTTTGATTTATTTATAAACTTATCAATAGGAGAGTTTCAATTGAAAGCCTTTCATTCGTTAGTGAGGAATCCAATTTTGTGGGAACAAAAAATAGATATTTTTAATCAAGAGGCCAGAACTGTCAGTTTTTATATTAGACCTACCCACCATAATGATGTTTCTATGAAGTAATACTTTAGATATTTGTATTATAAAGCTGGGATTGGTAAAACTAATTCAAAAATATTGGCACAATGTGTCCAAGAATTTGAAACTTATTGCCAACAAAACTTTGGTAAGGCTATGACATCCCGTGATAAGAGGTGGGACACTTTGATATTTCCATTAAAATGTAGAGAATTTATCTCCCATCAGAATCTCAATTGGAGCATGCGAAGAGGGGATGCACTTATAGAGATTATTTGGAAATTGGCAGAGAAGGGAAAAAATTAATATAGAAAGAAATGGGTTGGTATGCAAGTTAGTTCTCCCTTGGTCCTGAGCTCCATGACCACTTGGAAGAATAGCACTCCACTATCACATGACAATTTTAAGGTCTGAGTTGAGGTTATGTTGGAAACCCAAGGATGCAAAGGTACAAGAAAACAATATGCAGATCAGTTTGAGGAATATGATATGGCGTAGTAGTTTGGTCAGAGATTAGGTTAGAGATAGTTTGCATGAGGACATACAAAAGCTAAAGTGCAGGGGAGATGATGAGTCCATGAATCGACTTGTTATAACATCCATATAACTATAGACCTTACTCCTAAGTATGTTAATTAATGCATGTGGATATTCTAAATAGTTGTATCTAAAGTAAAAGTGATGCATTTCTTCTTATTTTGTCTCATGTGAAATAATGATCAATGGAGCTCCCACTAACTAACTTGTTAAGTGATTTAATGACATGTGCAGGTTAATAGGGTGCATTTTCTACCACTTTTAATTGTTACAGCCAAGGAGACCGAGTCCTTTGCCACTACGGAATTTTAGAGAATTTACTCATAAGAATTTTTAAATGAGGACCCCTATTTTTAACAGTATTGTAAGGTGTCATGGAACATTTATGAGGCTGTTATTAGTTAATTTTTTGCCTACATTCATGATAATTTTTGTATTTAGTCGTGTATGTAAGACATCTATGTCAAATGTTACTTTGTAGTTAGAGATTTTTGATACAGTATTATATCAGTTCATAGTTATTTTCAATTTTTGGAATATGTGATGAACTTATTTAGATCAATATAATCTATGATATTTTGAGTATATATTCATATTAAGAGCCTCAATATCGAAGGAGCAAAAGGTCCCACTTGACCGAGGAGATTGGAGGATTGGTATTTCATGCATGATATTTGTATTTGCTAAGTTTTAGTTTCAGAATCTAGGGTTGAATAATTATTTGAATGAAATTTGGTTTGAATGATTATATGAATGCAATCTTGTATTTTCTTGTTTTAGTAGATTTCCTTACTGTTATTTCAATTGAGCAAGTATTTCAATTGATCAATATTTTCCTTTAAAAATAATTTTATTCCAACAATGTTGTTTCTGTAGATTAAACACACTTTCTATATTCTATTTTCCATTTCAGTAGCTTAGGACTATATTTTATTTCCATAGTTGAGTAGTGTAGAATAGGGAATAATACTAAACAAAACCCCCCGAAAGAGATAACCGCTATAGTAATGAGTTGCATATCACTTCTCTACATATAGACTTGAACACATCCCTAGTTTATAATGACACCAAGGTTTGAACAAGTTGATTAAATGATTGGAAGTTACATTGACCCATCATAGTTGATTGTGATGCAACCCAATCACTGTAGACCCTAAGAGACTATCTCTATCCTTTCCAAAAATAACACAAAACAAAATAGAAAATACACAAGCATGAATCAAATTTTATTTTATTGCACTTTGTAAAATTAACCTTTGAACCAAAGCATATCAGAAATCCTGTTGCAGCCCTTAGAAGATTGCTTTAATCATTTGCATAACTACGAGAGGTTTTGCATTGATTTTTATGTTATCTATATCATTTTTATTGTTATCTTGTTTAATCTAACACCTTGCAAGTTTACCAGTTGTCATGAATCTCTTATCAGGTTGTTCTTCTAGTTTCTATGCTTGCAGGTTACCTTTTTAGTCCTTCTACCTTTGGCATTGCTTCAATCTTCTATAGTCACCATCCCATAACCCAAGTTGCCGTCGAATCAGCCCTCTTTAACAATGTTTTCTACTTCCAGAGCATTCTCCAAACTCTATATGTGTTTTTTATCTACTCCAGTCTGTTAAAAACACCATCCAATCCCTACATTGTATCTAAACTATCATACATGTATCCCAGTCATCATTGCTCTACCCTAGTCATCGTCGACTAGGGTCCTGTTTTTCCATTAATTCATCCTCATCTCTATTTCTAGCCATTTTATGGTTTCCCTGGCCTCATATTTCCTTTTTAGGTTATTAACATCATCTATAGAATTCTACTGCTTCTAGTTGGCATCTAGATCTTGTGATGTCTACATACTCTGTTGTTTAGATCCACTCTCCCAGACTGCTGTCAATCTACCTATGCACAGTCTAGGTCATCATCAAACCTGAAGTAACATCAAGTTTATATTTATTTCTATCAGATTATCATTTAAATAAGTTTTTATCACTTTCATATTCTTTACCTCTTTCAGTTTTTTCATACTATTTTCTCATTAGTCAATTATATCGCTTTTTATTATCACAAGGGGGTTGACATCCACCAAGGAAGTTAACACTTCTTGGATCTAATTTTTTAGGAAGCCCCTGCATAAACCATCTAATCAAGTCTCATGCCAATATTTATTATTTTTAGGTTATCATTTGGTAGCAATGGGATCCATCATCACTTTGCGCTTATCTCCATCCACATCATGCATTTGAGGTACCTCAAACCCTCCATCATTTTTGAGTTGTGTAATTTATTTAGTAGATAGCTCATTAACTTGAAATGAATGAGAAAATACCTACAAAATTCCTGGCACACCCAGTGGGATAGCCCTTTAGGTGATCCCTTGAATTCTTTCCATTTTTCTCTTTATTTTGTCTTCTACTAACATTGCAGAAAAAGGCTCCACTTTTTTCTTGCTAGTGTTGGGTTTAGCTACTTGGATCGCTCTTCCCCTAAATTTTAGATAAAAAGGAAAAGATTTATTTAGGTATCCCTCATTTCCCCCTATTTTATATTTTTTCCATCATATTTCCCTTTCCTGTGTGTGTCCTCATCGAAAGATCACACTTCGATTTGGTTTAAAAAGAACCTTTCTTTTCTCTATCCTACTTTCTCACATAATTTAAGTAGGGGTTAACTTGTTACATCTCACATATTATCATACACAACCAAACCTCACAAATCAAATCACACATTAAAAAATCATCCTACCCGGTTTACTGATTAGGATTTCATCACCCAACATGAAGCCACATGAGACTTCCCTAGCCATAATAACCTAAAACCAGAAATAGATTTCCTTCTCCCAGGTACTTTTTTATCCATCTCCTTTTATTTTTCAAACTTTAATAATATAAAAACATAAAAAGAATTTTCTTCTTTAATTTCTTGGGTAAAAATTATTTCATTCCCATAATTACTCATTCTGTAGCCAAGAAAATGGAACAAAACTTTGGTTTAAACAATTCCTCATCTCAACATATATTTACCATAATAGTTACCTCATATGTGCCCTTGATTACCTATTTCATGAGCACTTAACCTCTAATTGATGTCTCTCACCCAGGACCCCTTGTTCACACTACAACCTTAAGAGGAACCAACCCATTCTTATACCACCAATCTATCCCATCTAAGAAAGCTACTCACCATCCATTATATCAGAACCTTTGGAACCTCCTAAAGTCCCTCTCGCTGATATCATGTTCCAAGATCTTGTGGATGCCAATCCAATGGCACTCCAAGACTATCTTCTTAGGATATCAACTTAACTTTACCCAGATGATCCACCACTTCAGCAAATTTATTCTTATCAGACCAATCCCCAAACCACCCAATTTGTAGTAAATGAACTTTCTACAACCCATATTGCTTCCTCTTCCACCAATCCCTCATCTCACCAAACTACCTAGATAGTCACGCCTATTCCTCACAATCTCCCTCTAATCAACATGGAAATCAACACTACCCTCCCTATCACCTCTTTTGTTGCTATCTTTACTAGTGTTCCCAACGAACATACCCAAACATCACATCCCCTATTCGAACAACAAGACCTTACCACATCTAGCATGCCTATCAATACTTTCCAACCCCCTTTTATGAGAACTCTGTATTATTCAACATATCATCCATTCCATCAACATTTTTAACTCGTTCATACCCACATCCCCACTCATAACTTTCCCGAACAACCTTCCTAATCCCAAGAATCATATGATGTTCCCATATCCCAACAAAAATTATTTCACCAACCACCCCTTTAATCACAACCCATGAATTACACTAACCCCCATCAAATTAATCAAACACCCACACATCCATAAATTCACGAACAATATCATCTTACCACTTATTACGTGTAACAACCACCTCTCATCCCCAACTGTCTCTTTCAAATGACCCCATGCATGCTCTTGTGAATAGGACTACCAACCTCAAAGCCACTAATTTAGGATCCAAAGTCTCATTATCATACAAACAAATATGTAATGACCTTATTTACCCATCTATACCAATCAAACCATATCCTCTACATTGGGAATTACCAAAATTTGCCAAGTTTAACAACAAAGAGGATCCACAACAAAACCTTCATAGAATTAGACATGCATGTTACCTTATTACACATGATCAAGACTTAATGCTTCACACTTTCCTCATGTCCTTGGCTGGTCCTGCGCTAGACTGTTACAATAGTATTTCTCAATATTCTATATTATCCTTTTCCCAACTTGCACAGCTATTTTTAGAATAATTTTTGATTGACATTGCACACAAAATAACTATCAATGATCTATATGCCATCTGGCAGTTTGAGGACAATTCCATCGTAGACTTCATCACATGATGACACAACATTATAAACTAGTTAAGCTTCCCTCTTCTACAAACTAATCTCATTGATCTCTTCTCACATTCGTGTGTAAATAATATATCTTCTACTTTATGAATCCAATCATTCTAAACCTTCAAATAAGCCTTACCCATGGCTTGAAAACTTGAAACATGTGCCCTTGAGAAGGGTCATTTAAAATTAAAATAAAAAACTAAACATGAATTTTACCAAGTCCTCCATGAAAAATGACAAATCAAAGGCAACAGCTAATGTTGTGGTCGTTAAATCATCTTCTGCACCTACATCTAACACATGGACTCAACATCAAGCCCTTCAAACAACACCCAACTACACTCCCCTAGGGGAGTCATACAATAAAATATTGGACAAGTTGATGCTAGTAAACCTTATCAAAATTCCTCCTATCCGACCCTTTGATGAGTCAAGACCGAAACCAGTGTGGTATCGTGAAGAACATTATTGAAAGTACCACCAAGTCCGAGGACACAACATAGAGAGATGTCAAAATTTAAAGGATTTTGTACAAAGACTCATTGATTAGGGTGATCTTCAAGTGGACAATCTAAATGTATCACCCAATTAACCACTTAACATCTTCAAACAAAATTTCCCAAATCATACACAAAAAATCCAAGCTATCACTTCTACTAAAACCCAACCACCCAACACTCAAACTATAAAAACTCTTCACACCACTAATCAAGAACCAATCTCATCCAAAAATTCCTCTCCTTCATCATCGATCACATCTACCCCCTTTCATAATGTTCCTACATCTATCATACCTATATTTATCTTGAAATCCACTCCCACATCTACAACTACTAGAAACCCATTTGCAAATATAGCATTCATGCCCCTAGAGACATTCATGAAGCAACCATTCCAACCATTTCCACATCCAACATTGGTCCACTATTAACTCCCATACCTTTTACATCTACTTCGTTAGAATTGACCACCTCAACTATATCCATTCTACCTTTTCCTGTCATACCATCCTTAGAACCTAGATCGGATCCTCCCATTATTTTACCCACATTAATTATTGTAACCACATCCATGCTACCTTATTCCTTCATACCAATTTCATCATTTGAGTAATTATTAAAAGCACTTCAACTTGCAATGACCTCAAATGTTCCTTCCATGTCATCAACACAATCCAACCAACCTCCGCCTTCCTTAGATTACATCAAAGAAATGCTTTTTCCTTTACCTGTACTAACCATGACATCACCATATGACCCTCCAGCTGAAATTTTTGTCACTCCTCCCAAGGGTGAATCTCCACATATGAAATATATAATCAATCCTAGAGTTAGACAATCTAATGCAATGCCATCCATTTTAGGACCATGAAAATCTCATCCCACCAATCCAAAACCATTAAACACTAAAGAACCAACCAATATCAAAATGAAATTCAAGTCACCAAAACATAAAAATACTCAGACTTTACCCAAACATCTAAGATATCTCACAAGGCATCTTCTAGCACTTTAGTTGGATCATATACGGAAATCTTCTGGCACTTACTATACACCTCTGTAATCACGCTTCCACCTATCAAGGCCTTTGAACCAAATGACAAAAAGCCTTCATGGTTCAATTCTAACCTTATGTGCACCTATCATCATACCCCTGGGAATTATACTGAGCATTGTAGAGCACTCTAGGCCATTATCCATAACCTCATTAAAGAGGAAAGACTTCTTCTTGGACTGAGCCAGTCCCTTCCACATCTGGTCTAATATCTTCCATCTTTCCTTCAGGAGATGAATCTTCTAAGGATGGTTACCCTTTGTTCATTAATGATATTTGGGTAACCACTCGATCCAACCCGCGTGATCCAAAATCAACCTCTGAACCAAAATCCAAGAGCTTCACCACCATTCCTCCTCCTAAGGAGTTAACCACATCATCGAAACCTAAGGTTTCCATCTTAATGGCCCCTAGGCCCATTGAATAGATTATTATAAAAAAAATTCATCAAGATCTTGTCAAGATGTCTCTTTATAACTTATCCAAAGCTTTCCAGACCATAGACAAGATCTTACTGAAGCCTTAAAGTGCATTCTGACATCCAGTGACGAGGCCCAACCCTTCAAATCGCTTGTACAAGCATTTACAGCTTCTACTACTTCCATATCATTTGATGATGCTGAGATTCCAGGCATCCTGCTAGATGAACATGACCTTCACATATTTATCGCAATTAGGATCAAAGATAGATTCATTTGACGATACATGATCGAAAGTGGGGTGAACATTAATATCATTCCATCACATAATTTCAACCAGCTTAAGATCCCCAATGAATCTGCCTCTCAAACACTTGTGGTTATTAGTGGTTTCAATGATTCCATCAATCCTACCTTGGGAATGCTCATTCTTCCCATCTGCATTGGTAAGAATATTTTGCATGACGTCTTTTAAATCATACAAGGAGAATTTCAGTATAATGTTCTCCTTGGGAAACAATAGATCTATGCCATGCATTGCATCCCCTCCACACTTCATCATTCCCTTAAATATGATAATGAGGGGAATATTTCAACACTTCTCATGGATGCTCCTCCCTTTCAAATGCACAACATGACATAAAGAAAAATTGATTTAATCATTCCCAAGAATGATCCATCCACACCATCTACTAGCTTAGACATTCCTTCTTCCAAACTTCCTAATAATGACTCCCTAGATAAAGTGATGGATAAAATCATGCTGGGGGAGTATCATCTCCTCACAATCAACACTCTTCTTACTCCTCAAAATATTGGTAGACACAAAAAGGAACCTATTTACCAACCAAACATTGGGGATATTTTTCCGTTTGAACCACCACATATTTTCACCAATCTTATTTATGGTGGTTTTGATACCCCCTCTTCCCACATTGATGATATTCCACATGCCAAACCTTATACCGGTAGTTTTGAATTCCTTAACAAACCATATTTTACACACACCTATCTCTATTGTTGTGCATGGAAAGGATTCATCTTAGGCTATTATGAGAATGGTCCATATGGCTGTATTACTGATTAATATTGAAAACCTCTATTTTTTTTGGGTTAGGCTATTGGGAGCATCCCATCGACCCTTTCCCACCATTCGAGATTCGCATGGAAATTCCTCTTCCATATTTCCTATCTGATCCACCTTCCCCATTTTCTTCATCCCAAAAATCCATGGAAACAAATGATAATATATCCATTGATTCTAATTTTTTTTAGTCTCCACCATCACTTTGGGACTAGTCACTTATTAGTGTGAAAATCAGACTAGGCCCCTTCCCCTTCGCCATCCAGAAACGATAGAAGAATATTATTCTACCATCAATGTCATTCAGTGTGCTGATGATGATGTCATTATTTCCCACATGGGGGTAGAATATTCTTATATTCATAAGACCTTACCATCTAACAAACCTACTCTTCTAAACAAGGCCACCATTAATGTCACTATTGGGACTCCTCAGGAGCCTTGCATTCTCAAAGTGGGAAAATATCTTGATCCACATGAGATTTAATATTTCATTGCATTTCTCTCCCATAATAGCTAGGAATTTGCATGGTATTATTCAGATATGCCAGGTATTGACCCTTCTACTATCGTCAACAATATCGTCACCTTTCCTAATGCTAAATTGGTAAAGTAGAAGCTTTGTTGCATGCATCCTTGCATTTCCCTCCTTGTCAAAATAGAGTCGATGCGCTTTCTTTCTGCTAATTTAACTATCCCCAATGGGTTTCCAACATTATCCCAATCACTAAAGCCTCTGGAAAACTTTGTATTTTCACTTACTTTCGAGATCTCAATCTCACTTTCCCTAAAGACAACTTTACTCTTCCAAACATTGATCAAATTATGGATCTTACTGTAGGTCATGAGATGCTTTCTCTCATGGATGGTTTCTCTGGTTACAATAAATTTCTCATCACACTAGAAGACCAACACAAGACATCCTTTATCACCCTTTGAGGGAATTTTTATTATCAGGTCATGCCCTTTAGTCTAAATAATGGTGACAATACCTATTAGTGGGCCATGACTTATATCTCTCATGGTTTCATCCACAAAACCATAAAATATTAGGTCAATGATCTTTTAGGTAAATCTAAAAATTGACGTAAAAATATCTCCATTCTTAGAGTCCTTTTCAAGCGTCTTATTTTTTTTGTCTTTTTCTCAATCCATCCAAGTCTGTATTTGGAGTCTTAACTGGGAAACTTGGCTTTATCATTTGTATTAGGGGCATTGAAGTTGACCCTATAAAATTAAGGAAATAATTGAAATGCCTTCTCCTCCCAATCTTAAGAAGCTTCGTATCCTTCAAGGCTACCTCCAATCCATCCACCATTTCATCTCAAAACTTTAAGATCATTGTGAACCCTTTTATCACCTCCTTTGGAAGGACATAGAATTCGATTAGGACCATAATTTATAGAAGGATTTTTATGATCTTAAAAAATATCTCCTATCTCCACCAGTGCTTACACCTCCATGTGAGGGGGAGTCATTTTATCTATACATATCTTCTACTGATCATGTCGTAGGAGCTATGTTAGCACATCATGATGACCAAGGTCATGAATAGGATGTGTATTTCACCACTTGTACCCTTCATGACTATGAAACCCACTACACTGAAGTCTAAAATCTATTTTGTGCTCTCTTCTTTGCTACTTCAAAGCTTTGACATTATTTCCTTAACCATAAGACATATGTTACTAGCTTCCATATCCTTAAGATGATGCATTCTAAGCCATATCATAAGATTGTATCACTCATTGGCTCATGCTCATGTATGAGTTTGACCTTGAAATCATCTCTCAAAAATATATTAAGGGCCAAGTTATTGCAGAACAATTAGCAGAAGCCCCCCTTCCTAGTTCACATCTTCCTCACGAGCAATTTTTGGATGAATCCATTAATCACAAATATGGAAATCTTAAATTCACTCTATTATTTGATGGTTATAAGTGTTGGCAAGGGGAGATGCTGGCGTCATTCTCATTCCTCAGTGGTAAAATCCTATTCCCATCACAAACAAACTAAATTTTGAATGTACAAAAAATATGGCAGAGTACGAGGCCCTTATCTTAGGTCTTGAAACCGCTTCCTTTTTAGGTGTTCAAATTTTTGACATATTTGGGGATTCTGAAATTGTAATCAAACACATCACAAGTGAGTATCAATGCAAAAATGATACCCTTCAAAAATATCATGACATTGTTCATCTTCTTCTTGAATAATTTGATTCCTACACTACCCAAGTTGTTCCTCAATCGACCAATCATTTCGCTGATACAATGGCATCCATTGCAACTCTTATTCCATGAAAAACAGAGGAATTTAAGATTTCTATCATCATTCATTGTAGTGATAGAACATTTCATGAATTTCCCTAATTTAATCTTGTTGAATCTAATTCATCAGACCTTTGGTATTCCCAAATATTTGATTCTGTATCCCAATCCATTAATACCCTCTTATCTATCCAAGAACACTAAGAGGTGTTTCCTTTAGTGCACCAACAACTATGTGATCATTGGTAGTAATCTTTATAAATATGGATTTAAAAGTGTTCTTCTTTAATTCCTTAGGTCCCATGAAGCCTCTCGTGCCATCTAAGAAGTCAAAAATGGTATTTGTGGTTGACACTTTAGTGGATTAGATATTGATAAGTGTATCCTTTGTCTTGGATATTATTGGCCTTCCTTTAATCATGACAGATGTGAGTACATTAAGAAGTGTGAAAAGTTTCAGCAACATTACAATCTTATTCACTTCCCTAGTCAAGATTTACAGTTGGTTCAAGACCTTTGGCATTTTTCACAATGGGGTCTTGATCTCATTAGTCTTGTTAATCCTTGTTCTTCACAACAACATCACTCTATCATTACTACAACAAAATATTTCACTAATTATGTGGAAGCATTCCCACTTACCTCAACTAAATCTGGTCCAATCATTAACTTTATCCATCAACACATTATTTTTCATTTTGGTGTTCTCCACAAATTTTTCATGGACAATGGAAAGTCCTTTAAAAACAAATATCTTAAGAAAAATGTAATGCATTCAACATCCAACTCAGATTCTCTTCTACATACTATCCTTAAACTAACAGCCACGCCAAAGCTACCAATAATTTTTTTTGAAAAATTCTTGTGAAAACTATTGATCAAGGTGGTTTTAATTGGAATCTCCAACTTCCTTATTCCCTTTGGGCCTATCACACTATTATTCGTACCTCCACGGGGGCTACATTTTTTTCCTCTTGTTTATGGTTCTGAAGTCATCCTTCCCTTTAAATTTCAAATTCCATATTTGTGCGTGTCCCTTCGTGACTTCATCTCTGACGAAGACTATGTCCAAGCACATTTAACACAAATCAAGTTGTTAGATGAATGAAACCTTATCATTCTTGAACATCATCATGTTTATCAAGAGTGCATTAAACGTGGTTATAATAAACACATTAAATAACACAAGTTTAATGTCAATGACCTCATCCTCAAAGAAAATCAGAACGTCACTACTCTAGAAAGAAGCCAACGTAGAAATTTTTCCCCTAACTAGATTGGACCATACATTATCACGCATAAGTATGGTTCAGGAGCCTATTGATTGTATTCTCTTGATGGTAAAATAGAAGTAGAACCTATGAACACATTGAAATTGTAACCATTCTACTGTTAGGATGTCTTCTTGTGTTCTTAGTCATTTCCTTAGATCATTCCTCCATCTTATCCTTTTCCATCTCTCATTATAATGATTTGGAGCTATGTGGTTTACCATCACTTCCTAGATGTGACCTTAAATATGGGAAACATGGCTATGCCCATTGAATATTTCTTATGTATAGGTTCTCCCTTCTTGGTGAGAATTTTTTGATCATTACATCCATCGCCATCTTATTCATCTATTAGAACCATGTAAAGGGTACAAGGGTGTATCTTGTACATTCATTATCCCCTCTTAAGTGGTCTACGTATCTAGTCTAGCTCTCCCCCATGTAAAAATAAAAATTCATGGATGCTCTTGTTAAAAATCAAAGTTATAAAAAATAGACCGATCCCTCGAAGGACAGATGTTCGCGTACTATAAATATATATAAAGCATGAAATCAAATTCAAAGTAAATAGACAAATCCCTCGAAGGATGACTATCATATATATTATGTATAAATTATACCATACCCTCGATGGATTTCTACTCTTTTGTACCATGGCATTGAAGGATTCCTGCATCGATCAACCTTCCATTTTACTAGTATCATAAGAAAGCTTCTTGCATTGATTAGTTTTCTCTTTCCCCTTCTCAGAGTCAGGGTATATTTTTAGGGAACACCACTTTTAGAGAAACATCTTCCTACATACAAGTTACATTTAAAATCCATTTGTTGTGTCGACATTAGGTTTATAAGTTCATTTCATCTATGTTCCTTATGATCTTTGGTATGACCAATTGTAATTGGTTGCATAATAACATATGTTTTTGTCGCATGTGCATTATGTTACCTAGATCCCCTTCTTTTTTACCTCCAATGCATTTGGAGGCATATTTTACTCACATGTTCCTTGATATGACATAGTGTCATTCATACCCATAGGTAACCATTGTTAAGTCACATATTATCCTATACCTCATCTGACCTTATTCAATCTCTTTGACATTCAAGTCCACCTTGTGGTCATATTTATTCCCCCTTAGGGCATTTTACTTAATCATTCCTTCCCATATCGGCATTTGTGTCCATACCTATTTCCCCCTTTAGGGAATTTTACTTAATCATTTTTTTGTTTATGGCCATCTATATTCTCCCTTTAAAGAATTTTGTTTCAATATTTTACATCCTCCCCTTGCCATCTTGAAGTCCACATTTGTTTCCATATTTACTTTTTCCCTCTAGAAATTTTGATCAAACATTCAATCCTATCCAATCTACTCTCAAATCCCACATTGGTTGCCATATTTATTTTCCCTTTAGGAATTTTAATTCTACATTCAAATCATTCATTTATACTCTTAAAGTGCACCTTCGTTGACATATTTGTGTCTCTTTTGGGGCACCATTATTTTTCATCAAAGTCCACCTTTTTGGCCATACTTGTGCTTCTTTTACAGTACCATCTACGTTCTCATGGTCCACCTTTGTGGCCTTACTTACTTCCCCTTGGGGTATATTATTTCACCACCCACTTTTTCATTTTTCCTTCTCAGCCATTTTTTGTGTCTTGTATTGGGGCACCATACTTTCATCCTTGTCCCTTTAGGATGCATACCTATTCGCTTGATTCCTCGTGTACGAAGGATTTAACATACCTTTCACATTTAGTTATGCATACTTTTATGTTTACCTATGACCCATTGGTCATTGTGGCTTGTATCGATACTATAGTGATCTTCACTCACTCATTGGCCTCTAAAACGTTATCGCCCATATCCGTTGAGACCGTAATTGTCCTTTACTGATGAGATATTGGAGTCACCACCATAGTTTTCTATTATTATTTCGATCCCTTTTTATTGGGATATCTTTCTTTGGTAATCATCTTAAACATTTTTCTTCACCCACCTACCCTTTATCATCTACCTTGTTTAAACACATCGTCGATATCCCTTGCCGTCATCGATCTCTTCTTTTAGGGGGAGATCACCATCTACCTTTTGTCAATCCTAATTTACCCTTAATATCTCATCTTTTTTATCTCATGGATTTCTAGGACAAACCACTCAATAAAAAGGGGTAAATGTAGACACCTAAATTCGGTATCTTTACCCTTGTCTGCCTGTGTGTGTGTATTTTACCTTGGTATTTACCTAAACCCCATTAATTTAATTCACCCCCCTTTTATTTAATTTAAAATGACCACTTAATTATCTTATTACCTTTAATGCCCATCACCTTTAATTCATATTAATTAATTAATCAATTAATATCTCATATGCCCTAACAAACCTTCTATTTTGGACATTTTTATCCTAACCTACATCCCCTTACTTTTATAAAATTTTATCCTACCTATTTTTATCCCCTAACTACCGTGAAACATCCTCTTCCCACATACATGCTTTAAAGCACCCTTCCAACTCTTAAATGCCTAAAATTTTGATGAAAATAAAAAAAATCCCCATTAGGGAAAATTTCCCCGTAGTCGACGGTGACCCAGCCTAGTCACCTTCGACCCTATAAGACTATCTCAATCATTTCCAAAAACAACACATAAAAAATAAGTGTGACTCATCTATGATTTTATTACACTGCGCGAAATCAACCTTCAAACCAAAGCATATCAACAATCCTCTTACAACCCTTGGAATCTCGTTTTTATTATTTGCATAAGTATAAGAGGTTTACATTGATTTTTATGCTATCTATATCATTTATATTACTATATTGTTTAATCTAACAACTTGCAGGTTTACCAGTGGTCATGAATCTATTATCAGGTTGTTCTTCTAGTATCTATACTTGTAGATTTCCTTTTTAGTCCTTCTACCTTCAGTGTTTCTTCACTTTCTATAGTCGTCATCACCCAGGATGAGTCATCATTGACTTGGCCCTCTTTAACTATGTTTTCTACCTTCAGATCCTTCTCTAGCCTTTGCATGTGTTCTATATCTACTCCATCCTACTAAAACAACCATCAAAACCATCTATTGTATCAAAAATATCCTACCTGCATCCTAGTTGTCATTGCCCTACCCTGTTAGTCATTGACCAGGGTCATGTTTGTCCATTAATCCATCCTCATCTCTATTTTCAGATATTTTCTAATCTTCTTGGCCTCAGATTTCCTTTTATAGGTTATTTCCAGCATCCACAGACTTCTGCTACTTCTTCTTGGCATCCAGATCTTTTCAGGTCTGCATACTTACTCTACTATTTAGATCCACTCTCCCAGGTCATCGTCAACCTGCCTCTGCATAGTCTCGGTCACCATCGACCCTATCAAGTAACATCAAGTTTACATTTATTTCAATTAGATTAGTTTTATCACTTTCAGATTCTGTAACTCTTTTAGTTTCTACATACTATATGCTCATCAGTCATTTATATGAATTTTTGTTATCACACGGGGGTTGGTATCCACCAAGGAAGTTAACGCTTTTTGGAGCCACTTTTTCGGGCAGCCCCCACATAAACCATCTAATCCATTTTCATGTTAGTCTTTCTTATTTGTAGGTTATCAGCTAAAAGTAGTTGGATCCATCATCACTTTGCGTTCGTCTCCATCCACATCACACATTTAAGGTACCTTAAACCCTTCATCATTTGTGAGTTGTGTACTTTATTTAGTAGCTAACTCATTAACTTGAAATGAATGAGAAAATACCTACAACAATTATTCCAAACTATTTTATTACCTATAAGTCCATGGTCAGTTCATGTATGGTTTTAATCAGTCTAGTACAAAATGACCATGAGTCATGCATGGTGTTTCTATGGTCCAAGTATGCCTAAAGCCTAGGGGGAGAAATCTAAGAGCTATGTATTTTCTGGTGTTGTTTCTTGACATTTATTTGTTTACCCCATCTTTGTCATGGATTTAAAAGGGTGTGAATATGATACTAGGAGAATATGCTATTGGTATGCTGCTGGTCAGTCATGTGGTTTGTCATGTTGTCATCAATTTGCCTTGGTTTTTGTAATTTTTCACATCAATGATAAAGGGGGAGTTTGCTTCCCACCTTGTGTCATGTTTTCATTGATGTCCTAAAATATGTTATGTCATCTTTTTCATGGAATTGGGTATGTCCATAAATTCATAAATTTTTGAGTCCATGTTAGTCCATATTGAGTCAAATTGATGCTCTCAAGGTGCATGTGAGTCATGTAGATTGATTCTCTATGGTGCAAAGTGAAGCAACAAAAAATTGGAACATACGTATCTCAGGTGGATGAACTCATTTCAGGGCTCAGAAGGTCAAGAAATATGTTTTGAAGTAAAATGTCACTTCTACCTAAAACTTCCCTCAAGAACTCAAACTGTACTTACACACAAATGGGATGGGAGAGAAAAATTTAGGGATAATTTTGGAAAAAAAACCATGGTAAATGGTTGAGATAGGTTTCCTTGAGCTATAAGCAAAATTTCAGGTCTTCAGGAGGTCATTTGAGAAAGTTATTCAAGTTTTTGCAATACTAGATTTTTTGAAAACTCATTTAGACCACTTGGTCTTCTTAGGTGTCAACTGAAAATATAAAGAAGTTCTCATATTTTTCATAAGATATATTTTTAGTAAATTATCTTAAAATTCATGTGCAAAAGGTATTTTTTCAAAAGGATTTGTAATTAAAAATTTCTCATCATTTTCCTAAGCATGTTTTTCTGGATTACAGCAAGTGCTAGAATCGATAGAAGCAAAAGTGTTGATTGTACTCAAACATCTTGAATGATCACTCTCTCAACCTTTAGTAGTGAATTTTTGATGTTTACAAGGCTCACAAGGAATTGGAATAGGTTGAATATCTTGAAGATGCATTTAAAACTCAATTTTTGGACCTAAAATGGATGTTTCTTCCCTGTAGAAGTAAAATGTGACATTAAAACAATTTTTCTGAGGTGTGGATGTTCTATATATATTAAAAAAGGGTTATCTCAGCTATATTGGTCATGTCAAGCACTCAAGAGTGTCTATAGATATCTTCAAAGAGTCTTCTAGTTCAAAGACTAGTTCACAGTCAAATTTTGTCTTGGTACAAAGCTAAATTGGATGGCTGAGAGCGTGTGGTGCTGATCCAATGTGGAATAATCCTTTGAACATATAGATAATAATTTTGAAATATTTATGAAGTTTTTAACTTTGAAATATATTTATTTTTGAGCCAAAAATGCATTATTACACCCTTTCGGTGGTGTACAGTCTTTGAAACCATAGGTCTAGGATTCTAACAAAATATTACCAGGAACACAAAAGATATGCATCAAACATCTCTGAAAATAATTGATCAACTACGAATTTCTCTTCTCTTCTCTTTCTTTGAGTCTTAGCTCTTGACATCGCTAGTTTCCTGTAGCAGTCACCTTAAGGCAATGTGAGCACAGTATGAATGATTCTAATTTGTCTTTTGGTTTGTTTGAAGAATCTGTGGATGTGTACATTATTGAAAATTTTATAGGAATGTCCTTATCTAGTGTAGAAGTGCCTTGAATGTGTGAAGTTTTTTAGCTCTCCATTAAAGCATTACATTTATAATACTTCTCCTGATTTCAGTTTGGATATAGAACCATGTGTACTTTAAGTAGACGTTGTTTGATCCTCCTTGTCTCAAGCATGATGTTTGAAGGTTTGGAGTTGTCTTGAACGTGGTTGAAGTTGTTGCATTTTATAACAATAATGTCTTCACACCTCATTCAAATTTATAACCACAATTCTCTTAGTAACACAAATTGAGGGTTTGAGCACAATGAAGAATGAGCCTGTGATTGAGTGTTTAGAGCTTGAGTAGTAAGATGAAAACATTTCTCCATGTATACTTGAATGTGACAGTGAATTATCCCTACCTAACTAATGATGACATATTTCCTGGCCCAATCATCAAAATATTGATCTAACTCAGATGCTAAGGGTCTTAAGGCTAAGTGAAGTCAATGTATTTACCCACAAACAAAAAATGTAGGATGTTTTGGATGTTCTAAAAAGTTCTGATATGAAGGTCTATATGTACCATACATTATAAAAACTTGACATAAGCCTCACTGGTATCCCTCAAACCTATGCACTATTGTTTCCTATGATAGCTCAACTTAAGAATGTGTATATATATATAAATCTGAAATTGTGTCTGTGTTTGATCGGTTGAAACTTGTATAGTCCAAATAGGTGAATATTGAAGTAATATTGAATTCAAAATAGTCCATTTTTGTCAGACCACTAAATGTAACTGCTATGAGGAAAAAGTATAATGGTTCTCTATTTCTAAAAAAAATGACATGGTCAGTTTAGAGTTGAAACTAATACATAGATGCAAGAATGAATTACCACATGTTACAAGTAAAGTATCAACTCCATATAGAGTCTTTAAACGCCAAAAATTATGAAAACCTCCAGTTAGGTGTGTAGGGCTAAGGTTGGTGCAGTGGATGTAGGGGAGGAGAGAGGATATGATAGTGCTTATGATATCTAACACTAGAGATCCAATAGATTATGTGGTGGGGTTTATGAGGTAAACGTTTTATTGGATGAGGGATGATGCAGTAGAGAGGAACCAAACCTACTATGCTGATTGACTACATAGTTTATCTGTAGATGACGTGGTCTTGAGACCATATGTGATATTTATTTCATAGTCAGGAATGTATGTGGAGTTGGTAGGGCTAAGGTTGGTGCAGTGGATGCAGGGGAGGAGAGAGGATATGATAGAGGTTATGCAATTTCCTAGAGTGTGGAGGTAGTTTGGGATTCCAAAATAGATATCAGGTGATCCGATTGTCTATCGACAAGATGATTTAGAAGGGTACATGTCGACAGGGGTGGCAGACTAAGTGGAGTAGGATGAGGAGTTAGGGGAGCCAGAGGGTATAGATGTGGATAATACTAGAGTTGTGGACGGTTTTAGTTATTGGTGTAAGCAGTAGTGGGCCTCCTAAGGAGATAGGGTGGGAAAGAGGTAGAGGGGTAGAGGAGGGTGATGGTTGCAAGGAGCTGTCTTAACTATAGGAATATTTTGATGCATTACGGTTAGAGAGAGATAGGATTGTAGTGGAGCTAGACACCACTTGCTAGGAGAGAAACACTTTGCAGTAGGAGAGATATCAAGAACATTTAGAGCGTGATACATACCAATAATAGTAGGATATGTATCATTGGTAGCAGGAGGCACTATGGGAAAATTATGGAGAGGAGGGGAAAACTTAAAATGCTATCAGAAGTGTAGCACATAGTGTAGGGCTGAGTGTGGGGAAGGTTGTAGTACCTATAAGAGGACAGATGGGGCCTCCTAGTTTTTTGAGTGTTGAGTAGTATTTGGTGTTGAGAGAGGAGATGAGGTATTATGAGCAACTTGTGATAGAGAGATTACATGGTGTACCTCACTATGATGAGCACATACCTAGTGAGCACATATATATTCATCAAGATACCTCAATGATCACTAGGAGTGTTGCACAACCTTAGAGAGATCTAGGTCCTGATGGAGGAGCGAAAGGAGGCTAGGGTGGAGAGTGAGTGTTTGAATTTGATTTTACCACATAGTATGTGGATTTTGTATATGACTCAGATGTAGATGATTTTTGTATATGATCCCTCTTGAGGCCATTTGTATAAACATTATTGATATATATATATATATATATATATATATATATATATATATATATATATGATTCTTATTTTGGATTCATTTTTTATTGATTTATTTTGATATGATGGTATATATGAATTTGTGATGAGATATTAAATAGTTTAGATGTATTTGGTACGTTTTTAGATGCGTATATGTTGTTATGTTGTTTAGATGTATGTTTCAAAATGTATTTTATCATGGTTAAGAGAAAATGTGGATTTTTTTTTTAACTGTATTTGATACATATGTGATTTAATGGTAAATTAAATATGTATGAAGATGCACTTGATTCCTTGTAACAAATGTTAACATATAACTAATTGATAATTTGTCACATGTAGGATCTTGGATATAGATGGAAATGATATTATATACCTTCTTACAACATGGGAAGGGTTGATATGTAGTTTGTATAAGGGGATTAGGTTCTCCTTTGATGTCTTGTAGGCTTATGCCCCGACTCTATTTTTATTGGGAAAAATAATCAATGCGGGAAGTTTTATTATGGATGAGAAAGATGATCGATGTAGGAAGATTTCCTAACATGCATTTTATTATTTTGACTTTGATATGAAGGCTAATATATGTGGGAATCATTTTGTAAGGATAATGAGTAGCCATCCTTTGAGGGAGTGGTCCATGACTTTGATTTTATTATAGAGATTTGTCCTTCGAGGGATCAGTTTATATTTGATTGACAACTATCCTTTTAGGGATCAATTTTTTAATGTATAATATGATTAATAACCATCCTTCGAGGGATAAATCTATTATACATTTTTTAGAATGTGCATCCATATATATATATATATATATATATATATTTTACTTTTATTCGTGTCGAGGGTAGACCTAGTAGACCACTTGAGGAGAGGAAAAGATGTGTGAACAAACTACACATGTGTACCCCTAACATGTTTTCAGTAGGTCGATAAATGATAGATGAGAGTAATGATTGCATAGTTCCTACTTATGAAGAGGAAATTTTCCATGTGGAAATTAAAATGGACAGATTCGTGGTGCTCATATTTAAGGTTGTAGATATAGGATGATAATGGAGGACCACATAATTTTAAATCATTACGGTGGTAAGTGATAGGTTGGTGGTAGGATGAGATATTTGATGTGACTAATGTAATAAAAGTATATGTGTTAAAATTAGAAAGGACAAAAGTGTAAGGCATTTAAGGGTTCATTTTCATTTTTACCATTGAGGGAGGCTAAGCGATAGGCTCCTGACCCATATTTGTGAGTGATGACATAGGGACCAATCCAGTTAGGGGCAAAATTTCCACGTTTACTCCTTTCCAGAGTAGTGACATTTTGATTATATTTTTGGAAAATATCATCAATGTTAAAGTCAAATTATTTGACATGTTTATTGTAGGATCTTTTGATGCATTCTTGATAGATGTGATGAATTTTAAGGTCTGTTAGGTGACGTTCATCTAACAGTCCAAATTGTGCTAATCATCCTTGATGATAATCCTTAAAAGAGATAAAATCTCTGAGGGACACATAAAGAGATGGAATTTGAACTTCAAGGGATAAAACCACCTTGGAGCTGTAGACTAAAGAGAAATGCATAGCACCTCTCGGAGTACAGATTCTGGTTTGATAGGCTTAGAGAGGAATTTTTTTTTGGAGATGTCAATTCCTACCTACTCGGTTGACATTTTTCACGAGGTTTTGTTAGAAGATTATGCTTGATCATTTTCTTATGGATAGTAGAGAGATGAGAAGCTAAGTTTTATGTTTTATGTCGCATAAAGTTCTTGAATATTTTTTTTTTTGAAATATTTTCCATTATCTGTGATAATTTTGTGGGGAATGCCAAAACGATAGATAATGTGATTGTGGATGAAGTGAGTGATTTTATCAGCTTTAGTAGATATGAGGGGAATAAATTCCACCAATTTTGTAAATTATTTAGTAGTAGTGATGATAGAATGATTTGGTTGCGAGGAATGAGGGTTTATGAGGAAAATGAGGTCAAGTCCCCATTGTGAAAAAGGCCATAAATCCTGAGTGGGTTATAAAGCCTGACTAGGAATGTGAATAAGATTAGAGTGTTTTTGAAGTTTGACGCATTTCTTGACATACACACAAAACACTTATTTCACCAAATCTAGACTTATTCCAGTCTGAGAAGAAAAACAATATAGCTAACATTGGAATCCAAAACTACTTGTTTTGGATTCCAAAATGTTAAATATTAGAATTATTTGGACTCCAAAATCGCACATATCAGATTCCAATATCACATATATTAGAATCTAGAATCACATATATTGGAATCCAAAATCACATATATTGGAATCCAAAAAGTCAAATATTTGAATCCATAATACTGGCTAGCATCCACTAGTCATTATTTATGCTTTGGACTAAATAGAACATGCAATTTTTTTTATACGGGCTAGCAGCCACTAGGAGTTATATATGATTTGTTATCTACAAAACATGTTTATGTTCTATAAGGGATAGCAGCCACCATCCATTATTTATGCAATGTTATATAAAAAAAATGTTTATGTTTTAAATGGGCTAGCTACCACTGAACATTATTTATGCTTTGTTATATACAAAACATGACTCTGTTTTATATGGTCTAGTGGATGTTAGGCATTATTTATGACATGTTATGTACAAAACATGTTTTTTTATACGGGATATCAGATGTTAGTAATTATTTATGCTTTGTTATAAATATAAAATGTCTTTGTTTTATATGTGGCATCGATTTCTAGGCATTATCAATGTTTTCTTAATAAGGTTCTTATCAGTGTTTAAATTTCATTAAGATTAAACTATGAATATTTGAATAACTAAAACACCTTGTGGCCCAGTAGCTGCTAGCCTAATGAAATTAAAGAGATTTGAGACACTTCCAGGTTCAAGCAGTATGGTGTGATTGAACCTCAAAGTAACCAAAGAATTACTAAAGATATTCTGAAGAAATTAGAAGAGGGTGACTATTTAGAGTAGGAGAATGTAATTAACTATAAAACCAATCCATATATATTTGCATATTATATTATAGATATGAAATAAATTTAAATTACTTTACTAAAAATAGAAATGTAGAAAAACATTTTAAGAATTGTTTGAAAATTATTGTAACACTATTCCCGAAGATCTAGGATCCCAAATTAACAAAATAAATCATAGTGAAGCTCCAAAAAATAAGCTCCCTCGAATTCATTTTTTGATCTAATATCATCCCAAACATATTCTCTTGTCCTTCAATGGTTGCAAAAAAATCCACAACGTGGTGTTAAATTTGATGCCCTTTTAGAGAATGTTTTATCATTTTTATCCGTAAAATAGTTGCAAATATTTGAAGTAACCATCACATATGACTTGCATATTTTAGATATGGCCATCAATTTTTATAGAGATTTATTTATATATTAATTATATTAAAAAAAATTAAGTATATACAGTTTAATTTTATATTTATTTTATGAACAACGTAAAAAAATACTATTTTTCAAGGGCATGTTTTTATGATAATTCACCACAGAAGTTATTTAATCATATTGTCAACTTATAATCAGTAAAATATAAATCCTCCCAACTTATATTTTGACAATTTCAACATAATATAATAGAGTTACACAAAACTTTCATAATAACATATGAATCTATATATTATTGACAATGTTAAGCAACATCATCATAACAACATTTTGAAAAGATAAATAGTTATTTAGCATTTTCTTGATCCAAATATTTTATGCCCTCTACTAAATTCAATCCTTAAGACACTATTTGAGATTTTTTTTTTACAAATCGGCCATCGTCCATTTATATTTTGTACAATCTTTGCGTTTACTTTTCATCCCCACCATAAAATTTTTCAGGAGGGTTTCCTTTTGCACCTAATGTAATACAAACAATGTTGTTAGAACTTTATGAAAAATATTTTATACTCCAAACCTTTTCTAGGTCTCTTATTGCTATTCCCTTGGCTATATTGAAATGTTCCTTTTCCCAAAGTGAGTCTTGGATACAATACAATAGATATTTTTTATTGAAGCCCATTGATATCTTTTTAACATCAGTAGAATGATGTTGTCATACTATAATCCTAACTCATGGTATGGTGATAATAATTTTATAAATTCTGATAGGCCACCTCATAGGTTGATGTTTTTCATGCCGAACCTAAATGACATCTTCTTATTGTATTTTTTTAATCCCGCATAATAGGTCCTCCATATCTAAAATAAGTAAATAGCTCTTATCGCTACATGCAGGGAAGTAAACAAATTTAATTTTCATCGGACACATATAAATGATAACCAAATGAAATAAACAACATTTTAGCTTATGGCTAAAATTTACCAATTGAGATTGTGGCTTGGATTACACCACCTTTACACGTTGTTGGATCTGTTCATGTAAGATCTATTTCAAATAAGCAGTCATCAATTCATAATCTATTTATTTTTATTGAAAATATGAGCATAATGTATTTGAAATAAACATTAATAAATTCATAATTGATTTCATGTTGTGGCAAATGAAATCTTAAATGGATAAACATAGTGGTTTTAATGGGGATATGGTAAGTACAATATCAATTGTTCTTTTTCTTATAATTCAAATTTAGTGGCCTTTAGGCTATGCTTATATTTGTTGAACCAAAATTTGGTGGAAAATAGTCCTCAAATATTGATGAGGAACAGGGATAATTGTAAGGGTCCCTTCGGAAAAAAACGTTAGAAAATATTTTGTGAATATTGGTAAAACCACTTTTACATATATGACGAATTGCAGGAAAAGTAGTTTTGTGTGGCAGACAATTTTTTAACATGATTGTGGGATTGATAGGGCCTTATCCATTGGAATCATGGTGCGACAGAAATAATATATGTAATGAGAAGGGAACACTGTAAATGCTACAGACTAGTAGCATTCTATATGATACCGACCGACAACATCCTATATGCTACCAAACGGTTGCAGGATCCATGCTATCGGTCGGTAGTGTGTAGAATGCTACCAGATGGTAGCATAAAGAATGCTACCAAATGAAAACATGCAGAATTCCCCTGGCCAATAATGTATAGAATATTATAAGCGGGTAACATTCTACATACTACCAGATGATAGCATTTTCCATGCTACTAACCAATACCATTTTGCATCTTACCAACAGGTAGCATTTGGCATGATGCCAGCCAGTGGCATTTTGCATGTTGTTAGGTGGTAGAATTTTGCATGTTGTCATCTGGTAATATGTAGAATGCTACCGGTCGGTGACGTGTAGATTGCTGCCGTCCGGTAGCATATAACATGCTACCGGCTGGTAGCATTTTGTATGGTGCTGAATGGTAGCATTCTCCATACTACTGGTTAATAGCATATTTAATGTTGACAGAAAGTGGCATAAAGGCTGCATAAAGGCTGCTACTAGCTGCCTTTTCTTGTTATAAATACACGAAGGCAATCATTTTCACTCCACACAATAGAGATAAGCATACGATGAAATATTGTAAAAATGAAACTTGAACACTAAAGGACATACAAAAAGGAAGAATATTGATTCCACAATGCCAAAGGACATAAAAAAAAGAAGAATATAGATTCTAGAACTCCAAAGCACAACTACAACTAGGATTTTTTAAAATAGTTTGAAAAAATGCCAAGAAGAAAGAACACTTCTAGTTCGCCAAAGAGCCCAGTTGCGTCAACAAAAAATATGAAGAAGTTTTCGTACAAGAGCCCGATATTTCCTCAACTATAAAACTTTCTATAGGATCATAGTATGTTTTCCCAATGGATCAAAGCAACCAGTTTCACAGGGCTAATGTATATGCCCAAATTAAAGATATACCATAGATCACTATACAATCTTCTACTCAACGACGACACTTCCACTTTCACATTTCATTATACACTTCCATCTCATACAAATTCATTTAGAACATTACCTGATGACATTGAGCGTCTCACAGGACTACGACACAAAGATGTGGATCCTTTCACGATGAAGGTTGTTTTATTGGATGAAGAATGCAAGTATTTGGAGTATAATTTTCACTTTTCTATTGATGCAGTTGCAGCTTCTACTGCTTGTAAGTTTATTTTCTTTTTTACAACATTACATTTTCAATATTTTTAATTTAACATTTTTTTATGTTTAAAATTTACTAAAAAAATGGTTCTCTTTGTTGTATTGCATAATATAGCTTCCCAAAACCCTTCAAAAAGAGAGATTCAACTCAAGGATTTTAGTCGCCCATTTCCGTAGGCCATTGTGTAGTTCTTCTAGGCCAGAATTATTTTACAAGGTTGATATACAAATATTCCTTGGTGGGATTTAATGTATATCATTCGTACCTTATGTGGGCAGAAATTTAATTGGTGTAACTATTTATCTTCTAGGATAATATCTTATTTGGAAAATGTTCATTTGAATGAGAATATTATCATCATCTCAACAAATTTTATTCTTGGTTTATATTATGAGTCTCTATGTAATTTACGTGGCACCTCTCCTCCAAAAAATACATTCAAAGTTAAAATCTTTGAGTATAACACTAACAATTGAAGAGCAAGAGGTGAGTCCCCATTTGTTATTAGATGGTTTTTAATTATTATTTTTCATATTTTAATATTTATCTTTTAAAATTAATATTTTAAATGAATTAACAGTTTACTGTTAAATTATAACAAAAGGTGGCAGCTGCAGCTACATCACGAAGGGATGCTGCCATTAGAGGTCACTTACTACTAGGTTAAGGATATTCTTTTACTATTTATAACGATCAACAAACAGAGGTAGACACCTCTCCACATGCTAAAAATATGAGGAGTTCCATAAATCCTCAAACACAATCATCCAAAATACCACATGAATTAATCACAAGTAATTTAATTTATGATGTATACATGTTTCAATTTTTTTTGAAAATAAATGTAATTAATTATATAAAACTTGTATGTGTTTCAAAATTTCTTATAATTTATATTGCTTTGCTACAGAAACTACCAATAGAACAGGATCATATTATCAACCTCAAACGTAGGACACAGAAATATCTTTAATACCTCTGTCTGTTTCCATAGGTTTGAATCTCTTGTTTTTTTATATTTTTGCTGATAATTGATGATATAAAATTCAATAATCTAATAAATATTTAATTATTAATTATATTTTAGATCACACCTATCAATATTTCTAGTTTACTCCTCCACAACCACTACATCAACAAAATTAGGATTTATGTGCACCTCAGCAACATTCCTCTCAACAAAGTAATTTTAATTTTTAATAATCTTTTATGAATTTATTTATTTTTCATTTCTACTATATTTGAATTTTGAATTTCATCATATTATTTAGAAAATTACAATTCAATGTCTTAGGGACTCTAATTCAGCATCCACTACAAATGCAAATTCCACCTCCACTACCCCTACCAAGAAATATGAGGAAAATGTTCACTAGACAAAATACTTAATTCACTCAGCCAACTACAAGCATGGGCACACTTAATTTTGCCTTTGATTTTCCAACATTTTCATTGGAAAATTTTCCTAGTGGACATGGTAATTTAGTGTTGAACAATATTGATTTATATGAGGAGTATCTTGGGATTGCAAGTAGACTTTAGGAGAATGGAACATTCAATCCACAAGATATGATTCATGTGGCAAGAAAACCTTCTCTAAGATTCCAAGATAGATCAAGAACACCCTCTCTAGTACAGACTGACACTATCTTAACTAATGACTAGAAAACTACTTTCCACTTGGTGTTCTTTTGGCTGATAAAACAAAAGCCAATATTGATATTATTTCAATGAATGTTGAAGAATTAAAATTTTGGGATTTTAGGGCTAAATTTATTATTAAAGAAATAAATTCACGATATAAAAATCACATCCAAAGACATATATTGTATTCTTCACATCAGAATGAGCCATGAAATATTGATATTTTGTTAAATCAGGATGTGTCTGGTTCTGTATCATTTGATAATAATTATGATGATGAAGTGTTGAGCGTTATGTTAAATAGAGTTGAGAATTTAAATGCAAAAGCACAAGCCTACCATAATATGTGGTTGAGAGACAAGGGCCTTGTAGTTATATCAAATGCGGAATGAGATAAGGCATTATCAAGTCTTACTAAATTTTCAAGTATTATTTTCATTTTTTGAAATTTTACTAATACTTTTTCTCTTTTGAAATGCAGTCAAAGTACGAAAATTTGAAAATTGAGGCTGGTGTGCTTGATTTGCATTTGTAAAGTACAAGGAAAAGTGTAAATGCAATAATTGAATTGAAAGAGAAGCTTGTTATCCTAAACAAGTAGAATAATACCTTGAGAAGAATTATAAAGACAAATGCAATGGATCCAAAGATACTATTGAAGAAGTAAGCTACATAGGATCAAACATTACTGTCTTTTGGTGAAGTGGAAAATCAAGAAAAAGTGATTCTTTCAAATATTGAAACTACTACAAAGGATTTGGTTCAGTTTGGTGTTGTCAAAGAAAGTTCTTTAGTGCAAGAGAAATAATCACACAGAGAAGAATCTTCTCAAAGTTGAATATGCAAAAGAAATTATGAAATTATAATTGTTGTTGAATATTTTTATAAAACCGTTTCAGATTATATGACAATATTGAAAGTTTCAAACTTTAATCAATGTGGATTGTGGCATTTTACTTTTACTTTTGTTATATTGTGATTGTTCTGCTATTCAAACTAATTCAGAATATGAATGTTATTCTCGATTATATTTGTTATATTTATTACATGGTAAATTTCTTATTATTATCATTTTAAAATACTTTTTTGATAGAACAATGAACTACAAGTAGCATTTATATTTCAAAGAACAAAAAGCAAAATGATCTAAAAATAGTGTAAATTCTCCATTAATGTAATTAGATTTTTTTCATTTTAAAGACAATAGAACAATAAGTTTGACACATTTAAAAAATATAAATTGTAAACACATTACAACATTGAAAATAATATTAAAAAATGTACAAGTGTATAAAAAATAACAATATACATAATTATAATCAAAATCTTGATATGAAATTTCTTTCCAAAATAAAAATGTACAGTCAATCTTCTTTATTAAATATCAGCTAGATCAAATGCAAAGTTATCCTGAGAAGTTTTATGCCCAACACTTTTATCTAATCTTTCAATGTGATTTTAAGTCACTCTTTCATTGTTATCTTCAGTCCCTATTAAGTATTATTTATCCCTCTCCTCTCTAAAAGAAAATTCCATACAACCATTACCCATTCGTAAGGAAAGATATCCACATCATATCTTGAAACGTACAATCTCAAGCAGGTCTCAAGATTTTTATCAAGCATGCTCTGATATTTTGATTTTATAAATGTTAGTGTGTTGAAAAATCTTTTGTCTTGAACTGATCCCAATATCATTATCTGAAACAATGCATACAATCAGAAATACTCACTTATGCTTTCACGAAGGATGGAACTAGGATACAAATCTTTCCATAGAAGTGTTATTTCTCCCTTCTCTGTTGGATCTTTCAGTTCTTCAAATTTTTCCTTCATTACCTGTCTGAAATTATTTGATTGCAATGCAAGAGTTTACTTTTTAAGAATACCATTAATCTGAAATCCACTACATTCAACTAATTGTGAAAAATGTTTAATTATATTACCCATGTGTCTTTTAAATGTATCAGTAGAAGTTCCTACTACAGGATTTCAAAATTTAGAATTGACAACTCCCATTGCCTCAAGAAGCTCTCCTTTTTAAAAAAAAACTCTAATCTCATTTAATAAGCATTTTGATATTTTTTAATTTTTTTTCCTTGTTTCAGATATAATAGAATCATATAAATTATGTGTAATAGGAACTTCTTCAAGCTCTGCTCCAACAATATCAACTCATTTTTTGAATGTGTGCATTTTAATCTCTTTCCCATTAACAAAGATACACAGATGACCAAATATATTGAATCTGAAGTAGCTGTTAGGATCTTTTAAATCTGTCAGAGCTTTCCAGTGACTAAAAACATGTCCTTTAAAGCAGTCATCAGAGTTATATAACATATCTAGAGTCTGACACACCCTTTTTCTGAACCTAATGAAGTCAGCTATATATATGGACCATTCTTGTGCAAGTTTTGTTATGCAATTCGTCTCATACAACATTGGAACAATCCCACAAAGTGTTAACAATGTTTCAAAGTATATAAGTTCGTAAAGAAAATATGTTTCCCTATCAAATTTCCTATGGTTCTTATACAAGAAAGTAGTTAAAGATGGACATTTCTCAAATACTTTGTGTGCAGGCTCATACATAGAAATACATCTAGTATCAACATCTTTAAGAAACCATCTGTGACTCCAGAAATATTTTTAGACTATTTGACATATAGACATGTACTTTACGGATAAGCTCTTAAAATTTCTCAACACATTCGAATGTGGTTACTATCCTATATGATAGATTCATCCTATAAGCCATGTAATGAATAAGAATCATGTAAGGAGAAACATATATTTAGAGATGCACACATAGACCATTTATGTGACCCTGCATCATTGATGCACCATCACAACCAACAATAATCAACTTTGTGGCTATATAATAATTATCCATTCCTGCCATGTCCTTAAAATTAGATATCACCAATTTGGAAAGATTTTCATCATTGCAGTTTTCTTGCATTTTATGAACCGATAGAAGATGAGGTGTTTTGGTGTGGTTCTGGAATGTATATACATGCATGCAAACCCAAGAATTTTTGTTAACAATTGTAACCACATCAACTGAAATGGAGATGAAACTTTCATTCTTTACATTTTCTTTCAGATCTTCTTGTTCAATCATCACAAGACATCTCTCTATTTCTGAGGCACTGCTCTCTGACCAATGTGAATTTGGAATGTTTGGAAACCCATTGAACTTGATTTTTTTTTTATATTATGTAAAGTATGAAATTGGTCTACCCATTTTCAAAATAAATAATATGGTTGAAAATTGTGAGGTTTTTACCTTCAGATTTTCATTTGCAGCTTTTCCAAAATTCGCATTTATGGTACCTCCTTTCTCCTGAATTTTTCGAGTGTGTTTCATCTTATTTTCATACTCATATCTTACATACATGAAATATTTTGTAATTTTCCATCTATGAGTCTTTTTTTTATTTCAATCATTGTCAGTGACTATGTAATATAATTTTCCACATTATTTCTCTATAGTGTCCAATTTAAGTTGAATTCTATGTTTTTTACCAAATTTCCAAGTACAAATAGTGCATCTACATTCTTTAGGAGTATCACTACCATTATATAGATGTACAAGATCAATAAATGAGTATTTAACTTCACATTCTACTAAGAATGACATTCCACTAAGAATGACATTCCAATTGTCCAGGATGTTTTCTTCTTTCTCCCAAACTTATTTTTTTGAAGGTTTCTGTCATTATCATCTTTTGCTGGAATATTTTCATTTGAACATTCATCTATTAAAGGCATTTGAAATTCAGGAATATATTCAAGCCCTGACATGTCTGGATCAATATAATATTCATATACTGAAATAACTGTTTCCTCAGGGTTTATATTTTGGTTTACTATTTCATTTTGAATAAAATTAACAGAAGGGGTTTCTATTTTCAAAAATGAAAAATGTTTTAACCGTTACAAAATGATTAAAAAAATTAAACTGTACTAATGAAAAATTTAAAAGAGGAAAATGCCAAATGCTTATGATAGTCTTTTACAACTTACCAGTAGGAATATCTTCAAGCTCTTGCATGTCTGGGTCAATATAATCTTCATCTACTAAAATAATTGTTTCCTTAGAGTTTATGTTTTGGTTTACTATTTCATTATGAATGAAATTAACAGAAGGGGTTTATTTTTTCAAAAATGAAAAATGTTTTGACCGTTACAAAATTATTTAAAAAATTAAACTGTACTGATGAAAAAATTAAAAGAGGAAAGTGCCAAATGGTTATGATAGTTTGTTACAACTTACGAGTACCACTGTTCATATTCCTAGTAGTAGTAACTCGGGTATTCATTTTTTTTGTGGGGCTGAAAATTTTTACTATCCTACCTTTTTTTTTTTGTGTTTCTACCTTTTGTTGATTTTTCAAAGAAGCAATTTTACCTATCCATGTAACATGAAAATATTTAAATTTGATAAATGTAATCAACATCTAAACAGTTCTAATTTTTTTAAATGAAATAAAAAGAACACTAGATTCTACTGGTTGGTAGCATAATGCATGTTATCAGAAGGTGGCATGCAGTGTGCTCCCAACCGGTATCAAAATGCTACCAGCCTATAATATTCTGCAGGATGCTGACTGGTAGAACGCAACATGCTACCGACCGGTAGCATGCAGAATTATACTAAATGGTAGAATGCTGCATGATGTTGTCCAGTAACATGCAACATGCTACCGGATGGTAGCATTATGCATGCTACTGGATGGTAGCATGCAACATGCTACTGGCCGAAAACATGCAGAATGTTACCAAATGGTGGCATGCTTCCGGCCGGTAGCATGCAACATACTACCAGCCGACATCATGCAATATGCTATCATCCCGAAACATCCTTCATGCTACCAACCGACATCATGCGAATGTAAGATAATATGCTACATACATACTACAGAACAAACCAAAGTACTTTAAAAGTAGAAAGGAAATATCTTCCTCTAATGACCAGTCCTTGAATTTTGAAAGAAGAAAGCCTTAATGAAATATTTGGTAATCACAAATTTACGGAGGTTCCAAATTTCAATGTTTAGAACTATGAATAATAAACTATAAATACTTAAATATAATATATATATATGAGGCAAATTTTACATATTTTAATTTCTCTATAAGGGCGATTTTAATGATAATAGTCGGTTGTCGGTGGAAAATCCTAGGTGAACCAACCCCTAACATTAACTCGTACCTAGAAATTTTTGGCGACCCAGTCCCTATTCATACCCAAAAAATTCACCAATTTCAAATTTTGAAAACCGGAATATTCGTGAATTAACAAATATTTGCCACTAAAATTTTCCCTGATGAGGATTTGTGACTGATAGGCTATGCCATCATTGGATGAACTACACTTAGCTGGAAAACCTTTAATGAGGCTAGCCAAGTGTTACTTTACATACCTATGATCTGGATCAAGCCGTATGTAGTTATGTTTATGATGATGTTGAAGCTAAAATAATGTTAATTCAATGTAAGTAGTCAGTATGCAGTAGTGAATCAATGAAACATTATAGACAGTATGCAGTTGTAAATCAACGAGATATTGATGAATGTAAGGTTTTTTAATATAACCATTACTGTATTGAACATGGATGCATAGATTCCTCTAAGATCTATACTTTTTTTAAAATTTTTATAGTAGCTTACAAATGGATTTCCTTAAAATTTTTCTTCTACCATATGCCAAGCATATAAACTAATGTCTGTTAGTTATCATTTCCTATAAATTTGTGAGCCTTATAAATTTTTTTTTTAAAAAATACACATGGCTAACACACCAGGTTGTGAGTGTGTATTCATACTGGATACCTCCGCGCCCTCCATGATTACGTTCTCCAGTTATTGTTTATCTGTATAATAATTTATTGTCTTATAAATTTGTGGGGCTTATTAGCGGGTTTGTTTGTAAATTCACATGATTAACATACCTGGATCTGATGGAATATTCGTGGCCGATGTTCACGTGTTCTCCACATCTGTTATCTGAACTGTACAAAAATAAGTTTGTTAAAAAATTAAAAACCATGGAAATTAAAAATAGAACTCATTAAAGATATTTATAAAATGATTGAAGGTAAATCACCATGTTGAACTGGTTGTGTAGCGTTAAGGTGAAAGGTTTGTGCATAATATTTTATATATTTTTGGTTATCCACATAAATAATAAATATATAAGTAACATATATAGGTTAAAATCTATTAAACAAATCACTTGTTAAAGTTGTCTTTGGAGACGAAAATTTCTTCATATGAGAATAATAATGTTTCAGAAACATTTCTTGACTATGTGTCATAAAAATAAAAACATCAGATAGTTTGGAATCCACTAATGCACTGAAGTACGACACTATCGTCATAAAACACTAATACTAGAGAGATTTTGGAACAACATCAAGTGAACATATCAGCCCATAACTCATACGATCTTTCGTAAGGAGAAGGATCGATGTTTCCTTGTAGGAAAATTTCACTTACAGTTACCAATTTTTGTGGCAGTTTCTCCATCCAATACCTAGCTACCTCTTATCTATAATCATCATCATTGTTGAATTTGTGCGCAAAAAATATTGTGTACATAAGACATAAAATTTTGAATATCCCATTGCTATGGTATAGTCTGTAACAACCATCCAGATTTGATACTCCAATGTATTTAACCTTTCCCATGTATATTTTTACTGTGTCTCTTAACATTTTTGAATAACCAATTGGTATTAGAATAAAAATAATACAATCCAGCACAGTATTTCTGATAATTGTTAGAAGATCCATTATTACATGAGAAGAAATATCATTGGCTGAATTATAAAAATCAATGATAAAACATTGAACATTGAAAGGATTAGTCAAAGAAATAACTAATAAAGTTGATGGAAGTTGGAATGGATATGCACATTTAAAAGAAAAATTATCTGTCTTCCATCCTTACTGGTATATTTCCTTCTAGTGACATCACATAGTTGTCTAATATTGTCTGAGCCTTGATGGGAAGAACTTCTTCCAACTCATGATATTTTTTCCATTTTCCATTTCCCCCTATATGGGAATCAAATTTTCTTTTTCCATTTCTCTCTTCACCTAACAGTACAGACAACTGGAGGTAGTGTGATTCATGCAATTTAAAATTTTCAATTACATTAGATTCACTATAGGATGTCAATACAATATTATTCGGACGCTTATTTATCAAATAATGTAGAAATGTTTCTCTCATTTTTGTCTCCTTTTATTCTTTGGCAGTAAGAATCAAATGTCTATACTATTACACCATCCTCAATAGACCCAGTTTATTTAGTATTCATTGTCAACCCATGCAATTTTGATTTAGATGGGTCTATCTCCAATTTAGCCAAATATGTTGGCCTCATCATAGTAAAAGACTTAGCATGTTTTGGAGGTGAAATAAAACCTTTTATATGAAAAAAATGACAAACAAAATATCTTTTTTCATTTCTATACAATTTTATGAATACTATAAATATACCATTATGAATGTCTTTTACATTTAAACAACCAATTTTATCAAAATTTATTAGAATCCCTAGATTCTAACCATATTTTGAACAGGAATATGGTCCACTATTTATGGAGGCATGCATTTCCCGTTTTCTAAAAAAAAAATCCAACTCCCAACTTCCTCATGATTGTCATCTATAAAAAACAACCACAGGTTGACGTGGTAGTTTTCAAGGGAATATATTTCCACAAACCATTCCTCGTCTCTTTTCTTCCAAAAAATACTGCATGTGATGAATGGAATTATTCTAAATAGAATGTGAAAAATGAAAGACATTTTAGCTATAATTAGAGTAAAATACATTAATAATTAGGTCATTTCCGAACTTTAAAATGTTTTCCTCACATTGTTTAATAAGGAATTTCAATACTACCCTAGCGATATCCAACCTCTAGAGTTATTTACTATGTATCATAAGAGAGTAATTAAGTTAATGGTTAATGACTGATAGACTACAATAGCACATATTATGTATCATTCAACTAGTTACAATAATTCCTATTTTGTAGATCAAATCAATAACAATATTTTTTTTTCTAAAAGTTTGATATCAAATTATGATGCATTGAAAGATATGAAACCATTTGAACATTTTTAAAGTATTACATATGAATCAAACAAGCTATAACATTTTATATATGACATGATAGGAACGTTAAAAAATATACACTTTAGTGGATGATAGACTTATAGTCAACATATAAAAGAACAACCTAAAGCATTTTTTAGCCATTTACACCTAATAAATGGAAAATTGCATAGGACATTACGATCTAATATTTGGTAATTCAAAGAGAGTGTTTGAGCAAAAAATCACAAAAACGGAGTTTACAGTAGCTTGGGATTCTATGTTTTAGAAGACGATGTGCTTTATGTGTATATTGGTTGTATTGTAGTAGCGAATATTAAAGGCATGTAACAAGACTAAGGAATATGTTTAAAGGATAGCAGTAAGAATATCTACCATTTAGTATTTTGAGGAGATTATTTGAGAAACAAATCACATTAACAGAGTTAGTGATAGCTCATCATTTTTTTATTATTGGCAAATAGTTTTTTGAAAGGGACTATACCCTTGTATACAAAGAGGTCCTAGAAGCCAGAATAGGAATGAAAAACATTATAAGAAGGATCAAGATCTAGATAAGACATAAAAAACCCAGGGTAACCAAAGATAAGTTACCCCAAAACATCAAACCAGTTCAAACACTACAAAAGAGAAGCCAAAAAACAGCAAAAAACATAATAGAAGGCAACAAGAGCAGCGTAGATCCACGATTACTTCTTGGCAGCTTTGGAAATTCTAGATTTAATAGTCTGCTAGGAGGTGAACATAGCCAAAGCCATCATATGAGTAGGGTCAGTAATATCCAGCTATTGAATGGTTTGCTTGCTTTCTTTTTCCATGCCCCAAAGAGTTGCTGGTATTCCACTGAGATTAGAGACGCAATGGACATGCTGCTCAATAAATTCCTTGATTACACTAAATATAGCCATATTATGGTCATGGCGAGTCTTGGTTTTCCCTAGATGGTTGTCTAGGGAGTAAAGTTTTTTTTAGATATCATCAACCTGTTTATTGTCAATATCAGCCTCCTCCTCCTTCATCCTCTTACCTTTTTGCTTAGCCAAGTTCTTGACTTCTTCTTTCAACAGCAACATGTATGTTTCTAATGCTTCCAAATTTTTTGTGGAGCTCTCAGTGTGTGTCTCATGAGAACCCATATTGCTAATATGAAGGAGATTATGAGAAACCTCCAAGTCCTGAGGGACGTTCCCCGAAACAGGGGTATTCAAGTTCAGTCTTTTAGAAGACCTAGTTATAGGTTTGGTCGAAGTGGAGGTGAAGGGGGTGGGAGAAGAGGTGGGGGGGATGACAGGGGGAGTTGAGAAGGAAGGCATAGCGGTAGCAGCAGTGGTAATGGGGATAGATGGAGGAGAAATTGGGGTATCGACAACGGTGGGGGGAAAATAAGGAACAAAGATGGGGGAAGTTGGAATGCCGGGGAGATTAAGAAGACAAAGTTTATGCAACAAGAAAATGAGACCTTGATGCAAAGGGACCGCATGAGTATGCTTTTGGAACTCCAAAATGGAGCACTCAAGAGAATTAAGTAGATAATGAGGGAAACATACCATGAAATTTCTGCGGAAGTGATTGAGGAACACAAGATGTTTTAAGGGCACTGTGACAAATCTCCCCTCTAAAGAGATGTATCGCAACATCATACGAGTGACCTCATCAAAAGGTGGAGGGATAGAGTTGACCTAAAAACACATCGTGACAAATACCAGTTTCTCATTACCCTCCAAAAATTTCCTCTCCTCAGCAGGCCTGTCAATCCTTTTATTGAAAAAGTAGTACCCATCCATTCCAAGGCCGATAGCTTCGGCGAGTAACTCTTCATTGATAAAAATTTTCTGTCCGCCATATTCAACTTTGTGGTCCTTCCAATCCTTTACAAATTACACTGAGATGCTTTGGTCATGACCCTGCATCTTCTTAATAAAATTAGTAATGCCTCCTTGGTTGAGAAGATTCCAAAGCTCTTCATTATTCTTCCACTCCGAGTCCGTGCTGGGCTCGATCTGATAAGGGGCTCCTCCCATTTTCACCATACTTAAGTGATTAAAATTGTAAACTTCAAAATCCCTATGAGGAATTATATAATAGACACTGTTTCCAACCCGCCTTTCTCTGTTTTTTCTCATGCGATGGGAATGATGAATAGTGTAGCCGTTATTGTCATAACACTTCCCACGAATGCCTGCATAAATGCTGCTATGCACCTGTGAGATCCCGCATGCGTGAACATCAGCCCCCTAAGAAACCCACTCTAGATCATCATCATCCTTACTACGGACTTGAAAATCCATAAAAATCTGTTTAATAGTTTTTATATGCACAATATTTCCCGCATGTGTAGCTTTAATCTTAAGATAAATCCACTTTAAATCATTATTATACTTTCTATATCCTTGATTTCCTGTCATGATTTTCTTAAGTGCTGTTTGAAAATTATCAGCACATGTGAAAGTCTTATTCTTAAATACCCACTCCAAATGCTCATTTATTTTATTCCAAATTTGCATGCTCATAAGTATGCACTTGTATGCTGTTTTGAATATGCTCAGGAATGTGATCACTATTATCCCAAATAATGTGATTACCATGTATGCCATAGTTAGCCAATGCATTTTCCACCTTGTTACCCTCCCAGTAAGTATGCTTGATTTGAATATTATTAAAGGTTTGGCAAATACTTATGGATTCCAAGATGAAGTCCTTGATGTTCCAACTTGGGAGCGGACACTGATTAAGATGATTAATGATATTAAGCAACTCTCCTTCCAAAATGAGATTTTGGATATTATGAGTTTGAGAAATTCTAAGGCCCCATAAAATGGATAATGCTTCAGTAAAATGATTAGTTCGTATTCCCATTTTACTGGCATAAGCAGCAATCAAACTGCCTTTATGATCCCGGATCACTCCTCCCCCAGCTGCAATTCTAGGGTTACCCTTAGAGGCCCCATCAAAGTTCAACTTACACCAGTTGAGATCAGGAGGATGCCAGTGTATCAAAGATCTATCAATATTATTACTTGAATTATTTCAGATATTGTCAGCTCCAATCTGCCATTGGGACAAGATATGCTCTTCATTTTCTAGATAACTCTTGTTCTTGGGGGGTTTAAATCTAACAATATTCTCTTTAATAGCACTAGAAAATTTCCCAATACTGAGCTTATAATTTTGTTTACTGTTTCTAAAGATGATATCATTTCTATCTTTCTATATCCTCCAAATAATATGAGGCATTACCAAATTCCAGAGCCTTCTCACAACACAATGTTTATAGGGTGGGCTCCATTGGGTCCAGAGCTGATTGAAATTCTTCAGAACCACCCAGGAAGCTTTAAAATTAGAGAGGGAAAAACTCCACATTTTGGTAGCATATTCACAATGGATAAGCAAATGACTGATATCCTTAGAGTATTTTTTACATAGATGACACCTATTAGGCATTATAAAACCTTTTCTTATCAGGTTGTCAGTGGTAAGAATTCTGCCCCTGAGAGCAAGCCAAAAGAAAAAGTTAATTTTAGGTGTTAGCTCATTCATCCAAATTCTACTCCATTTAAACTCAGTTTGACTATTGTCAAAAAAAGTATTATAACCAGTTTTAACAGAGTAGTTCCCATCAATAAAAATGCTCCAGACCAACTCATCCTTAACTTCCAGCTGACTTAAGGGGATAAGGTCCAACTGATCTTGCAGGGAGGAAATAGTTTGGATCAGATCATCTCTATCCACAGAAAGTTTTTTCCATTTCTTTTTGTTACCCTTTCTTTCAATATTATCCTTGATTCTGGTGCCATACTTGCTTTCAAGACTGTCTTTGACTACACCAAATCTATCCATAAGGCTGCAATTAAACTAGTTATCATCCTAGAATTTTATATCACAACCATCTCCCACTTTCCACTTACTACCTTGTTTTATGAAAATTAGGCTCTTCACTAAGTTATTCCAAAAAATGGAACCATAAGGAAGATTCTCATCTTGAAGAAAAGAAAAAATAACTTGTTGATTAAGGTATTTAGCCTTAATTAATTCTATCCAGGGTTGCTTCTCAGATAGCATTCTCTAGCCCATTTTCATAATAAGAGCCTCATTCATTTTCTTGATGTCTTTTATGCCCAGGCCTCCTATAGATTTTGGAGTACAAACTTTATCCCAAGAAACTAAGTGATATTTAAACTTCTCCTCCATGCCCTGCCATAAGAATTTTTTCTGAATCCTCTCAATTTTTTCTCTGAAGGTAGAAGGGATCTTATATAGAGACATGATATAGATAGGTAGATTTTGAAGAGTTCTTTTTATGAGCAGGAATTTACCGACACTAGAAAGAATGGCTCCTTTCCATCCAGCCATTTTTTTTTGAAATCTCACCAACACATCATTCCACACCTTGGTAGAAACTTTTTTAGTGCCAAGAGGGAGTCCTAAGTAAGTGGCTAGAAGTGCACTTATTTTACATCCCAGAATTTTTATAATTTTAAGTTGTCTTTCCTCAGGAGCATTGAAGAAGAAAATGGAACTTTAATCATAATATATCTCTTGCCCAGAAGCAACTTTGTAAAGTTACAGAATAGCCTTGGTAGCCTTAGCTTCAAGGATGGATGCCATTAAGAGAAGAATTGTATCATCCGCAAGTTACTGATGGAAGTGGACTTTGAACCTTTTAGAAGACCATCAATAACTACTTTATCAATTGATCTACTAAGATTGTCTGCCATAAGAATGAAAAGTAGGGGGGATATGGGGTCCCCTTGTCTTAGCCCTCTGCTACTTGTGAAAAATCCTACCGGCTCACTGTTAACTACCACTGAGAATCTGACCGTAGTAATGCAAGCCTTAATAATTTTTCTGAATTTAACAGGAAATCCAAATTTAATTAAAACTTTGTCTAGAAAAACCCAAGAGACCTTGTCAAAGGATTTACTCATATCAAGCTTAAGGACCATATTTGTTTTTTTATTATTTTCCATAGAGTGTATGGTCTCATGTACCATAATCACTCCATCTTGGATAATCCTTCCTTTAATGAATCCACTCTGCTGCCTTGAGATTAAATCATTCATAATAAATTGAAGCCTGGTAGCAATGATTTTGGTAAAAATTCTATAGATAACATTCACAAGGCTGATGGGTTTGAAGTCCTTAGCATCCATTTTTTTGGAGTAAGCACAATGTGGGTGTTATTCAACTCTTTAAAAAGGTCCCAAGTTCTATAGAATTCATTCACTGCTTTGAGAAGATCATCCGAACATATTTCCCAAAATTTCTGAAAAAAGTTAATAGAAAAGCCATCCAGGCCCGGAGCCTTGTCGCCTTCTAAAGAAAACACAACTTATTGTAGTTATTCAAGTGTGACAGCTTTAGTGATATCTTTAAATCTCTAATCCTCAATTTTTTCTTGAGAAATAGCCTCCAACATGAAAGAAATTGCCTCATCAGCAATGATATTCCTCTCATTAAAATGTTTTTTATAGAAATTGAGAGCTTCCTCTTTGATGCTGTTGGGATCTTTTATAACAGTGCCATTACTTTTAGCCACTTCCATAATCCTATTACAAGCTTTGTGCTTCAAAGTGGTCATATGAAAAAACTTCGTATTTCTATCTCCTTCTTTTAACCAGATAGCCTTGGATTTTAGTCTCCATAAGGATTCTTCTCTGCTACAAATCGTATGCATCTCTAGAAGAATGTTCTTTTCCTGAGTTTGGTCTTCAAAAGATCTCCCCATTGTATTCATTTTGATTTCCATAACTTGGAGCTTTTGTTTTAACTTTTTTTTTTTCAAACACATTACCAAAAACTCTTTTATTCCAGATTTTAACTTGTTTTTTAACATTTTTGAGCTTCTTAATCAATCTAAATTGAGCAGTGCCTTCACCATTACAAACCCACCACTCTTTAATTTTGTCATAAATGTCATCATGCTCCATCCACATCTTTTCAAATTTTAATGAGCTTCTGATGGGCTTAATCCAATCGAGAAGATTTAAGGCAATTGGATTGTGGTCTGATCCAATTCTGGGTAGGGAAGAGAGGTGGAAGTCCTGACTAAGAATCCAACTAGCAGAAATCAGGGCTCTATCCAGTCTAACTTGGATAAGATATTTTCCCAACCTTCTGTTGTTCCAAGTGTATTTATTCCCATGGAGATCCACATCCAAGAGATTAAGATCAGCAACAAAATCTACAAATTCCTCCATACCTGTGGAAAAGCTAGAGATTCCTCCATATTTTTCACCTGGGTTTAGAGGATAATTAAAGTCACCCATGATAAGCCAGTTGGCTGTAATATGATGGGTTCTAAAGATCTTAAGATCAGTCCAAAGTTTATGTCTCCCACTAACCGTATTAGGGGCATATATATTAGAAAGGATCCATTCACCATTGTTCTCAATAGCATGAAATTTAATAGCAAGATGATTAGTGCTAGCATTAAGAATCATCCCAGTACAGTGTATTTTATCCTAAAGAGTATCCAGACCTCCAGAGGCTCCCTAAGAGTCCACCGCAGCCATGTCAGATTTTTCCCAAATTTTTTTTTGCTAATTTCAAGGATCTTAGCTTTCATCTTAGTTTCCTGCAAAATCAAAATACTAGGACTACCAGAATCCCGTAACTCCTTGATGATTCTCTATTTGGAGTTTTTGTTTAGTCCTCAGATGTTCCAAGAGATAATCTTCATTTAGTAGAAATGGGAGCTGGTATTGCCTGATGGCTCAATTGACGTTGAGTTCCATCTGCAATGTCTTTCTCTGTTCTTTTGGATCTAAGAGTCTTTTTTAAGGGCCTTCCTCTTTTAGAACTACTTACAAAATCTAATAATGTTCTAGTAGAAGATCTAGTAGTTCTAGATGTTGAATTTTCCCAATTGTCAAATTTCTTTTTCCTTTCACTGTATAGCGATTTTGGGATCATTTCAAATCCTTTCATTTTTTTTTTAAATGACCTTTATGAATCCAGAAGTTAGTTCCTCATCTTCTTTAAATGGCATTACTTCTCTCTCCTCTTTCTCTTTCTTCTTACTATCAATCAAGTGTGGATCTGCTGATCTGTTGCTGAAGCAAGGAGGTCGATTTGCTGATCTGTTGCTAAAGCAAGAGTTTCCCTTTGTGGTTGAGATTTTACTTTCACCCCTCGGAGTGTGTAATGCTTCTTCTGAACTCATGTTGTTCTTATCCAACATTTCCTCAATGATGTCCAGAGAATCATCTATCTCATCTTCCTTAGTGCCATTTGGGAGTTCCAAAGTCTGAGCTAGATCCTTAGGAATGATATTTACCTTTACAGTTCCTTCTTGTTCGTCCACCTCCATAGTCACCTTTACTGGATTTTGCATTTCTAAGTCCTCTTTGTTTCTGATTGGTGCTCCATGTAAAGCTGGGGTTTTAGGACGCCAGACCAGGTGTTTCCTTATTGAAGTTCTAAACTCCCCCTTTTTTTCCTTTTTATTGTAGTACAACTTAGGCTGGTTAGGGGCTTTTTCTTCTCTCCGGCTTTCACTGTCTAGAACCCTACTTTCCTTTGTCATTTCTAAACCACCCTCAAGCTGTTATTTATTTTTGTGTTTATCCTCCTCTATAGAGATCTTCTTATTAGGACATTTTTTGTTGAAGTGTCCAATACAATGACATTGCTTACACCTCAAATGAAAGGTTTCAAATTCAATTTTTTGGGTCCACATTCCATACTTAGATTTCAAGATGATGTGCTCTGGTAAATCCTTCTCCATTTCAAAAGAAATGCAAAATCAAGCAAAGGAAAGTCTGGATCTTTTTCTCGTGGGTCCATCCAGCCTGATTGGAGCACCTATGGATTTAGCAATGTTTAGTAAGATTTCATCATCCTAAAATTGCAACGGTAGCCCAGGGAGTCTACACCAGATTGGAATGATGTTTATATTTTAAATTTTTGGGTCAAACCCTGGATACTATTTTTTCAAAAAGAGGCCCATATTGCCCAGCCACCACGGTCCTCCCAGAACCACCAATTCCAAATTATTCTATTGATTACATTTTGCCAGAAAAAAACCCCATGGCATGATGGTAATACTCAGATCCCCCTTAGGTTTCCACTTTCGAAGAGCCCATTTTCTAATAAAATCAATATTAGGTCTGGAGCCTAGAAACTTACCAATCAGGGAGGGATTCACTTTGTCTAAAGCCCTATTTATGCAGCTATCTAGGACCATTAGACATGTAGCACCTTCATTGTCCTTTTCCCACGTGAACTGTCCTCTTTCAGTCGATTATGGATCCACTTTTCTGTTATGGTTTTGGAGAATATTGTTCCAAGCCAAAGGTGTGGATCCCATCATGTCCACTTTTTCAATTTGCAACTTTTCATTTGTTCGATTCTTGTCAGTAAGCAGCCTCCTCTTAGCAATTATTGGCCTAGAACGTAGGCATTTTGTAGCCAATACAGTGAAAACCGCACTGACTATACCTTCGTCTCTATCTCCATTGCTCGCTATCTCCATCAATAGCTCATCATTTTTTGTTATATAAGACAATGTGAAATATATGTACATCATACATGTTTTATTAATTATGTTTAAATGTCCATAAATAGTTTAAGTATGATATTTTAAGTATAGCATTTGGTGGGAAAATCCACATAAAGATATTAAAAATAAAATGGGAATGATTACACTTCTCCTAAACATAAGTATGTTCCTCATCACAATAGTCATTTTCATGGAAATAATTCTCTCTATAAGGTCATGGTGGGTTATACCTATTTGAGAAAAGATTTGATTATTAACAATGTTTAATGAGTACCACGAAAACAAGTGTCTATTCTCTCTTACTCTGACTATAAGTTATATTTACAATACTAATTAAAGAAATTAATTCCAAATTGTTCAAACTTATGTTAACACATTTAGAGTGCCAGTATTTTTAGGCTGCAAACATTTACTGCCTGATACATTGTATCAATTGAGGGTAAAAAGCACTTAGAATTTAAAAATACAAATAAATTAACAAATCATGACCTATCTTAGTGGAAACTATGGTCCTACCATTTCATATTGGGATTGTACTCATTGTCTGTACACTTTTAGCTCGCTAGTGATTTTCATTGATTATAATTATATCATATTTGATAGATTATCCACGACATAAATAAGTGATACTCTATAAATCCTTGATAGAGATCAAGCCATATGTATTTTCCATAAAACATATTGTTTGTAACATATAATTCACAACATTTCGTATGGGAATTTTTTTTTACCTAAGGCTTAGTTTCATTACTTATTAAAATTAACTGCACAATGGACTCTAGTTTCAATAGTTTCTTATTTTGAAAATTGTGATAAAATAATAAATCGTGAGCTATTTGTGTGACCGCGAGGCTCCTACCATTATGGTCATTGTAAAAAATATCTATACAAATTTGGATTTCTAGTGTTTTCAATTGATTATAATTGTATCATGTTGGTTGGAATGTACCTGGTGGAGACAATAGCTGCACTACATACAATCTAGAGGGATCAAGCCTTACGTAGTTCCCATAATTTATATTATTTAAAACACATACTTCACATTGGATATTATGTGATAAAATGAATAGTTAAATCTAAGAAATTTTTCCTTATCAAAAGTAATGACATAACGGATGCTAGGACCAAAAGTTTCATAATTTGAAAATAGCGATAAAATAAATTATCATGCTCTAGTTTAGTGGTCATTAGGCTCCCACCATTACTGTCAATCATTATAAATACTATATGTATATATTTGGGTCGCTATTGTATTTTCATTTATTCTAATTGTAACATATTATTTATGTCATCCTTGGAGGATCCAAGTGCTGCACTCCAAACCCTCAATAAGGATCATGACTTATGTAGTACTCACAAGACATATTGTTTGTAACATATATTTCACATATGTTTGTATGAGATAAAATGCTTATCAACCGCTAAGCTTCTGTACGTATTAAATAGAACAACCTAACAACCGTTAGGATTAACTGTTTCTTATTTCAACATTATGTGCATGGTTTTTGAATGATAATGTTATCCATTTATTTCAATTGTACCATATTTTCTATGCTATGTGCAGTGGAGAGAAATTCAGGCATTACGTACCCTCGAAATGGATCGAGATGTATTATGTGTTTCCCACAGACTCAAAAGTTTATTATTTTTGAAAATATCCATAAAATAACAAATCATGGTATAGCTTAGTGGCCACTAGGCTCCTACCTTTACCTCTTTTCATTATAAACACTATCATTGCAGTTTTGGATTGCTAGCCTTAATATGTAGTTCCTATAAGATAACTAGTTTTCAACTTATATTTTACATCATTTCCTATCAAAGAAAATGCTTAGAAACTGCTAAGATCCTTTACTTATGGACATAAATGTCATATCAGACCCTAGGCTCCTACCTTTACCTCTTCTCATTATAAACACTATCTTTACAGTTTTGGATTGGTAGCCTTAGTATGTAGTTCCCATGAGATACATGTTTTTTAACTCATACTTCACATTGTTTCCTATTAAAAAAATGCTTAGTGCCCACTAAACTCCTTTACTTATTGATAGAAATGACATATCATACCTTAGGATCAAATTTTTCTTATTTTAAAAATATCCATAAAATAACAAATCATGGTTTATCTTAGCGGACTATAGGCTCCTACCTTTATCTCTTCTAATTGTAAACACTATCTGTAAAGTTGTGGATCGCTAGCCTTAGTATGTAGTTTCCATAAGATACATTTTTTTCAACAAATATTTCACATCATTTCCTCACAAAGAAAATTCTTAGTGCTCGCTAAGCTCCTTTATTTATTGACATAAATAGCATATCAAACCCTAGGCTCAAAAGTTTATTATTTTGAAAATAGCCATAAAATAACAAATCATGGTATAGCTTAGAAGTCGCTAGGATCCTAAATTTACCTCTTCTCATTATAAACAATACATGTAAAGTTATGGATCGCTAACCCTAATATGTAGTTTCCATAAGATACATGGTTTTCAACACATATTCACATCGTTTCCTAACAAAAAATGCTTAGCGCCCACTAAGCTCCTTTACTTATTGACGATATTAGACCCTAGGCTCAAAGGTTTTTTATTTTGAAAATAGCCATATAATAACACTATTTGTCCAGTCTTGGATTGCTAGCCTTATTATGTATCCCAAATAACTTGTTTGAACTTGCCACATGGCACATTTTAATTGGAGAATTAATTTAAATTAGCGCACACTATATCTAACAATGTAGAAATTGATTTCAATAAAAAATGGAACGTAAATGTTTGTATATTATTCTATTAAACCTTAAAGCTATGTTTAGGATTTGTTTATTCTATTTTCTTATGATATATATTTTTACTATGCTTATTGTAATATATGTTATATAATATATTTTATACTATGTTTATATTATTATAAGCTATAGAAAATGAAAGATTGCATTGTTTTTAATTCATGTTTAGTTTTATTTTTTAAACCATGGAAAAACAAAAATAGAAAAATTCAAATTCCCCTGCATTTTTGGATATTTGAAATTTTAATAGTCTGTCCTTTTTCTTTAAGAGGGGGAAAGTAAAAATTTCAAAATTTTCGTATCCTGCTCTTTTTCTATTTTTGAAATTTCTTTCGTGGAATGTGCTAAACAAATTAGTAAATACCTAAGAGAAATGTTGATTAGGGTCTCTAATTATTTGGGTCATGCAGAAAAGCATGTCTTCAAAATAAAAAAAATACATGCAGGTCATAGATTATAGGGCAAAGTTTTTGAATCCCATTTATTTTTTGCATGCAATTATAATCTTGTTTTAAGAGAAGGCACACAAAATGCACACATGAAGGAGGAAATAAATAGAGGTTGTTAATATAATCACACAGATTGTTTGATTGAGATATTAGATGGAGGTTTCACTGACAATATAAAGCATGAAATAATCCCAGATATTACTAAATCAAGTATTTATGAGAAAGATGTACCTTTTTTTATCATGGAATCTATTAGTTTCTCTATATTCGACTATTTCCTATGTTTTGCACAACATTCCAATTGTGATCCATACCAGCACTACTTTGTCCTACTGAATCGTACTTCGCAGTCAAGCCTTGCTTTCTAGTTTGTTTTGATCTCCATGCCAAACTACCTTGTTCTTCATGATTTTTTTTTGTGTTATAGAAGGAAAATTTAATTCCTTTTTTGATCTAGTATTTATCTTTGTTTACCGCTTTCCCATTTCTTCCATTCTATGTATCTCTTTGGGTATTTTCATTTTGAATTTTTCGTTCTCGTTCCTGCAATTATTTTGTAAGGATAAAGATAGCTTGTGGCACAATCATCTTTCTTTAAATTTTATTTTGGTTGGGAGAACCACAATAGTTTAATGTCATTCATTAAGATGATGCAAAGAAACATCACTAATTAATTCATATTACATTTTTTATATGGTTTCCACTTAGACATTTTAGAAAAATATACGAGGTTAAAAAAATAATTTAAAACTGTAAAATTATATTAATAATTCAATTGTATGATAATTATTTCCAATTATATATGTGTTTCCATGTAGAATTAACCAAATGTAATGTCTTCAGCAATTTTATGCTCTGTACATTGGAAGTTAAACACATTATATATGCGTTAATATTATTAAATATAATTTTAATCACTATGTATTTAATAATTAATATATTATTACTTTTGTGCCCAATAATCTATGCTGAAAATTCACATAGCTTTGATGTAGCCACGATTGAATTCTTTTTTTTTACAACTTATTTACTAAACTCAAATTTTAGATCGAATTACATACAGGATTCTACACGTATATTTATATATCCATTATATAAACTCTGGATTTATTTGTTATCATTTATATATTTTCAATATGATTTCTCTTATACAAACAAACTCTACCGTGGGAAAAGTTGTCTACCCTAGTGTCCGATAGGCCATAATTCTTATTTGTTAAAAACATTCATTTACCTTGGCCCCTCACAGATCAGTTGTTTTTATATAAGAAACACAATGTTTTTGGTCCTAACAATCACTTTTGTTCTTTGTTTGCTGTTATATTCGTAAAGATTAACAAATTAGATTTATAAAACAACTTCATTATGAACACGATATATTTACCTTTAAGAATATATTAGCGGACACTAGGATGCAATGAGTAGATGACGTCGTATGAAATAATTTATTTTATAACTTCTCAGTCACAATTCCGAGTTTCTATAATTTTCATAAATGTAAAATAATTCTGCCAAAATATCATAAGAAGTAGATAAATCTATATGTATACCTGTATAACACATTCAATATATGATTTTACATGTATGTTTATGTATCCATTATATAAATGCCAGATTTATTTGTTATTGTTTATAGCTTTTCAATAGGATTTCTCTAGTATGAATACACTTTACATGAAAAAAGTTGCATACACTAGTTCCCACTAGGCTATAACTTTTATTTAGAGAAACCATTTATTTGGTGTTAACAATTGATTTTGTTGTTTGTATCCTGTTACATATGTAAAGATCAAGAATTTATATTTATAACATAGCTTCATTATGAACATGATAAATTTACCTTTAGGATTAGCTTAGCGGTCGCTAACGTGCAACGAGTAGATCACGTTGTATTTAATTTTTTTTCTAGAACTTATAGGTCACTAGTCCAAGTTTATTTTCTTGTCATAAATGTAAAACTATTCTGCCAAAATTTTGTAAGAAATAGATAAATCTATACATACAATTGTGTAACACATGAAATACATGATTCTAAATGTATATTTATGTTTCCATTATATAAACTCTAGATTTATTTTTTATCATTTACAACTTTTCAATATGATTTCTCCTATATGAATACACTCTACATGAAAAAAATAGTGTACACTAGCACCCGCTAGGCAATAATTCTTATCAGGAGAAAACATTCATTTACCTTTAGCGACCTCATGGAGCAAGTTTTTTTATATAGGAAACACACTATTATTTGGTGCTAACGATCGCTTTTGTTGTTTGTCTCCTATTATATACACAAAGATTAACAATTTAGATTTATAACACAACTTCATTATGAACATGATATATTTACCTTTAAGAATATCTTAGCGGCCACTAGGGTACAATGAGTAGATCGTGTTGTACTTAAAATTTGGTTATATAACTTCTCGGTCACTAGTCCAAGTCTATACGTATACCTGTATATCACATAAAATACACGATTCTACACGTATATTTATGTATCCATTATATAAATTCTATTTTTTTACCATTTATATAAACTCCTATATGAATACACTCTACATGAAAAAAATTTCCTACTCTAGCAACCACTAGGCTATAATTCTTATTTGGAGGGAGTCTTCATTTACCTTGGCAGAATCATGGATAAGTGGATTTTTTATAGGAAACACACTTTATTTGGGTCAAGCGATCACTTTTTTATTTGTCTCATGTTAAATAAACAAATATTAACAATTAAATTCATAACACAACTTCATTATAAAAATAATATATTTACTCTTAATAATAGCATAGCGGCCGCTAGGCTTCATCGAGTATATTGTGTTGTATCTAAAAAATCGTAAATATTCATGGTCTCTTGTCCATTAGGTTATTCCAAGACATAATATTAAGACCTTATGATCAATTGAATTAAAAAAATTAAATTAAAATAGTTTGAGCTAAGTGGGCGCTAGGTACTTCCACAATATAATATTTCCAGCTTAGTGGGTGCTATAATTTATCAAGTTACTAAATGATATTTTGAGCTTAGCATCCGCTAGCTTATGACACAACATAATATTTGGATCTTAGCAGTCTCTAGGTTTTAGTAAAATGAATTAAGATAGTATAATCTTAGATTCTAGTAGGTTACGCCAAAACATAATAATATGATCTTAGTGAATACTGGGATTTAACAAATTAAATCAACATAGTTTGAGCTTAGTGGCTGCAAGGTATTTAAAAAATATATTATTTTGACAGAAATAGTCACTAGCAATTTAACAAACTAAAGAAATACATATTGAGTTTAGTTTCTGCTAGGTTTTGTTTCAACAAAACTTCAACAAATGATAGTGTAATCTTCGAAGATGCAAACAAGATATGTATAAATTAGTTGAATTTATCATATGATTTTAAGATTTTAAATTAAGATATTTCAAGCATAGCGCCCACTAGGTTATGCTACCACATAATTGTTAGAGCCTAGTGGTGGTTAGGATTTAATAAACTAAATTAAGGTATTATGAGCTTAGTGGCCACTAGGTTATGCCACAACATATTATTTGGGTATTCAATTCAGTATGGTTTAATAACTTCAATTATGATATTTTATAATATTTAGCGACCGGTGGGTTACGCCAAAACATAATATTTGGATCTTAGTGATCACTGTGATTTCACAAATTAAATCAAAATAGTTTGAGCTTAGCGGCCTAGGCTATGTATTTAAAAAAAAATACATATTGAGTTTATTATTTAAATTATATCAATATAGTTTAGTGGGGATTAATCTTAGTGGTCACTCACATTAGGGTATTTAATTTACAATATAACATCCGCTGGCTTATTTCAAAAGAAATTAATAATCTTAGTGAATAATGGGATTTAATAAATTATATCAACATAGTTTGTGCTTAGCTGTCGCATAGGTATTTAAACAATATAATATTTCGATGAAAAGTAACTACTATTTAACTAAGTAAAGAAAGACATTGAGTTTAGTTTCAACTAGTATATCAAGTTACTGAATGATATTTTAAAATTAGCATGCACTAGCTTGAGTTTAGTTTCCACTAGGTTATGTATTGCAAACATGATAGGTATCACAAAAAAGATATATATAAATTAATTGAATTCATTCTATGATTTTAAGATTTTAAACTAATATATTTCGATGATAAGTCTTCAAAAAATAGTACATGAGGAACCTAGTCCATGATAAGTCTTCTAGCAGTGGACTCCCATGATGATTAAAAGAAACTTATCATAATAAATATATGCCAAAATGAATGGGGAAGAGCTATAATCATCTTTACTTCACCCACAAATACTTCCTATATCTATACACTTCGCTATACAGACAACCATTCCAGTCCTTAATTAAAAACTAAAGACAAATGCATCCAGGAAAGATTAGGCCTTTCTACCTCTCAGCTTCACCTTACCGATGATCTCAAACACTGAGTCCCCTTTATTCTGATTAGGGGAGGAGGATGAATCCACATAACATTCCATCATTTTTACTTTAGATCCAGTAGGGGATTTCAATACCCTGATTTCCCACAACCACATTCAGAGCACACGTAATCTCCTTAATCCCCCTCCTTAAGGCATGAACATGATACTAAAGGCTTAATAGATGCTCTTCCAAATTCTCATGCTCCTTATGAAAGATAAACTGTCCCAAAGAGTTGGAAAATATGTTTTCTGCACTCAACCCTTATGCCATGTCAAGAACATTCCTCCACCCTTTTGACTAGTTTGAGTTAAGCATCATCTTGTGCACGCTCTCTAAAATATAATTATCCTCTTCTTCTTTGAAACACTCTACAACTGACCAAACCTTCTCAAGCCAATTCCCCATAGCTGCATTCCAAATTTTCCCATCCATCCAAGAAGTTAATGATTTTCCTGCATCCTTTCCTATCATAGCTCTCTGCCTCTTCCTAATAGGACCACAATCTATGCTACCCAAGAAATCATTAGCACCCTTGTCACCATTACAGAGAGACATGAAGAAAAATAACCAAAAATGAAAAGAGGAAAGGGGTGGTGAAATGTCTAGTCAGCCTAGAGATACAAAACCTCTAGCATGCAATATAGGAAAGGAGGCAAGTGTGAGGGTACCGAAGATTGTCGATTGAATATCCTAATCATAAATATCATCATTCTTATTAAAAATCTTGAATTCTTGACACTATCTTACATATCACATGTGTATAACCATTAATCGATATTTTCTATCTCATGAATGCAATCTATTGATGTCATAAATGCCCATTAAAGCCACACATGCCATTTCCTCTTGTCACCACTAAAAAATGTTATGCCTCATAAATATAACAATTCTTATTGAAATATTATAAGTCGCTACGTTTTGAGAAATTAAAGTAAGTTGTTTTGAACTTATCAAACTCTAAGTTAATCAACCACATTAACTTTGGAGAATTGTATAACAATCAAGATTTATACAAATTAGTCAAGTTTATTGTATGATTTTAATATTTTTAATTAAGATATTTTGAGCCTAGTACCCACTAGATTATGCCACCACAAAATATTTGTAGTCTATCATTGCTTAGAATTTAATAGATTAAATTAAGATATTTTTAACTTAGTGGCCACTAGGATATGACACAACATAATATTTGGATCTTAGCAATCTCAAGGTTTCAACAAAAGAAAGTAAGAAATTATTAGCTTAGCGGTCAGTAGGTTACAGCCAAAACATAATATTTGGATCTTAATGGTCACTAGGATTTAGCAAATTTGAATCAATATAGTTCGAGCTTAGTGGCCACTAGGTACTTCATAATAAAATATTTTGAGCTAAAAAGGCACTAATATATAACAAAAAAAAAAAAAGACATTTTGAGTCCAATGCCCTCTAGGTTATGCTTAAACATAACCTAACAAATTATATTGTAAACTTAGAAGTTGTTAGGTTTTAACAAATTAAATTAAACTATTTTGATCTTAGCGACCTCTAAGTTTATCAATGGCATTAACTTTGGAGATCTTTATAGTAATCAAGACCAGTATAAATTAGTTGATTTTTTGTATGAATTTAAGATCTGGAATTAATATATTTTGATCTTAGCACCCACTATGTTATGCCACCATATAATATTTGGAGACTACCTATGGTTTAAGATATTTTGAACTTAGTTGACGATAGTTTAAAAAGGGTTCAATTACATAAGATATGGAAGTTATGGTCGATACAATTAAACAAATTAAATTACAAAAATAAAACCAAGAGGAGACTTAGGTACTTCCATAATATATTATTTTGAGCTTAGGGGTTGCTATCATTTAACAAGTTACTAAATGATATTTTTATCTTAGCTTCTGCTAGCTTATGAAAACAACATAATATTTGGAGCTTAGCGCTCACTTGGTTTAAACAAAATAAATAAGATATTATTAACTTAGCTTCTGATGGCTTATGCTAAAACATAGTATTTGGATCTTAATGGTCACTGGGATTTACCAAATTTGAATCAACATAGTTTGAGCTTAGCGGGTCACTAGGTACTTTGTAATATAATATTTTGAGCTGAAAATTCACTACTATTTAACAAAAAAAATAAAGAAATTTTGAGTCCAATGACCTTTAGGTTATGCTTAAACACAACCTAAAAATTTGTATTGTATACTTAGAAGATGCTAGGTATTAAAAAATTAATTTTTCATTGTTTTGAGATTAGTGACCTCAAATTTTATCAACAACATTAAATTTGGAGATATTTACAGAAATCAAGACCAGTATAAATTAGTTGAATTTTTTGTATGAATTTAATATTTGGAATTAAGATACTTCAAGCGTAGTTCCTACTAGGTTATGGCGCCACATAATATTTGGAGACTACTGGTGGTTTAAGATGTTTTGATATTAGCAGCCGCTAGGCTTAAACCACAACATATTATTTGGAGATTGTATTTGTTAGGGTTCAATAATTTATAGTTAGGATATTTTCCAAAAGTTAACAAGTTATAAGAATATTTTTGAACTTATCCAGGGCACTAGTTTAAATAACAACATAATATATGGAGCTTATGGTCAATAGGATTAAAAAAATTAAATTCACATATTTTGAACTAAGTGGAGACTACGTACTTCCATAATATATTATTTTGAGCTTAGTGGTTGCTATCATTTAACAAGTTACTAAATGATATTTTGAGCTTGGTGTTCACTAGCTTATGACCCAACATAATATTTGGAGCTTAGTGATCACTACGTTTAGACAAAATAAATAAGATATTATTAGTTCAGCTACTGGTGGGTTACAAAAAAACATAATATTTGGATATTAGTGGTCACTAGGATTTAATACATTTGAATCTAAATAGTTTGAGCTTAGCGGCCACTAGGTAATTAAATAATATATTATTTCGAGCTCAAAATACAGTATCATTTAACAAACAAAAGAAATATATTTTGAGTTATGTGGCCGCTAGGTTATGCCACAACATGTTATTTAGATATTTCATCACTATGATTTACTAATTCATAATTAAGATATTTTACAACATCTAACAAATTAGAGGAAGATATTTATAAATTTTCTGGTGCTAATCCCACAATATAATATTCTGAGCTTAGTTTTCACTAGCACCTAATTAGTAAGATAATTATATTTTTATATTAGGTGATGGTACGTTATGCCACACCACAAATTTTTGGATCTTATTGGTCACCAGGGTTTATCAAAATAAAGTAGGATATTGTGATATGAGAAATTGCTAGGTTTTACTAAGACATAATATTTGGAGCATAGCGATCTTAAGGATGTAAGAAAGTAAATTAAGATATTAGGAGCTTATCTGTGACTACAATATGCCAAAACATAAAAATATTTGGAATTAGAGTAAAAGTGGGTTTTTCCATATGAACCACATAATTTTACAAAAATCCCCTCACGGAAAGATATTACAATGAAACAATAAGAGAACAATCCCGTATGCAGAGAAAAAAACAAAAAACCAAAAAGTCCCAAACTGAATAAAGGAAAATTACATTTTATGGATATTCATGAGAGTAGTTGCTTCATCCTTAATATCAATAATAGGGATTCCTTTAAACAACACATCCACTAATTTAATGTTTTCCAGGAAGTATTTGTTGATTTTCATCTAGGTCATGTCCATGTCTCTTTTATATTCTTTGATAGGTGATACTAAGTGTAATATAATCTTCAATGGCCTCATGCAGTTCAATTGAAATCTTATCTAAGTTCTCATGGTGTTCTGAAGCTATAGTGGTGGATCCCATTTTCGCTAACAAAGGAGAAACAAGGTCAACTGAGGAGAGATCCCATAACACATCAATAATTTTTGATTCCATGCTTACTTTCATGCAAAAAGGAGTTAGGGAAGACACGCATGTTTTCGTGATTAGGTGAGTTGAGTAGATTTTAGGAATTATAATGTCTGGGGATATGAGAGGAGAAGCTAGAGAAGTGTCAGCAAGAGGTGGAGAGGAAGTAGATGTTAGGTCCAAAAGTGGTTCAGAGACCTTAGGAGAGTTATCTGAGGGGTATGAAGGGTTAAGATCCTTCAGAGAAGATGAGGGAGAGACAAGAGCGAAGGAACATGGGGAGATCACTAGACCACTCTAGCTAATGATCCTAATTTTTGAATTGGAGTCAGAAGCGAGATGAAGGAGGTGACAATGGTGAAAGAAAGTGGGAGATGGTTGTAGAGAAGGAGGGGGGACACAACATTTCTTTCTTGATTTATAGGGGAAGTGGTGAAATTTATTTTTTGGAAGATTCCTTTTTAAAGAGAAAATACAAAAGGCCTTGGTGGAGGAAAGGACCTCCTCTTCTCTAGCCAGTTTAAGGGACTTTTCAAGTGATTGAAATAGAAAATATGAAAATTTTACCTTGTGATCATGTTGAAGATGTGCAATAAGAAAAATATGAGATCCATAGATCAATTTATAGCGTCGATCTAGCATGAAGTACCTCCTCAATTTCTCATCAACCCTATCCCAAGGTTGCGCGGAAGCGAGTCTCCTTCATATCCTAAGTGATACATTCTTAAATTTTCACTATGAAAAAGGAAATCATCCATATCCTCTTGAAGAAATAATTAAAAATAAATTTCTCCCTTCATGGGGAGCCCCCGTCTCAGTTGCAATGGACTCTATCAAAATAATAAATTCATTCTTTCCCACTTTTACTCTTTGTTTCTTCTAGGTTTCCAGCAAATAGTTGGTCACTCGGATAGAGTGACCAGATAGTCTTTCCATAAATAATGTAACACCACCATCATGCAAAATATTCCATACTACCGGGTCAGCATCAACCTCTTCATAAGAATAAGGATAAATGCATTTGATGGTGTCACCCATAGTGAACAGGGATATTGTGGCAGTGATTTCCAAAGGCCCGATATAAATGATGCTTAAATAGAAATTTTGAACACCTTCATTCAAATTTATAACACGTGTCTCCAAGATTTATAATTGAAATATGTCGTAATTATTAATATAAATTAATTGATCATGTCCATCAAATGAACGAAATCCATCAATGTCATAAACACCCAAAAGAGGTTATTCCCGTATCCTCTTACCACCGCCAAAAGAGGTTATTCCCTAACATAACCTAACAAATTTTATTGTAATATTGTTAATTTTTAGGTAACCACAACATTAATTAGTTAATGTTCTTATAATTACTACATTTAGTGGAGGTTGAAGGTTTGAATATTAGTGATATTAGATGTATTTAGTTGAATATATATTTATAAAGGAAAAACATGTAAACAAAATGGAGTAACGTGAAATAACTAACATTCCTAGACATGATTTCATTTTATATAGATTATCAAAAAAAAAATCAGAAAGCAATATCTTATTAGAATTTATTTATTGACTCATCTATTTGTTACATTTTGGTTCTCCCAGGTTGTTTGTACTACACATAGAAATCAAGAAGGTAAGCACAAAGATATTATAGGGATCAAAAGCATCACTTCTGATGGGAATTTGTTTGTGATATTTGGTGAGGTGATTTCATAAAAAAATGTTTTAGTGGAATGATATGGGGACATTGTTGTTTCGAAAAAAATGCATCCCCACGAGTCCTCTCTATCATGGGGTCTTATTTTCTCAATGGAGAGTAGCGTGTGTAGTTCATGGAATTACATGTACATTAAAAGAATGATATGCTTATTAGTTTTATGTTCTCTTATAGGTACAATTACAGGTACATGACGAGAATAATATTCTTTTTCATGTTGACATGGAAAAGCATAAATGTATGCCCAGTATTAATCTTGTGATGAAATTTCACCTGTTTGGAAAAGCATAAATATAGGCCCAGTATTAATATTTTAACTAGCCTCATGGATGTTAAAATTTATTCTTATATTAAACCCTTACATGACTTCAAAATGGTGTGGGTATATTTATTAACTCAAATCAAGATTTTTTTGTTCCAATTCTAGTTAGCAGTTGGTTGTTTATATTATTTTGAGCTTAGTGGTCACTTTAATTTAACAAGTTACTGAATGATATTTTGAACTTAACATTTGCTAGCTTATAACACAACATAATATTTGTATCTTCACGGTGTCTAGGTTTCAAAAAAAAAAAGTGAGATATTATTTGGATTTTAGTTGCCATTGGGATTTAAAAAATTAAATCAACCTAGATTGAGCTTAGCGGGTGCTATGTATTTGAAGAATATAATAATTTCGAGCTAAAGAGTCACTATCATTTAAAAAGTTAAATAAAGACATATTGAGTTTAGTTTCCACTAGTATTTACAGTGATAATCTTGTGATGAACTTCCACCTGGTTGGAGGATTGAACTGATATAACAAAAAAATGTATAGTAGTTTAGGATTGAAGTGAAATTTGTAACCTATTTTTAAATTTTTTTACTACTCAAGTAGAAGTGCGACTATCCTCATCAATGTTAAAAGTTATTCTTATTGGAAGGATTGAAATATTTCTTAATTACTACAAAATTCTTTTCATGTTGTACTTATAATATGTTGTTGTTTTAATGAAAAATATTGAACATTTTTCTAACATAGTTTGACGTCTTTTAAACATCCTAGATCAAATGTTTTTTTAAAAAATGTTTTTTTTACACGCATTGATGGATATCAATGACTACAATGCTTAAGTATAACACCTGACATATTAGTTATTGGACTAAACATATTCATTTTCAGAACATATGTTGTCTTGCGAAGGATTTCTAGAGGAAAATTTGGACTAAAAATTTACTCCTTAAGGTCAAAAATTTGATGTCTTCCTGCGGTTGTTGATGGATGGCTTCTAAGTAACATCCTTATCAACATGGGAGTATAGGTCAATGTTCTCACTTTAGATGTCTGGCATCAAATGGGAAGGACTGCATTACAACCATCTTTGAATGTGATGTATATGGAAAAAAAGAAAAATTAAATGTCCATTAGAGTACTGAAGGATGAAACTATCACCATTCAGGTGGCGAAGTTCACTGGAGACTTCGAAGTCTTGGCACTTGCCAAGGAAAACAATTTTCCAGTGTTGTTTGGGCATCCATGGTGTTACAAGAACAATGATGACCTATGGTTTAACAAAGGGTATATCATATTTAAGAAAAAATAAGAAAGGGTGATCATTCCTTTAATAGATGGGAAGTCAATGCCCTATACTGAGCCCTTAGGAGAATAATTCCTTGACATAATCTATGTGCACTCCATAAGAGATCCAGAGATAATTCATCCCATGGAGGGAGTTATCCACTTTTAAGATGCTCAGTCCTTGAGTGATACCAATAGCATGGCATGCAAAAATTTGGTGCATGGGACTTATGAGTTGGCTGGGTGACAGTTGAGAGGATCTATAACAAGGGTAATGAAGGTGCACTCAGTCAAGCACCTAAGAGGGCAGAAGTTGCCAAGTTATTCTAGAGGAGGATACCCTAAAATTTTCTTGCGAGAAATGGAGGCTCAGTGGAAGGATGAGGACAAGAGAAGGGGAATACTCAATTATAACCTTCTCGAAACCACAACGCACTGGTGGGCTACACATCAGAAGAGCCTCCTAGAATGATGCGAGGTAAGGATCACATTTTCTATAAGGTTCTCCATGAGCAACACAACCACGGTCATACAAGACTACCATTGTAAAGAGACTGCCTCACCTCATATCCAAGCATGTGAGAAGGCCTCAATGGGGAGTGCAGAATTGTTACTGCCTTCACTATGGGTACATAAGTTGTATTCCACCTTATAAGGCTGTGTGCATGCATGGTATATTAATTCGAATATGCGCCATCAAACAGGTAATTGGAATGAGTTGGAGGCTGATATCATTCAATATTTTGAGTATAGGAGCACCAAGCCATCCTTAGATAAGGTGTTACAAGTAATCAAGCACCTTACGATGGGAGATAGTGTTATGGTAGAAGATAGGCTCCTAGAATTATTGGGTGAGTTTGATTTGGAGACGCACCTCAATGAAGAAGAATCAAAGGAAGTACAACTTGAGTGCACGTGCATGGAAAAAGATAAAGGAAAGATGGTCTATGTAGTAGATTGCGAAGAGATGGAGACTTTGGATGCTAACCATTCTAGAGGTATGCACGAATTCATAGACAACACTGATGAGCAAGCATGCGCCTACCATGAGCCCTTAAAAATAAAGAAGGTTAACATTGGGACATAAACATAACCTAAGGAAGCTATCATTGGGGACTATTGGTCGAAAAAATAAGTTTCAAAGGTCATTGATCTATTGCACAAGTTCTAATATTTGTTCCCTCATGGGTACCATGAACCCAAAGGTGTTTACCATTCCTTGGGGGAGATGAAGACCAAGTTGAAGAAAGATGCATGCCTGAATCGAAAGAAGCCTTATCGGATGAATCCAAATTTACACATATGGGTCAAGGAAGAAATAGATAAGATGATAACATCTGGTATCATTGAGGAAGTGGAAGAATCATGATGGATAAGCCTAATAGTTATCAGTATCAAGAAGGATGAAAGGATAAGAATCTGTGTTGACTATAGGGATTTGAATGCAGTATGTGTCGTCGATCCTTTTCCAACCCATTTTAGTGAAGAAATTTTGGAGGGAGTAGCTGGGAACAAAGTATACTCTTTCACAGATAGGTTCTCATGGTATCACCAAGTCAGGATTGTAAAGGAAGACCATAGGAAGAAACATTTTTCCACTGAATGAGGAAGTTTTTCCTACATGATTATGCCTTTTGGTGTGAAGAATACACCTTCTATGTTCTTGTGCATTGTGGTACAAGCATTTTAGGAATTCATCCATAAATTTCTTCAAGTTTACCTAGATGATTGGACTGTGTATGGATTGGTGAAAAACCATTGTGACAATTTGAGGCTAATGTTTGAGAGATGTTGGAAATTAAGGATATCCATCAACATTAAGAAATGTGTCTTTGCTACTCCATTTGGAACCGTGTTAGGAAATTATATGCAAAGAAGGCTTATTAGTGGATCTCGCCAAAGTTATAGTTATTGTGGGATTAGGAGAGCCTACTAGGAAAAGCATGGTGTGTGGATTCCTAGAGAATATAGGGTATTACAAAAAATTCATCAAAGGGTGTGCCAAGATCGCTGCACCCTTGGAGAAAATTCTAAAAAAAAAGAGTGCCTTCCATTAGGGAGAAGCGACCAGAAGGCATTTGACACTTTGAAGGATAGGCTTATCACGATGCCCATAATAAGTTTTTCTTCTTGGGATAAGCCTTTCCATGTGCACGGTGATGCTTTAGGGATACCTATGGGAGCAGTACTAGCACAACATGGCAATGGAATTGTTGACCATCCATTGTGTTTTGCAAGCAGAAAGTTAACACCAACAGAAAAAAATTACACAAGTACTGAGTGCGAATCATTGTCCATGATCTATGCACTACACAAGTTCACGCAGTATCTATTGGCAACACAATTTATATTCTACACAGAACACCTGGCATTGAAATACTTAGTCAATAATCCCATGCTACAAGGGTGCATATACCGTTGGGTCCTGTTATTTCAAGAGTTTGAGTTCACAGTGGTCGTAAAACTAGGAAATAGTAATTCCAGACTTGACCATTTATCAAGGATTAACTTAGGGGAGGGGGTGTAAAGCATTGAGGATACCATGCCAGATGTGTAATTATTTAGGTTTCGGTAGGCACCCTCAGACTTGAAAGATATCACAGTGTTCTTGAAAATAGGTGTGGTGCCAGAAGGAATGAAGACTGTAGAGAGAAATCAGTTAGTAATATGTGCCGCACCCTACATGTTGATTAGTGGAGACCTATATAAGTTAGGTCACAAGGAGGTTCAGCGCTGATGCGTATTGGAACATGAGCACATGGAAATTATAGGGGAAGTGCATGATGGGATTGCAGGGGGACACTATGCAGGAAATCCTACCGCATAAAAGATTTAATTAGCACGGATTTGGTGGGAAACCATATACCATGATTTTTTTGAGTTTTCCAAGGTGTGTGACCACTCCCAGTGCCTTGGAAAACCTGGGAAGAGGGATGAAATTCCCTTGTGACCAATAGCCAGCACTAAACCGCTTGAAAAATGGGAAATCAACTTTGTAGGGCCCATTTCGCCAGCCGCGTGAAGGACTGGTTTGTGGTATATCATTACTTGCACTACTTACTTAACACACTGGGCTGAGGCAGTGCCTACAAATGATTGTCCTTTAAGTTTAACAAGTGATAGAGGTACACACTTTCTCTATGAAATGGTCAGGATTCTGTTAGTAGAATTTATGGTGGCCCATCACAAGGCTACCTCTATCACCCTCAAGTAAATGGAACTATTGAGGCATTTAACAAAATACTAAGTCAAACGTGGACTAAGATCTATGATGTTGGAAGATAAAATTAGGATGAAAAAGTATTAGTCATTTTATGGGCATACAGGACAACCTATAAGAGGTATAACAAGGCCACACCATTTCAATTGGTGTTTGGTGTGGAGGTTGTTTTACTAGTGGAATTCATGTTACCATTGTTGTGTATAACATGCACAAGAGAGTTAGCTAATGAGAAAGCACTGGAAGAAAGGATTGATAATTCAATGTAGTTAGATGAAAGGAAATCATTTTCTAGATGGATTTAGAAGACATAAAAAACAATACAAAATGCATGAAATGATCATCATATAAAAAAAAAGTAGTTTGAGGTTGGGTAGATGGTGTTTTTGTATGATTCTAAGTATGTGCACTATTCTAGGAAGTTGAAAGTCCATTGGTTAGGACCTTACATCATCTCGTACATTATTGAATCAAGCATTTTCTAGTTACAAGAATTAGATGGGATGAGATTACTAGGTCATTTCAATGGGAGTAGGATGAATCCCTACTATAAATAAGTCTTCTTAGTTTTTATAATAACGCAGTGTTACTAGTTAGTTTAGAATTTCCCTTTATGCTTTTTCTTTTCTTGTGTTTCCCTTTCTTGTTGCTTATTTCCTTTATTTTTGTTTTGTTTTACGCCTTGTGTGCTGATAACCACATATTTTTTCCAAGGTTGTGTATGTGTAGATGACCACACATCTGTTTTAATTTGGGGTGGAATAATGCAAAGTACAGGCCTGTAATACAAGTTGAGTGGCCCAGTAGAAGGAAGAGTGTAAGCTTGAGAAATCATGTAGGGATTGGTGGATGATAAATTATGGTGTCCAGGAGACTGTAACAGAGACCACATATAAAGGATGAAGAGCACATCAACAACATGAGGTAAGAGATGAAAAATTTGGGAAAAGGACAGAAGAATTTCCTTCGGCATTGTAGACATGCATGTAAGAGTCTTTGGAAAAATTATATTTTTGCACACTAAAAGGTTGTAAAGGGATTTTTTACATAGGATTGGGCACGTGGGTAAGGGTTCTTAAAGTTAGCTTAGCGGAAAAATATGCATTTAATGTTAAAGTATGTTGGTAGGTGGCATAACATTTATTGCTTGAGGGAAGTAAAAACTATAAATACAAGGTCAGGTAAGTCATTATTCTATCTATCTATTGCGAGGTTGAAGTGATCTTATGAACTAGGGAATCCAGAGAGAAATGCATGTGAAGGAAGAAGAATATGAGGAATTTAAGTGTGTGACTAGAGTAGATCTACAAACTAGAAGGAAGGCATACAAGGGCATGAGGAAAGGTTATTTGTGGTGCACCATCTTGTGGAAGATTATCCTAGTTAGGGTTTGGCAGCTAGGGCATGAATATAGAACGGTTTATTCTAGGAGTTGAGATTTGGAGTTGATTTTGGAGTGTAGTAGAGTCACAGAGTAGGGTGAGTTTGTAGTTATCCTGAGAGAAAACATGGCCCCCAAGAAAGCAACTGTCTCACCAAAGAAAACAAAGGTAAAGGGAAAAGGAAAGAAAACCATTACTGTTGTGAGATCCGACGCAGAATGGTATGTATAAATGCAATACCCAGATGGAGTATTGCTAGGAAATGAATGGGTGTTGCATCTAAGGCAAATGAATGTGAGCAATTATAACCATCGCACGAGCACAAATGAGAAAGAAATGGTGCTATATTTAGTTCACCCAGATAATAAAAGGATGCCAGATGAGATGCCTATTTACATCAATGAGGTGAAGGTTAAATTGGATAAGGAAGGATTATTACAACTTTATGAGTTTCCTTACTTTAGCAAGCCTGAGCATCTTTATCAATGGTTGATGTCGTGTGTGCATGAGGATCACTCTTATTTTATGGGGTGCAAGATGCACATAACATCACAATTGATATCTAAGTTCACAAGACTTATTTGTGAAGGAGAAAGTATAGATGATGACTTGAGTGAAAATGAGGCTATCAAGGAAATTGTAGCAGCATATGACTATAAGAAGGGTTCACGATACTTTGACATCACCGAGATTCCAAAACCTGTTATGAGGATGGCCACGTACTTGGTGAGCTCAATGATCAGGAATGATGGACACAAGTGAACAAGGCATGTATAAATGTATGCTAGAGGATATCAGAGGGAACCATCTATAACTTGTCTTCTTTCATCGCGGATGAGATCATAAGCAGCGCAAAGGAGGGAGAAAATATATTATTTGGTAACGTCATCCTCACCATTATATTTTCAAAAATTGGAGTGCCAGATGAGCCAAACAATTTTTTTTCAAAGTATCCAGAAGATGATCCCTCGCCTGCCAAGAGATTTGAAAAATACACTTGTGAAACCATGAAGGTCGCTCACAAGGCACGCCTGAAAAAATGGTATAAATGATTGCGTGATGCATTTGGGACAGAGTGTAGGATCCCATAGTAGTTTCCTACACTCATGGATGGGGAAGCAAAGTTTGTAGTATACCAACATTTGTGCATTGGCAAATTTACTTTAACAAATGGGACTAAGGGTCCATGGTGCAAGCTTCCTTTTCCTTCACTGCGCACTACTTCCAAGAAGTGGTCAACATGTTTAAAGAAGTCAAAAGATAAGGTTTGACCTTAGTGAAGTGGAACAAGACCACCATGAGCTGCACAGGAATATTATTTATCCTAAAAAGCACGCATATGTGGAGAAGCATGTCTCCCACGAGGTATATATGATGAAACCAATAACGCTGCCAATCACTGGAAGGGCTGTAGCAAGGATATACCTTCGAATAAGGCCAAAGTTTGAAAAAGGTACCTATCTGGAGAATGGTGTATCCATTCTAGAAGACCCCACATGAAGATATAAATCCACACCGAAGAAGAGAGAAAGATAATATCGACAGGAGAAGAAAGCACCAAGTCTGCAGATCACACAATTAGTGGGTGCGCTTGAAGCAGTCATCAAACCTAGCACTTATGCATGGAGAAAGATGTATCCTATCAAGGAGAAGACCCCAGAATAAGATTTGTTGTAGCATTAAGAGAACCTCACCCATGAGGAATCACCAATGAAGAGATCACATGTCAAGGAGAAATAAAAAGAAGAATCTCCTATACTGGAATCCCTAGTAAGGAAAAATTCGAAGGTGAATGATGAGGCAGATTTAGAAGAGACAAGGAGCCTAAATTCTTACATAGGTGATAAGGATGAAGATGAAAATCCTGAAGGAGGTGAAGACCATCCATTCTATGATGTACATGATTCTAAGGAAGAAGGAGATGAAGATGAGTATAACAAAGGAGATGAGGAGAAGAATGACGAGGAAGAAGTTGAGGCTCAAGGCAAGGGGGTGAGCTAAGAAGTAAGCACCAAGAACCAAAGAACCCCAATCCTCACTAAGGAGGAAGTAGAGAAATCCATGGAGAGAGAAGTGGCTAACATCGTGAATAAGTTGGTGGAACAGGAGTTGGAAAGCAGTGCATAAAACATTATAAAAGAGATAGAAGAGGAGAGTGTTGGGAAGGAGTATGGAAGTATGGGTGGGAATCCCAAGCTACTAGTTAGCTTCCCAAAAGTTACACAAATAGGTGGGAAAGGTGTAGTAGTGGAATAAAGGAAAGGAATGGGATACATTGATTATCCTGGCAAGGTGTTATGTGCACACTTCTTGAGTATCATACCTATAGATCAACTCCTAACAATGTCATCGTTTGATGAAGAAGGAATGTACCCACAGACAAGAAATATGTTATCTTGGGTGTTTGAGTCCCACGTGAGTGAACTAGAATTTGAGGTAAGTTAGAGAGCCTAATCAAGGTGCCGAAAGCCAAGGGGATAATCCGTTGGCAAAACACTCAGTAGCTATCATATGAACAAGTCCGTAACGCACTTAACAAGATTTTAGTCAAATTGAGGCAATATTGTTCGGAAGAAATGATAGAGTGAAACTCCTAGAGTAGGTATTAGAGAAGAAAAAGAAGGAGCTCGTGGAGAAGAGAAAAGGCCTAAAACAAGAGAATTTGATCAACGCTCAACTGAGGTGTGAATTGAAGGAAGAAAAAACTAAGGTGCACAAGTCTTTAAGAAGTTGGAGATGATTATAGATGCAATTGTCCTGAAGCACCCCAATTTAGGTGCCGCCTAATCAGAAGTATGATTCATCCTTGCAATTTCTGGAGGATATGACTCACATCCTCATAATGGATATGTAACACACTTGCTTTGGAATCTTAGAAGAGGGCATAGGCATGGCGAAGAAAAAGAAAACAAGATAAAGGTTTTCGAGATTGTGGCTCGATACATGAATCTACCTATGATAACTACATGGATAGGGATAGAGTGGAAGTTATCTTGGTTGTTATCCATGAAACAAAACTCAAGGAGTTTCCAAGAAAAAAAGGGGAATAGAGCGGGGAGAGAAAATCTCCTGGTCGACGGTGGAAAACATCTAAGACACTATTTTTGAGCTGATCAAAATCCAGTTCAAGGAAATATTACCCCCAAAATCACCCGCATGAGGATGTTCATTAACGATTGGGAGAAATGGAGATGTTGTTGACCCATGAGTGCACGAAGAAGAGAAGATCTGGGGAAGGGGTTTTTTGAGGAAGGGAGAACCCTGGGGGGTGAACTCTTCAGTAATCTCCGAATGAGGTTGATGTGGGAGTAGAGTAAACTAGAAAAGGATTTCCCATCCTCTTCTCACGCAACAAACACAAAGGTTCCCAATTATTTGTTTATCTCCCCATGTATCATTCCCTTATTATTTTAAACCATTGGAATATCCTGCCCTTATTCTATTATTAAAGAGTGTTTATGAGGATAGAAAAAAGGGTAGTGGGGGTGATGTTAGGCACCAGAAATTGGAAAAGTAGTTAAGAAGTTGTGTGGGGATATGGGACCCAATATGAAGAAGGTCGGTGCAGGGTTCAAGGTGTGTAAGGAAGGGTCTAGTAGGGTTTCGTAGGAAACATGATCATACATACAAGGCAAGGTGGTGTTTTGGACTAGCCATTATTTGGATCCCATGCAGGCACATGAGAGAAAACCGTGACCATTCTAGAAGACCCCACATGAAGAATAAATCCACACGAAGAAGAGAGAAAGATATATCGAAAGGAGAAGAAAGCCAACCAAGTCGCAGATCACACAAATAGTGGGTGCGCTTTGAAGCAGTCATCAAACCTAGCACTATGCATGGAGAAAGATGTTCCCATCAAGGAGAAGACCCAGAATAAGATTTGTTTGTAGCATTAAGAGAACCTCACATGAGGAATCACCAAGGAGAGATCACATGTCAAGGGAGAATAAAAAGAAGAATCTCCTATACTGGGAATCCCCTAGTAAGGAAAAATTCGAAGGTGAATGCTGATGGCAAGATTTAGAAGAGACAAGGAGCCCTAAATTCTTACATAGGTGATAAGGATGAAGATGAAAATCCTGAACGGAGGTGAAGACCATCCATTCTATGATGTACATGATTCTAAGGAAGAAGGAGATGAAGATGAGTATAACAAAGGAGATGAGGAGAAAGAATGCCGAGGAAGAAGTTGAGGCTCAAGGCAAGGGGTGAGCTAAGAAGTAAGCACCAAGAACCAAAAGAACCCCAATCCTCACTAAGGAGGAAGTAGCGAAATCCATGGAGAGAGAAGTGGCTAACATCGTGAATACGTTGGTGAACAGGAGTTGGAAAGCAGTGCCATAAAACATCTAAAAGAGATAGCAGAGGAGAGTGTTGGAAGGAGTAGGAAGTATGGGTGGGAATCCCAAGCTACTAGTTAGCTTCCCAAAAGTTACACAATAGGTGGGAAAGGTTGTAGTAGTGGAATAAAGGAAAGGAATGGGATACATTGATTATCCTGGCAAGGTGTTATGTGCACACTTCTTGAGTATCATACCTATAGATCAACTCCTAACAATGTCATCGTTTGATGAAGAAGGAATGTACCCACAGACAAGAAATATGTTATCTTGGGTGTTTGAGTCCCACGTGGATGAACTAGAATTTGAGGTAAGTTAGAGAGCCCTAATCAAGGTGCCGAAAGCCAAGGGGATAAATCCGTTGGCAAACACTCAGTAGCTATCAGATGAACAAGTCCGTAACGCACTTAACAAGATTTTAGTCAAAATTGAGGCAATATTGTTCGGAAGAAATGATAGAGTGAAACTCCTAGAGTAGGTATTAGAGAAGAAAAAGAAGGAGCTCGTGGAGAAGAGAAAAGGCCTAAAACAAGAGAATTTGATCAACGCTCAACTGAGGTGTGAATTGAAGGAAGAAAAAACTAAGGTGCACAAGGTCTTTAAGAAGTTGGAGATGATTATAGATGCAATTGTCCTGAAGCACCCCAATTTAGTGCCGCCTAATCAGAAGTATGAGTCATCCTTGCAATTTCTGGAGGATATGACTCACATCCTCATAATGGATATGTAACCACTTGCTTTGGAATCTGTAGAAGAGGCATAGGCATGCGAAGAAAAAGAAAACAAGATAAAGGTTTTCGAGATTGTGGCTCGATACATGAATCTACCTATGATAACTACATGGATAGGGATAGAGTGGAAAGTATCTTGGTTGTTATCCATGAAACAAAACTCAAGGAGTTCCAAGAAAAAAAAAAGGGGAATAGAGCGGGGAGAGAAAATATCCTGGTCGAGGTGGAGAAACAATCAAGACCCTATGAGGCTTGATCAAAATCCAGTTCAAGGAAATATACCCCCAAATCACCCGCATGATGGATGTCATTAAAGACTTGGAAGAAATTGGAGAATGTTGTTGACACCATGAGTGCAAAAGAAGAAGATCTGAGTTTTGAGGAAGTGAGCACCCTGGTGGGTGAACTCTGTCAGTAATCTCATAATGAGGTTGATGCTTGGGGTAAGTTAGAGGTAGAACTAGAAAAGGATTTCCCTCTCCTCTTCTAGCAACAAACAAGTTCCCCATTATTTCGTTATCTCTCCCCATTTATTCATTCCCTTATTATTTTAAACCATTGTAATATCCTGCCATTATTTATTATTTAAAGAGTGTTTATGAGGATAGAGAAAAAGGGTAGTGTGGGGTGATGTTAGGCCCCAGAATATTGGAAAAGTATAAGAAGTTGTGTGGGCATATGGGACCCAATATGAAGAAGGTCGTGCAGGGTTCAAGGTGTGCAGGGAAGGGTTCTAGTAGGGTTTCGTAGGACACATGATACACACATACAAGGCAAGGTGTGTTTTGGACTTAGCCATATTTGGAATCCCATGCAGCACATGAGAAAAACGTGACCCTTCTAGCATACAGAGTGGATAAGGTTCCAGCCTGGTGACTGTAGGATCAAAAAGGGAATATTTCATGCATGCGATGAAAGGTTCTAGATGAGCATCATTACAAAGAGTAGAGAGCTCAGATCAAAGAAGGCATGATCCATTGGAGGACCACTTGGACACTTGGCAGCCAATTTGTTACCTCATAAGTCATGGTGGTGGAGGTAGGAAAGCTATATATTGAGGTGCATGGATGGTAAAAAAAGGGGAAATGGGTATGTGTGCTAAGGTAATATATAGAGTGATTATTGGGGTATACAGGTGGAAGAGAGGTGAAGCTCTGAAGAAATACCATGGAGAATCCTATGGGTTGGGACTAGGAAAATATAGGAGTGATGACACACTTATAGGGATGGGTCTGCATTCATCTTTGTAATGTGATGAACATAGTATGGTTCTGATGCATGACTTGGTTCTGTAATGTCATATGAGGGTTTTTTATGACCTCAAGGGATGTAATATGGTTATTGAACATGATAATATGAATATAAGGATCTTTTTTGAATCAGATATGTGCTTATCAGTATAATCCTCATGCATTTCCTTTATGTATGAACCATTTTCTTATGTTGTTTGTTATTTCTCTATTTTGGATGTAATGAAATGACAACTTATCCTAGGTTCTCAGAAGGATGTATGGTTCTTTTCTATTAATTTTCACTTTCATATATGTCATAATATGGTGCATTCTCACGAGACTCACATAAAGGAGAGGTTTGGCACCCAGTCGTGCATTAGGTGATCACCCAGTGCCCACTGGGTGATAGGCCGACACGCATGGGATTAGATTATATAATTAAGGTAAAATAAAGCCCTTAATTCTTGTGCTTCAACTTTGACGTGTAATTCTTGATGCATATTTACACATTTTTTTATTATATCCATAAAATACTTGTAAATATTTGTAATAAACGCCACACACGACTTGCATATTTAATATTTCACCTTTAATTTTTAATATAGATTTATATATAAATTATAAAAGTATACATCAATATATATTAAAAATAATGAAATTTATATAGAGTAATTGGTATAAATAAACAGTGTTATGTATTTTGAAGGGTAGTGTTAAAAAATTCCATTACCCATAATTTGTTTGACAAGTGATTTATCATCCTTAGCTGTGTGAATCAAGACCCACACTTAGTTGTGAGAATCAAGACTCACACTTAGAAGTGCGAGTCAAGAATGCCACTTAAAAGTGTGACTCGAGACTCACACTTAGAAGTGTGAGTACTCGCACTTGAAAGTGCGAGTTTAGAGAAGTTCTACTCGAGGCTCACACTTAGAAGTGCGACGAGTCACACTTGTAAGTTCGATCACTCGCTCTTATACACTACTTACAAAATTTATAAATGACAATCACCAATTTTTGTAACTATGATTAATATGTGCGGATAATTATTTTTATATAAATGTATATAAAAATTAAGAATCACCTTTTAAACTTTTGAGTCACATGTCCAAGTTCTATAAAATATTTGAAAGTATGTTATGTCAAAAATCATGAAAAATCATTTAAAAAACCATAAAATTTAACACCATTCAAGGATTTTAAGTTCTAAAATAGATGCAATCTATCTCAAAGTATAATTAGGATAGGATTTTCAACATTGACATTTATTGATTAGAATAAGGTATGCATAAATAGTTGTATATGTATGATGATATCAAGATTGATATGTGGCATAAATGACAACAATCACTTACACACTATCTTGAAGTTAGCGATTGCTTAGCTTATGTAAGTTAGCAACCACTTGGCTTATGTAATTTAGTGGCCATGAGGCTTATGTGGGGGAATAAAATAATAAGAAAATATAAATCGTAAAATAGTAAACCTGAAATCCAAAAATCAGGATTTAGAAATTGGATTCCATTAGTGGCAAAATTGGAATCCATTAATTACGTTATTTGAATCTAGTAATAGCAAAATTAGAGTCCAATAAAAGGGAAGTTTGAATCCAATAATAGAGAAATTGGAACTTGAATAAGTCCAACAATGACAATATTGGAATCCAATAATAGTAATAATGGAATCTAGTATAACCAAAACTAGAATCCAATATACACAAAAATGGACATGGATTTTTTCCAATTACTTGTAATATTGTACTCCAGATTTAGTGAAATAAGCATTACAACAATATTGGTTAAGGGTATCACAATAATATCCCATATGTAGGATGTGTTTAGTAACAACTAAATTGCTGAAGTTCCCTCCACATATGTCGGCATAGACTTCTGGGCAACTCTAGTGGATTCATGATATTTTAGGCATCAAATCAAGAGGTCATCAAATCTATGTTTATAGAGAACTTTACCTACGATGGCGTACTGGTTAATACGTTGCAGAAAATATATTTTATCATTTTTGGATAGATTGGGGGGATTTTAGATTAAGAAATGTAGTCATAGGTTTGAGTGTACCATAGATATGCTTGATTATCTTCGATAATGTTAATAAAAGGGAGTTCATTGGTGTGGGATGGTTGATCGAGTATATGCACAATAACAAATAATTTAGAATCTTCAGTTAATAATGGGATGAGTGATGTTAGGTAAGCCATGTTGTCCATGAATTTATTGTAAGATTGTGGAACTGTATGGATGGTGTAGTGATCAAAGGCTTCTAAGAGGAAATCAACAATGTTTTTATATTTTTATAAAGTTTCATTCTTTCATTGATGAATTCCTTTGATTTGGTTGATGATGAGTTGAGAGTCTTCACAGATGTGTAGAATTTGAACACCAAACATGACTTCTATTTAGAGAACCTATGACGAGAGATTCATATTCAAAGGATAGAGGGATATGAGTCCATCACAGAGGTATGCTAATGATACCAGCACTTCCCCCTACTGACACTTAGATCCATCAAAGAAAAATTTCATTCTAATAGGAGTATATTATTAATCGATAGTGTTGATAGATTCAATAGGAAATTATTTGTGTGGTATTTGATTGTCAGGAAGGGGAGATTATAGAAGTTTATTAGTGATGGCATGTCCTCAGATTTTTTTTTGAGACATGAATTCTAGGTTAAAATCAATTATGAGCATAAGTCATCGAGTGATATGGTCATTGTGGTATGGTTTAGAATGCATAGCTTTGAGAGGATTGAAACTAGTGACAACGTAAGTTTTATTATTAAGGAGATAGTGTAAAAGCTTGGAATTATAAAGAACAATACAATTTTTTTTACTTTAGTGTTATGAGTTTTGTAGTTGTGAAGAGTTTGGATTTCATAGTAAATAACCTACTCTCTACCCTACTCATCTTGATGTGTTATCGTAACACCTAGGGCATGGTAAGTAGTGGAGATATATGGATAAAATGGCTCACCCTTGCATGGAGGTGTGATCACGGGTGGTGATAAAAGATATTTTTTGAGGTATTCAAAGGAATTTTGATAGTTATGATCCCATTTGAAGTAGACATCCTTTTAAAGGAGATGGTAGAAAGTTTGACAATTATTTGAAAGATGAGAAATAAAGTCAAAAAATTGATTAGAGTCTAACTTGAAGACTATGCAAAGTTTTTGATATTATAAGGAGGGGGAATCTCGATGATGGATTTGATTTTGGCAGGGTCTACTTTGATGCCCTTGATAGAAATGATGAACCCTAGAAGTTTACTGATGAGAACACCAAATACGCATTTGGTTTGGTTTAGGCATGGAGGAATTATTGGATAAGATGAGAGAAGATAATGTCAAGATGACAATGAGATCATCTTTTGTGCTTAGATATACCTAGGATATCATGCATGTAGTCTTATATGGTTATATGGATGAGGTCATGGAAGATGTAAGTCATAGTGCGCTGATAAGTGGCCCCTACATTCTTAAGTACAAAGGGCATATAACAAAAGAGTAAAAGGTCCCCCAAGGGGTAATGACGGATGTTTTATGTTGGTCATCTATTGAAGATAAGGATTTGATTGTATCCAAAAAAGCCATCTAATGAAGATATAACATTTCATTGCCTGTTGTGAGCTTGAAAAGATGATTGATGTTAGGAAGGAGGAATTCATCTTTAAGACAAGCAGAGATTGAGATCTCAGAAGTTTGTGTAGATATGTAAATTTCCAGAGGCTTTGGTTATATGTATAATATTAGAAACCCATTTTGGATAGTCAATGGGTAATATGAAGTTTACAGAAAGAAGACGTTATAACTCTTCTTTGATGAGGAGGGCTACATGAGGGTGCATCATATGTAGTTTTGTTTGATAAGCTTAGCATTAGGGATTGTGAATTTTGTTGAAAAAAATGATGTTAGGTTGTACATGAATACACCTAATATGTCACTATATGACCATGTAAAGGCTTGATTGTGTTTAGAAAGGAAGGTGGTGAAGTCCTTTAACTCTTCTGGATTTTAGGATAGGCCAACATTTACTATGTGAGGTTCATGCAAAGTCCCCATGTTGATGTCAATAGTGGACTCATTATGAAGTGTCAATGTGTAAGGAAATAAGGTATTTTGAAGGTAATGATACTCTTCCCTCATATAGTATAATATGGATTGATCATCATGGAATTGAAGATTACCAATGGTAGGGGAGTATTCCTCTATCATTTGAGTAAATACTAATAGAAGGGTTTTAGTGCCTTCATTAGTCCAATACGTTATTTTCCTAAGGTGATCATGTTGATTAAAAAAATTCAAGGGGATGAAAGTGAAGTCATCTTTGTTGATAGAGTTGTCATGTGAAGATGAATGGGATGACTCTAGTTCTGCTATGGATGCATATGCGGTGATCATGGAGGTTTTTGAGGATGGTTTGTCGAAATTGATTCCGAACTTATCATGTGGTTTATGGGTCTGGTCAAATAAAAATTAATGTATACCCTTTTTATGATTTCCCAAGCTGAAATATTTCTAGGAACAATGATGAAGATACATTTGTGTGAAGGATTGGTTGTATAATAATGAAAAATCAGATAAAAACACTTTAGCATGGTGTTTATTATCATGATGTGAGGAAGGATGATAGATACCTCCATAGAAGAGGTCAATTTTAAGATGAGGAGGACCAAAGGAGATGATATCTCCAACATTGGGATTGTACAAGGGTTTCTTGTCAGCTCTCCCATATGTTTTAGGTATAATAAGTGAGTTATGGGTTAGAAGGTGATACTCCCCCAACAAGAGACATTTATAACATCTTCAAAGGAACTATCATTTGGTAGCTTAGATGAGAAGATGGAAGAATTGGTAGAAGATTCATCAGAAAATCTTGAGTTTGTCTTAGGAATAAGCATGTCATTGGGTTAGTAGGTCATGTGACATGCTTTAAAGTGATTCAGGTTAGTTGGAATAGTAAATTTTTTTCCTTCATGTGTCGTACTTAAGAAAATGATGTAAAGTGGATGGGATACAACGCATAACACATATATATGGTTGAACTAACAACATATTGTATTAGAACTCTCCTTCTACATGATATAAGAATTTGTGAGGGATATTGATACCCACTTTTATTGGTCAGATGATCATTCATAATGTGGGGGAAACTATGTAATTAAAGGCATGCAATATAATAAGTGACTGGGTGATGATAGTGTCAGGTAACTGGATATGTTTGAACACATGAGTAGATATAATGTTAATTCTAGTGTTGTTGTTGATCATGAATCTCTTGACAAGTATCGTTGATTTGGGTAGTGACAAATAGGGGAAGGTCATGATCTTTGGGTTTTAAAGATGGGATCTTAGAATCATCAAAAGTGATAAAAAATGAAATTTTAAGGATTACGATGAGATTTACAAATGGTTGAGGATCATCTCACAATACTGAGATAGATTGAAGTGTATAAATAATTGATTATCGATGTTGTTGATATATTTGAATAAGGTCATAGAGGGATATCTTCATAGGAGCTTGGTGGAGTTGTTTAATGATGGTGTTTTCTACGGATGTAGTAGATTAGGTGGGTAGAGTGGAGAGGATGGAGACCATGGCCTTACAAGTTAATGGATTAGATTATTCAGGAGAAAGAGAGATGGATACCTTGGGCCTTTTTTTTTACCTAAGGCCTTAGGGTCTCATGTGCATGCTCTGGTAGTTATATGAATAATGTCTATTTGATGGAGTGGGGTCTTACTAGAAGAGACATAAATCTTGTTGGATGTGGATGGGGTGTCGGATGGTGGTTTAGAAAGTGTGGGTTTAGAGGTATGATAGGTTGCTTTGATTTATTTTGGATGTTTTGGATCTGCAGGTAGAATCCCTTTGTTAACAAGGCTTAAAATTGTAGTTTTGAGGGCTTTATAGTCCTTAATGGAGTGTCTAGGTGTTTGATGGTAGGAACATAGTGATTTGAACTTATACCAAGAGGGTTTCCACCCTAGGTAGATAGATGAATTAATGGGAGGTAACATTATGATGGATAATTGGATGAGCCTTTTGAGGGTTCTAGTGTAGTACCCTATCATAGTTATTAGATATGATGAAGGGAGATGCACAATGTTTCATGATTTAGAGGTTGTGGATGATGAGGTCATTTTTTTGTGACACATTTAGGTGTCAGTTGAGGAATGAGCTTGGATTTTGTAATGGTGACTATTAATTTATATAAAGGATGAGGCCCTAAGATGGAGGGCAAGGGCTTTATATTTTATGACAAGAATGTTTGGAAATTTTGTAATATATTTTTTATTTTCCTGGATAAGTGGTTTGTGTGTTTTATAGTGGATTTATTGAGATTCTGAATGTGATGTTAGGTGACATGATCTTTGAAAGAGATTTTTTAATTTCTATGATGTGTTTTTCTTTTCTAGAAATTTCAAAGAGGCCACATGTGGGTTTAAAGAGGATGTAGTAGGTGTAGGAAGGTTTGTGGTCTTGTTGGTGGAAATACTAGAGGAATGGGGTGACTCGGTTGGGGAGTTTTTGGGATAAGCACTAGATGTTTAAGGTGTAGGTGAGAGGAATTTTAAAATATTGATAGTATAGAGAGAGTTGATAGCGTTGGATTGGGGTTGACTAGTGGATGGGGTATAATTTGGAAACAGTTTTTTAAAGACATCCAAATTATTATTCAAAGGTGCATTCAGATTGTCAAGTTGTAAGTCACCTTGGTTGATAAGATCTTGGAAGATGTTTCTAAATGAACAAAACTTTTAAATGTTGTTTCCTTGTACTTGATGGTATTTATAATAGTCATTTTTGTGATACCATGAGGGTTTGGAAATAGATGTATTGATAGGGTTGATAGCAGGAATTTTGATCATACACATGGTTAGGATTTTTTGAAAGACCGTGTTGTAAGATTCCTTGATGGGTGTGTAATTACATTGGGATTGGGTGCATTCAGAATCTTAATGACTTTTAGATGTGAATTTTATGACAACATTGGCTAAGCCTTTGAATTTATCGTTATTGGAAGAAGGATTAAATGAGGACTCCAGTTTGGGTTTCTTTAATAAGAGTTTAACCTTACCATCTTCAAGGGTGCAGATTTTTAATTTATGGGCCATGGTAAAGGCTTTGTGGAATGTTTGGAAAGATTGAATATGAAGTGTTAATGATTGTTTTTTTTACAAGGTTGAGAAAATAATTCAATCAACTCGGTTTGTGGGAAGGAGAAGGATCATTAATTAATAATACATTGCCATCTGGCGATGAAGTCTGTAGTATAATCATCCTCAAAGTATTTAATAACATAGAGATTGGTGATGGAGATTTTGTGAGCTATATTGATGGAGAAATGTTTTAAGTATAGCTGTGTGAGCTGTGCAAAATAAAATAGGGAATATTGTGGAACGCTATTATACCAGTCAAGTGCAGGTACTGCTAAGGACATGGGAAACATCCTGAACATAAGGTCTTGGTCATGTGCAATGAGATAGCATGCATGGGAAAAGATTTAATGTGTTATTGAGGGTGTTCCTTATTGTAAAATTTGATAAACTTGGGGTGTTCCTAGTGTGGGGGATAGGATTTAAAAGGTAATGATGGGTGAATAGTATCATTCTATATATGTTTGTAAGAGAGGATTTTATTAGGACCCATGGTAGCGGCTTCAAGACTTGTAATTCTACTCATGATAATTTTCAAGGGGTCGTTTTGTGATGGTTGTTGAGGTTTGAATAATGTTAAGCTACGTTTATTATGGACATGTAAATTTCATTATTGGTATAGATGATATGGTAACAATACATCATGGTGAAGAGTAACACTCATGGGAATGTTATAGGGATGTTGAGAGACTAAGGGTTGTGAGGATTGAATGTACTGATAAGGGGTGGGAATAGAAGTGCTGATAAGTGGTTGAGATGGCTATGATACATACTAAGACAAGATGGAAGTGTTGATAAAATGTTTAAATGGATGGGGTATGTAGTGAGAACGGATGTGGGAGGCAGGGTAAATCTATTGTTGTTGTGAAGAGAGGTTAGTACTAGTAATAGAACTCATATTAATAAGGGGTATAGATATAGGGATAGACATGACTAAATTCTAGATATATGACATAGGTTGTTGTGAAGGAATGGGTTGAGACACAATAAGGGGAATGAAAAACAAGCTCACAGGAGATGTAGGAGAGACACTAGAGGTTACAAGACTAGATGTGGAAGGATATGTCTTAGTGTTATTTTGTGAGGCCATAGAAATTGATGAGGGAGCCGTCAGAATAGATGGTGGTTGGTTGGATGTGTGTTGTAATGAGATAAAATTAAGGTAAAAACTAATGACAAGGGATGATGAAGAGGGATTGATTCTCTTAATTCACTAGTAATAGAGTAGGGATGAATTTTTTGGATAACTAGATTTTTATTAGGTTTGATGAGTTGGGAAGTGTCGAAGGTGAAATTAGTGATGGTGGGACAATGTGCGGGTTATGGTTGTTAGAGGAAGACTCCTTAGGAAGCAAGGTAGGAATTAAGGGCCATTGGGTTAGAATTTAAAATTTCTATGAAAAATGGATCACCACTATCAAAGAACTGTGGGTTAAGTGGATCTTGGATCTTCTGATGTGGCTGACTGTGTACTAGGCGAATGTGGGGGTTTTTGATTGGTCATTTAAGGTGACTGAAGTTGTTCAATCACATTGGGAATATTTTGAAGGTGGGTTTAAAAATTATCTAAGGATTGTTGAAGATGGCTATATATATCATTGGTGTTTTTTAGGTGGGATTATTATCTAGTTAAAACCATGAAATGAACACAAATTTAATAAAAAATGGTTGTTTCAAATAGGTCACATAAGATTTTTTTTCTTATCTAGATTAATTTACAAAAAAAATTGAAATGAGAAAAATGGCTGAAAGGGCACTAAGAAAAGGTTTTAAAAAGATGGTTTCACGTAAGTTAAAGGCCAAAATCCTCAATATAATTTAAGGTAGGTATGTGAGGCCTAAATATGTGTTGGTGTTGGTATGAGGCATGGTATTGGGGCCTACCCCTCACTTCATTATCCTGTAGTGATAAGAGTGTCAATTACTTAGCCAATATACCAACCATCAAATTGTTTATACTTGGCCAAAACATTAAGTCAAATTATCCTCTTGGTGATGAAATCCAAGTAGGTCCACCTGAGAAGGAGTGTATAGAAGCAAATTAAGTTTTATGATATTTTTTTGTGTGTGAAAGGATATTTGTGAATGCAATTCCTTTGAATCTTGATTAAGATATGTGAGTAAGAAAATATGAATGTTCATTTTAAGATCTAATGGAAATGTTTAGTTCAATAAGAACAAGGCACAAAAAATGCAATGTTGAAGGAAATGAAAGAATAAAAAGATCGTATATGTAATTTATTTTTCTTTTTAGTTTTTGATTTTAATTTTAAGCGCACTTTTGAAATATCAATAGCAAGGTGCTCCAAGTTAACAAGTTAGGAAATATGACAAGAAAAGAAATGAAAGATATGAAATATAAATGAAAAAGGGATTAAGAAGGTCCCACTGGGTGTGTCAGGATGTTTATGGTGAATTACAGTTATGTGCTATAATGTTGTAATACTAAAAACTCAAATAAGGTAGGTGGGGTTTACCAATACCTGTGCTAACAAACATAATGTTAGGATGATTGGGTACATGATAAATAAAATAGGCTCCTCCTTTCACCAAATGAGAAGACCTGCATGCAAAGAGAACTAAATAGAAAAATATTAGATAAAGATGTAACGAGTTTCTCAGAAAAGTATGATCCCAAAAATCTAAAGGGCTTCCTTGCATGGTGTCAACCCATATGATACAATCAAGTGATTTGATAATGATAAGCCAAATTAAAATCATTTAGAAGTAAATAGGGATACAAAGATCCTTGTCTGCATTGTAGGCATCCTAGGCTAGGGCCGTGATAAGCTCGAAGTCCTGAAAGTAATCAAATTAGAATTGATCTGTAGCTTCATGTTATTTTTATATGATCTCAAGATGTTTCTTAATGTCTTATAATTCTGGTGTGATGTGAGGGAAATGGGACATATACTCATCTTGTGTGCGATATCGAAATATTACCACAAAAAAAATGTTGTTATATGATCAGGAGATTGTATATGCTAGTGATAGGGTGTGAAGGACTTAAAACATTCATCTACAAAACATACATCTTGCAAATAAATTTATTAGACCATAACCATATTGCTGAAAATATGATTAATGCTAAAGATGACTAAAAAATATAGGGATTGATGATGATCGAAAATCAAACATGTTTGGGGAGAAAATTCTAACTTTGATAAAATAGATAATGATTATTTCCTGACAAAATGTGTCAGTGGTAAGATAAAATATAAGGACTCTAGAAACATGATGCATTTAGAAAAAAGAGATTTATATGTATTTAGGAGGATAATAAAGGAAAAATATGTCAAGTAAATGATTGGTGGTGATTGGGAATCAATTGTGATTGCTATTGAAATCACAGATACCATAAAATTTGGATCAAATGATTAAACAAAGAACTGAATGTAAAATAGGTGCAAAAGATGGTCTAGAAAACTAAATACAAACTATAGTTAATGCAAAATTTGAGTGAAATAGGGTAAATAGTGATGTAATACACTTGTTAGTAGTGTGTAAGGCTAACAGAGCTCCAAGAGGCTTGACTAATGATCATATGAGATTCTCAAAGATTTTGGCAGTATGGTACTGATACTTCCAAGTGAGGAACTTTTGAATAACTTTTAAATGGGTGAGGAAGGTGGCTAAATGGAATCTACAGAGTCCAAAGTGATTTTTGATGATCACAGATTAACATCAATTTTCCAGAGAGGTTACAAACCAACAAAGGAAAGATGGAAAATTGTTGAAACCACTTTCCATCCAAAGTTTTAGGTTGTTTTATAAAAAAAGGGATGTTAGGGATTTGGGTAGGAATACATGAGGGGGTTAGGATGGATAGGATAAATTATGCTATGTTGGTTTTAAGTGGTTAGGGGAGGTTAAATGATATTTACGGGGGTAAATGAGGTTTTACGATACAAGTTTATACAATAATTAGGATAAGGATAATAATTATAATATTGATTAATGTATGTTGGGTCACATAGGGGTGAAAAAGTGGTGTCTACAACTATAAATTGATAAAATTCATGTTTATAATTAAAAACAAGGAGTTCCCTTATCATGTTATAGAGAAAGAGATATTACATTTTCTCTTAGACTTCATAAATCATCTATTTTATTAAAAATTTCCTTCATTAAAATGAGTGTGAAATTTATAATTTTGTAACAAAAATCATCATAAGTGTCCTACAAATAGTGGTATCTAATGTTGTGGAGGATAGCCAAATCTGTGATGAAGACGTGCTGTGAGGCGTAGTGTTAGGCTTATGATCCCGATGCCATGTCTTCAGCTCAACTCTCACCATGGTTTACCAAAACCATTTTAAGGTTGGAGGATAGCCAAGTTGGTGATGAAGGTGTTTTGTGAGTTGTAGTGTTAGGCTTATGATCCTGGTGCTACATCTCCGGTTTAAATCTCACCATGGTTTACTAAAACCCTTTTGGTATCTCAATGGTGGTTTAAAAATTTAGGAAAAATTTGAGGGATAACATTTGGATCCATAAGTAGAAGTGGAAAGATACTTATTTTAAGGAGGATACAAGGATTCTAGAATCCTTAAAGATTAGCGGGCAGTTAAATGTGGGGTGAAACTAGAGAAAAAGAAGAATAGAACCAAATTGAAATGAAAGTCACCCCTAATAGATTGGTTTAAACTTAATTTCAATATTTCTATGAAATTAAGGGAAGGAAAGAATGAGGGAGGATGTTTGATAATGGATCATATGGGGAATTGTATTATTAATTATGCAGGGATATTAGGAAATAAATCTAACAACTATGTTGAGACAAATACTACTTTGAGAGGCATAAGGATTTATAAAAGACTTAAGCTAAAAAAACTCATTATAGAGGGAGAATCATTATTGATTATTAAGGCCATTGAAGGAAAATATAAGGTGGGATGCAATATCAAGAATTTTATACATGAGGCTCAGATTATGATTGGTGTATTTGATGAAGTGGAATTATGCCACATGTTTAGGGAGAGAAATTACATCATGGATGGCTTAGAAAACCAAGGGAATTATATGGAGGCTTGGGGGGAACAAGAGGGAACACTACCATGGATCTAAGTTAACAACATCATTAATAATTAATGGAATAGGTAAGGGGGATCACAAGTGCCATAAAGGATTTGGTTAGGATTCAGAGGTAAAATATTGGATTTTGATAGCTCCAGTTTGACAAAGGAGAAGCGGCATACCTGTTGTTTTGAGTGGAAAATAATTTTGAAGAAGTGTTGGAGAAAAATGAAGGAGAAAAGTGGATACAAGATGGGAGGTGAATGAGTTGGGATTGAATCCACCTTGTTCCAAATCTTCAAACAAGATGACACGATGTGGTGCCTGCTGAGGAAGCGTAGTTTCACCGAGTTCATCAAGTGAATTAAAGGTAATGACCATGACTTAGCCCTAGATTTTGGAAAATAATGGAACCATGATAGAGTTAAGTTCAGCGGGCGTAAATTCATATTATTAAACAATTTATTATGGAATCAACTTACATGACAATGGATGGGTTAAAAATGTTCAAAGAATAGAATCATAGGAACCACGAGGTTTCCAAATTTTTTGGGACTACTAAAAGGGTGCACTTGTATGATGATGGAATTACCAGGAGTTGCCTCTTGGAAAGGTGGGATGATGTTTATAAAGTGGTTATGATATATTTAACCCTAGATGGAAATTTTTAGAAAATTTACACAAAACACCTCTCAATTCCCAACTATTTATAGTGAAATCAAGTAATGAGTTTCCATTTTTCCTTGTTGCAGTCTCTCACATTGTCCATTTTAGTCTTAAAGGAGGAGAAATTTGATACTCCATTGCATCATGCTCTTATTATAGAATGGTAAATTGATTATTCCTCCTATCCTGCATCCCACCTTCTTAGATGAGGAAACCTTAGCCAATAGGCTAAGGAATATTAAAAATAAGGGTCATGTGGATAATAACAATTTTGCTCATGTCTTAGTTAAATAAGCTAAGAGAATTGAAACTAACACCTAATAGCTCAAAATCAAAGCTAACCAAACATAAACCATCATGCAAAGAGATTATAGAGACTAAACATCATCAACATGCATAATTTTTTTAAAGAAATCAAACTAACTTGCCAATCTTATTCTCTACTCTTTAAATTCTAAACTAGAAATGAACCTATGTAGATCATTAGCAATCAATATGTGATTTTTTTTATCTCAAGGGTTTGAGAATGGAATCTCATCAAGACATGGCTACAAGGCCATTTTGATTCTCTCCATATTACTCTAATATTGGATAGATGAAATGCAAGATGAAGATATTAGCTCAACACTAATGAAGGATGTTCAAAGATGAAAAATCCTATAGTTTATGCTATATGCATGCAAAGGTGTGTCCTTAGATGAAATAACTTGGTCCTTTATATACCTGAATGTTGGAGAGAGATGTGCAACTTGGTTCATGTGGGATAAGGGGAAATGTAACTTTGGTTTAGTTGACTAAAGCTAGGTGAGTTAACATGTGTGTTAACACTTTAGTTAGTACTTTATGTGAATTGGGGTGTTTATAATTAATGAAATATGATTAATTAATAGATAGAATAAATATTATAGAATATGATTAAAGGAATATTAGTATGATTTGAGAGATATAAGAGGAGTTTGATCTAATAGATGAAGATTTACTTATTTAGAGCTACGGGCGTAATTAATTAACCAAAGTAGAAGTGAATAATAATTAAGAAAAGGTTGTCAATTGAAATCCTGAATGATAAGAAGTCTAATTAATTAATGAAAGGTTGTTAATTAACGGATTCAAAGAGGAATGCTAGCTAATTAGTGGAAAAATGCTAATTATTACAACAACGATGGAAAAGAGGATAGTTAGTACAGTCTTAGCATTAAAACTACATAATCATATTTTAGGTGTCTACAACAGTGAATACATTGTTGTGGAGGTGTTCTCTATTATGAAAAATAGAAAATCCTTGAAAAGGAAAGGCACTATGGAAGAAAATATTAGATACCCTAATAGGGAAGCTAGGTCACAATTGACACTTTTCTCAAGGTGACCAAAAATATGGTCTAATACATAAAGGAGTGGCATATTCAGTCAACCATCTAAGAAAAAAAAAATCAACGGGCTCAAGGAATATTTCATAATGCAAGAGCATAGGATTTCTATAATGCATGATCAAATTCCCGAGTTGAACAAATAGAAGAGGGGTATGTACCTGGAACTTAGTAACAATGAAGATGATGAGGATGATCTTGGTAGAAAGTATGAAATTCTAGAGAAACATTGGGATCCTCAACAAAATTTGGAAGGTATGATTCAAGGTCCTAGCTCTATAACTAGGAGCAATAAGAAAATAAAACTTTAGCTGACCTTGTGCTGACTGGGTCATGGGTCTTTTTGGTGTTTTTCCATTTGGTCTTGTCTGGTCCTATGGTCTTTGTTAGTGTTTTTGGGTTTATATATATATATATATAATTTAATTAAGGTTGTTTGTGCCTTGCTCCTTGTTTGGATTTTGTGTTGCCCAAGCTATTTTTTCCTACTCAGGATTTAATTGGTTTTTGGGGTTGTTCTTTTGGCCTTGGCTCTATCAGCTCTATATATGTACAGTGGGATTTTTGGTCCCCCCAAACAAAATATATAATCTAAAAAAATACTGGTATGTAATGCAATGAGAAAATAACAATAATTATAAGATTACATGTGGAGAAGTAAGAGTAAGAAAAAAAACATTTAGAAAAAAGTAGCAAGCCAAACTATATCCTTCTTAATCCACACCCTTAGAATTTTTTCCTTCCTAAATCATGTAACAACCCATTTAGGGCACCAATAAGGTGCAAATCATGGACACATGCATGTAGAGCACCATTTTATTTCAAATAAATGGAATAGAATGAAGTGATTTGTGCATACAAATCTAGTTAAAAATAAAATGAAGATTGAGATTAAATGTAGATAATATTAATAAATAATAAGTAAAGGAAAATATATAATATAATTATAATGACAAGAAGAGTTGTGAAGAATATTCAATTATAAGGGAATATGATTCAAATATGAGAATATGTTATATAAAATAAATAGAAGAAAACAAAAAATTTTAAGACTATAATGTTCATTACCAATACAATAAATTTATAAAGACCTACTAACCAATTAGATTTATGAAATATTTCATGAGTATTTAACAACATTTTGTAGTATTTAATCTACATGGATTTAAGAGATGTTAAGATTACCATAATGACTACTCGTTGAGGTAGGGGTTAAATTTGATGGCCATTTACATGTTTTTCATATTTTTAATTGTACAAAACTTATAGATATTTGAAATCATTATCTTATAACTCACACATTTAATATATGAATGTCATTTTTATATAGATTTATATACAAACTATTTTTAGTTGCATATGTGTAAATATTTAAAATAGTTAAAATGAATGAAGGTTTCCTTTTATAAAAATATGTATGACATGCATTTGTTGTTCAAATTTAAATTTTGCATAGAGGAAGTTAACTTGAGTTCAATTAAAAAAATATTATTTAAACATTCTGTTAATTATTTAAATATATGATTAGGTTGTGAATGAGTTAATCAAATATTGATAAAATCTATAAAATTATAGTGACTTATTAGGTATTGCATATTCTAAAAAATCTTCAAATAAAAATAAAGGTTAAACCTGGGAAAGAAGACAACTTAACATATTTTGTAAAATAAAAGATTCAAATGACACCATTATACGGAATCTAAAAGAGATAAAAACAAGAATCAATTTTTTTTTTTGATAAATTATAGGCATGAGATGAAATTTTAATGGATAGATTTTTTACCCCCGGCCCAAGCATAATAAGAACAAGACAAAATAAATATATGTCAATGAAATTTTTAATAGAAAAGGGTGTTAAAAAATTAATACACTCAATGAAGACTAATGAGATTGTTGGAAAAATTAATTTCCAAGTGGATCTATTTTAACACTTTTGGGAATTGTTTTACTAAATATCTAATTCAAGTATTTAATCCAACTTCGCATTCCTGAAAAATTCTAAAAGATATACAATGCACTTTTTATTTATCTTACCCCAAAATCATCTAACCTAAAAATATTTGCATGTTTCCTAAAAACATTTGCATGTTTCCCATTAATTTTGTTATGCAATATTCTCTACAAAAAAAATTTCTAAATAAATTGCAAAAAGACTAATTTTTTTCTTCCTTTGATAATTTTACTTGAGAAAGGGGGAATTGTTGTTGAGAAATAAATATTGGAAGGATTATTAATGACGAGTCATGAAAATTTACATACTCTTAAGAAGTAGAATACATTAGGAATGCTGCTAAAGTTGGATTTTAAGAAGTATGAAAGTGTCAACTAGAATTTCTTCAAGAAAATTTTGTTGACATTTAGATTTTGGAAAGAATGGGTTTCATTAGTTATATAATGTGTTATTTTTAGTGTAGTTTTTAATCCATTGCATGGTTTTTACTATATGTGTATTTAACATGCTTAGGTTTTGGTGGGATATAATGGGCTTACACTTTTGCACCTTTATAGGTGGTGGTTACACTTCCCCACATTCTATTTAAACACCTCTTGTAAATTTATTTTCTATGAAATGAATATAAGTTATATTTTGGCTCATATGTGGTTCCCCTCTTGTGACATTATTCTCTTTATGCATTCATATTTTTATGAGTGATCGATCTTGGCCAACATTCTCAGATGGTATCAATTTTTTTTGGTAGTGGAATGCCATTATTTTGTGTGTTTTTATTTTGTTGGAATCTTGAGTTAATATTTTTGTTTTAGTTCCTTTATCTCCAAGTATTCTCTTCTCATGCATATTTAGATGATCTAGAGAATCAGAAAAAAGAAGGAACAATCCTTATATACGTGGGTTTTGCATGATAGTCTTCATTCCATGTATTTTATAAATAGAAAAATTATGCCTTTGAGTTTGGATCATGTCAAAACCCTAGGATTGACAATAAAATCAAATATTCTTTGAAGAAGGTTGTATCTAGTCTTTTGTGGATTTTATTATAGTCATTTTTAGGCTATCTAGTGATATTCCACATCATGAAAAAGATCGTGAGAAACTTTATTTCTAGGTTTTTTGAGATATTTTGTGGGTTTTTGAACCTATTGTTGTATTTATGGTGGTGAAAAATGTACTTACATTTTTACTGGTGTGTACCTATTGTGAAAATGAGTATACATATTATTCGATTATACCTATTACTATTATGTGTGATTAGAATATTATTGATGTGGACTAGGTGACACTAATCCTATGTACACATAATTTTTATGCATGTAATTCAAGGTATAAAAATATTTTTTAACGGTGTTAGTGGCTATGAATATTTCCATGTGGTGGAAGTAGCACTATGTTTTCGTATGGAAAAACTATCTTCATATGTTCTTACTTGTCTACACATAACTCAAGGTGGTGGAACTAGTTGTAGTTAAATATGATTTTGAAGGCCCTAAACCTAGGCTCAATAAGTGATAAGGTAATGGGATGTGTTATCCAAATAACTCTCCTAGTTATTTGGACAAATTACATACATATTTTGGCTCAGAGATCTTCATTACAAGTTGTGCGCACCTTAGTTGTCTCCTTCACACATTCAATTGGTAAATTTTGCCTCACCAGCCCTTACGCGCTTTCCCTTCCTCCCTTTCCATTTTCCTTTTCCTCTTTGTTCCAATCTTACCTTGCACACATATTTTACACATTCACATTCTTCCTAGCAACTATTCATTCTGCACATGCGCCTTGCACTTGCTTCAATCAATTACGTCCTTGGCTTTCTTGTGTGCCTTGCACATTACCTTGTAATAATTGTGCCTTGACCATATGTTATCCATTCACTAGTTTTCCTCATTCCCTCTACGCGCATTACGATTATGTGCACCTTTGTTCTATCATCCTCCCACACCTCGTTCTTCTACGTGCATAACTTTGCACCATTCCGTGCCATGTCACTCTCTGACATGCTTTATTGTGCCACACGCAACTAGCCAAAGTGGGCCAACATGGCATCAAACCTTTATAGAAAATCAATGAATGACACATGGAGGAAATGAAAAGAATATTTTCCTAGTTGGTTTTCCTTTCATAAAATCCATGCGCACCACATGTCTTGCATACATAGATAACTTTGAAAATCTTCTAATATTCATACCTTTTTCTACAGTACACTAATCAGCACACGCCTAGTCCCAATCGATAGTTGTTGATGTAGTCTATAATGCTAGATATTCAAATTCAAATTCTTGGTAGATCTGGTAGGTTAGAAATGGGAAAATGTCTTTCGGGGCATTAATGAGTAGATCTGATTGCTCCAACCACCCGATTTGATCTAATCCACCCTCTTTCATTATCCAACATGCCAAACATACTTGGGAAAATGTATTTGACAGATTTGTAAGTGGATTTGTAGGCTTTAAATTCTTCTTGTTGGTGGTTGTATTTAAAAATTGGGGTTTCCCTACTTATTCTCTTCTTCTTCCATGGATTAATCTATAAATATAAGATTTGGGATCATTGTTAATGTTGGACACTTTTGATCCTTACGATTTTTCCTAAGGACTTCATATTTCTATATTTTGAGTCGCAGACCTCTATATCTGGCTCGTGCATATGGATATCGACCTATTTCACCATTGTAATAGTTCTATGCATTTATGGAAATATTGGAACCATTGCTTTGTGACTATTCTTTATCCTAAGGGTGTTTATATTATTTCTTCTTGCCTTTATTTTAGATTATGTGGATGTTAACAAAATGAATATCCCAATGCCCATATTCCGAGCTAAGTATTGGACTCTCCATTTCAATGGAGCTAGATGTCATTACAGAGCTGGGGCAGGTGTAATCTTTACTTCTCCCGAGGGAAAAGTCCTACCATTTTCCTTTAAACTAAATTTTGAATGTATAAACAATGGCGCTGAGTACGAAGCCCTCCTCCTTGACCTCGTCCTAGCTAAGAGGATCGGTATTAATAATATCAAGGTGTTAGGAGACTCACAATTGGTAGCAAACCAAGTCTCTGAGATGTATGAAACTAGAGCTGAGCACTTACAGCTCTACAAAACAGTTGTATTGAATTTAAGCAAGGAGTTTGACTTCATATCAATTGAAGCAATCCCGTGAGAGAAAAATCTTCTCACGAATTCAATAGCGACCTCGGCATCACGCTTCACTCCAAAAAATGAGTTGGAAGATACCCGTTTCATGGTATCCCTTCATACCGAACCATTAGTAAAAAAAATGTCAAATCCTCTCTTAACAAATAGAAATGAAAACAAATCTACTATCCTAGACCACATTGATAGTGATACAACCACTCTGAATTACTTAAACGCCTATGCAGCGTTACATATCACCCATTACGCAGTAGATTTATCCTTAATCCCACATTCATCTTCCTACTTCGGAAATCCCATGACAGAGCTTCCCCCACAAAAGGAACTTAGCATATACACAGTTGAGAATGGAGACGATTCGAAACTACCTCTAGCCCCATTTGAGTTTGAAGAAGGTAACACTTCTCTAATCAAAGAAACAATCAATATTAACATCGGAACAGAGGATGAACCAAGGATATCAAAGGAACATCGGAAGGCTTTTGCATTTAATTATAAGGAAATGACAGGGGTTGCACCACACATTGCGATACATAACCTCATCACTAAATCAGATGCAAAGCCGATTAAACAAAAATCGAGACCAATGAAACCTAAGGTAGCTCTCATGGTAAAAGAGGAGGTAATGAAAATCCTCCAAGTAGGATTCATCAAGCCAGTCGATTACTCTCAATGGGCATCTAATATCGTTCCCATTCTCAAAAAGAATGGGAAGATACGCATCTGCATAGAATTCTGAGACATTAACAAGGCATGTCCTAAGGACGACTTCCCATTACCATCCATAGATGTCATTATTGACGCAACAGCTAGATTTGAGCTTTTGTCTCTCATGGATGGATTCTTAGGATACAATCAAATCAGAATATCCGAACAAGATCAAGCTAAAACCACATTTATAACTCCTTGTGGAACCTATTGCTATGTTTTTATGCCATTCGGTCTCAATAACATTGGCGCTACATACCACTGGGCTATGACGTATATATTTCATGACCTTTTTCATAAAATTGTGGAATCCTACGTAGATGACTTGTTGGCCAAGGCCAGGAAGTGTTGTGACCATCTAGAAGTGCTTCGCATCATTCTTTCATGTCTGATAGAATATGGAGTCACCCTAAATCCAGAAAAATGCGTCTTTGGTGTAACAGGAGGAAAGCTCCTAGGTTACATTATATTGTCACGCAGGATCGATGTTGACCCAACCAAAATTAGGGTTGTTCTCGAAATGGTCCCACCTTCAGATGAATCCGGAATCAGGTCATTTCTCGGAAAGCTTGGTGTAATTTGGAGATTCATCCCGAACTTAAGTTTTGTCGTTCATCCAATCAACAATCTACTCAAGAAAAATTATAGTATTGATTGGACTGAAGATTGCAATGAAGCTTTCAATGTAGTTAAGTTTTTCTTGTTATCACCACCTACGCTAAGGCCACCTAAGCCAGACTACCCATTAATTTTATATTCGCGAGCTACCAATGTCTCGCTAGCCTATATGTTGGCTCAAGAAGATGATGACAAGAGAGAACATGCAATCTATTTCATTAGCCAAACCTTGCTTGACTATGAAACACATTATACACAGGCAGAATGAGAATGCCTTGCCATATTCTTTGCAATCAAATGCTTAAGAAATTACATGCTAAATCAAGAAACAAAGGTCATTGTAAAAAAAGACCATTTACGAACTTTCCTCACGCAAGGGTCCTTGTCTCAAAAGGATGGATGTTTTATAACCTTGATGGGTGAGTTTGAACTAACATTTGTAAATCAAAATTCTATTAAAGGACAAATCATTGTGGATTGTTTAGCTGATAACCCACTAGACGGAGGCAATCTAGTAGATCTGGACTTTCTTGATGAATGCGTATACTACATCGAAACCAGACCTCCCATCTTTGAGTTTCCTTGGTATGCTGATATTATTAATTATATCATGGATCATACGTATCCGGAAGGTGATACACCAAAAAAAAGAAGGCGGTTATGCATTATTGTAGCCAAATATGTCATTATAGAGCAAGTGCTCTATCGAAAAAGCGTTCAATGGAATGCTTCTAAGATGTGTCGACACAAAAGAATCCAAGAAGATTCTCCACGAATATCATAGTGGAATGTGTGGAGGCCACTTCGGTGACCATGCCACTACTCATAAAATACATCGGATGGGCTATTTATTGCCTACTCTATAACACGACGTAGTAGAGTTTGTACGAAGGTTTCATAAGTGCCAAGAATTCTCCCATGAGATCCACATTCCGGCACAAGCTCTACAACCAATCGCTACTCCATGGCCCTTTTCTATGTGGGGCCTCGATTTGATAGGAAAATTTTCTCCCTCGTTTACAGACGGCCATAATTTCATAATCATGGCCACCGAATATTTTACCAAGTGGGTAGAGGCTATGCCTCTTACTACTGTACCAGGTTCTGTAATCACTAAGTTCATTTTGAACCAAATCATTTGCAAGTATGGTGTCCTGTAAATCATTATCTCGGATAATAGGACTTATTTTAAGAATGACGAAGTTCACAAATTGTGCAATAAATTCAAAATAAGCCATCATACAGCCTTCTTGTATTACCCCCAAGCCAATGGACAAGCTGAAGCGACAAACAAAACATTAAAAGGCATTCTTCTTAAAACTATGAAAGAAAAAAAACGAGATTGGCATTTGAAGTTATATCCAGCCTTATGGGCCCACCAAACCTCAATAAGAACACCAACAGGGGAAAATCCTTTCTCACTAGTATTCGGGGTAGAAGCAGTTCTCCCGCTTGAGGTTGAAATACCAAGTCTCTGTATCTCATTACAAGGGATTTTGGACAAAGAGGCTTACAGAGAAGCACGTCTCTCCCAACTAGAAATCCTAGATGAATCTAGGTTAGATGCTGAACAGTGGCACAGAGTCTATGCTGACCAGATGTGCCGGAAGTATAACAAGAAGGTCTATGAATGTGACATATATGAAGGTGATCTAGTTCTAAGGCTAGATAGCCGGATCAATAAAAAGACTGGCGAAGGAAGGAAGTTCCGGCCCAAATGGTTGGGCCCATACCGAGTCATGAAGGACTATGGAAATGGTACATATCTCTTATGCACACTAGAAGGTGAAGAATTTGGTGAAATGGTCAATTCCCTACACCTTAAATGATTCTATGCATAATCAACCAGCACTACTTGTATAATTATATCTACATTGCATCTTCATATAGTTAGGATCATTTTTTCCTCTTGTTTCGTACAATTTTGAGATCAAGGAATTTATTCTCAAAGCAGTTCATTACAAACTTCTGATGGTATTGGCGTAAACACTCTAATCACACTTCTCCATTTCCATGATATCATCAACTATTTCAAATGTATTTCATCAAATAAAGCTAGATATGATAAAGTCTTAATGGTAACCATACCAAGGTCTGCATACTTGTTCTCACTTTTGGTTTCTTCTTAGGATAGGTGTCTTTCCTATGGTCTATTATAGAAGCTTCATCATGTCACATCTATCCAGTATGTATATCTCTTTGGAATTAAGAGCATGCTGACACTTTTCTCAAGTAAACAAATTGAATATGGATCAAATAGAAAATTTTAAATTTACACATTTCCTTTCCCCACCAACCTGTGGTGATGAGCTTGCGTCTCTTACTAGTGACGTAGGGTTGGGAAAGGATGGAAATGCTCTTACTCGCCTATGCCTTGCCCATGGTGATAAACCCACACTTCTTACTAGTAGCATGGGGCAAGGTGTAGGGGGTCTTCTTGACAAACAAACGTTAAAGGTCATAAACAAAAAATTCAAATCTTGAAGTCTCGAGTCGAAAAAAATGAATCAGATATCCAAAATTCCAAGAGAGTTAAAAATCCTAAAACCCAGATTTTGTCTACCATGTGGCCATCTACGGATCTAAGTTTAGATAAACCGCAAAGCAAGTTATATCCCAAACTATGGAGTCACTCGAGTAGAGTAGGCTTATAGCATCCTAATTTGGTTCCACCAAAGCTTGGTCTATCTCTCATCACTATCATTTCAACACATTTCATAACTTGTGCCCTTTCTAGCTCTCGGTGATGAGCCCTCGCATCTTAATAGTTACGTGGAGTTAGGACTGGGGCAGGTTTATCTGCTCATCATACCGGCTTATCTTCGCCACTTTTCCAAAACAAATATGAGGTATCAAAATTGCTTAAAGAAACAAAAAATTCAAAATCACATTGTATCTACATTATCATATATTAGCATCATGAAATACAGAAAGAAAGTAGACACTTGTATCATTTGTTCTCCATTGCATACATTCTAAAAAGCATATAAGCATAACATCATAGTTTACATGTGGAAATGGAAATGGAAGCAAGGTCATAGATGCCAAGATTCTGATCCAAAAAGAATATATATATATATATATATATATATAAATGGTCAAAATTCCTGTACAATGCCATCATGCGCTAAGCATGGTCAAAACGCTCAAAGAGCCTAGGAAATACAAAAACATCATACAAAAATATAAGAGAGTCAAGTGGCTTCTCAACCCCTATGAGATCCCTCTGAGGGTGCACGCCCACACCTAGGACTCTGGCTACGTCGGCACTCTGATTGTATGGAGGGCTCATGATCTCGAGGAGTAGCTGCAGTCTCGCTATGAGAATGACTCCTTGTCAGGCACTCTGCTGTCCTATACCCTACCAGCTCAGTACAGAGGGTAGATACCATCCTGGCCACATGCCAGATGGGTCAAAAGATGTTAGTATGTCTGCCAGCTGTTGAGGGCTCCCCTGCATCCACAGAAATCTCTGCACGGGTCCTCTCCATAGGGATCATTAGGGTATCGGTGCATACCCTGCGAATTAAGTCTCACCACTCATCAGCGGTCTCTGCAAACAAAGGAGAAAATGAATTAGAAATAAAGCAAGAGATAAACACATGTGTAAACAAAATGTGGGATGGAAATTAAAGAAATCCTAACTCAAAGAAAAGGGAAAATAACTTACTCAGATCATTGGGCCTCTAGGATGGATCTCTAGGGTCAACACCTGCCACAGATGTCGCCGCTGACTAAGGTACTCCTCCCATGGCTGGAGTGACATAGCATCCCGCAACAGACTCATCCTCCCCACCATGGCCCTGGGAGAGTGGCTCCTCTGAAACCAGAGTCACCCTCTCTACACTCTACTCTACCCTCTCTTCATGTATGATATCCTGAGTGTCATGCCACTCAGGATCATTGTCCTCCTTGGTCTCCTCCTCTGTCTCCCCCCTGTGAGTGGGACCGGTGGAAATCTAAAGTAAGGGTGCCTAAGGAGCACTGGCTCTCCCTTGGGCATGTACTACCCACCTAGCCGCAATAAGAATGCCAGGGGTAACAATTGTCCAACCTCGGCCCTTAGGACCCCCTCTGGTCTCTCAAACTGACATGTATACCAGCACTACCAGGGGAATCATACCCATATAATGTAGGTCAAACTGCCGAGGAACTCAGCCAAAGGGGTGTATCTCCACTCTCCCTACTCTATCAACAAGCTGCCCTGTGGTGGAGCAGAAGATCAAAGTAAGAGCCTCCTCGCCCCATAAACCTATCATGGCCTGATACAGTGCGGCCTCCATGTCATAAGTGGTCAGGGAAGCAACTGGCTGGTGAGGTGCTTTGTTCACCGACATGTCTATCCATCCGGCTGCCCTCACAGCTCCAGGATCTACCAACTCTACACATCTACCATAGGGGATGAAGTGCTCATAGACCTAGCTCATAACCAGGGTCGGGTGGCTCAAAGATTTCCCCTGTAAATGGACTACCCTATACAAATCGTTGTAGGTATTCCCAAGTATATTGGTTCCCCAGGCGTAAATCCGGCCATGTCCCTCTATCTGTGCAATGATGGGGGGACCAACAATATAGTAGTGTGTCTCCTCCCTTGTCCTCGATCAATCTTGAGGCAAGGATCCCCATAATGGCCTAGCGAATCAAGGGGATGGGCAAGCTAGGAATAGATCGGACCCTCACCCCCTTCTTCGAGCCAGTGGAGATAACTGCATCTCCCATGTAAGAAGCCCACTGTGCTATCTGGGCCCGTGAACCTGTTGTCTCAAGAGTAAGTCGTCTCCTGATAATCGAGACCCCCAGAATATGGTAAACATCCTCCAAAGTGATGGTCCACTCACCTCGGACCCCTAGTAGCCGGAAGGTGTTTCGATCAACATCCCAATAAGAAAATAAGTCACAAAGTATGTGACTGGATGGAGCAACATGTGGGATGTGTGATATATGCAGTATACCGGCCCTCTGAAGAGTGTCCACCTCATCTTGTGAAAGGGAATCTAATACTACTGGGAGCCAGTCACACTCTCTCTCTCGACTCCATCAAATGTACTCCTCCCTCGCCTGCATACACCTAAAAACACACAAAACAAAGAAAGTTAGCATCTGAATGACATTAGAAAAATCATGAAAACACATAAAGATGCTAAAAATGTAAAAAAAATTTCAAACAAGTGTTCCTTTGGCATTCTGTTAGGAACCACCGCCCTGAGTAGGGAAGTGGTTTTGTAACCACCACCTTAAAGGCGGCTGTCTTGTAACCACCACCCTGAACAGGGTGGCGGTCACATGACCGCCACCTTGTTTAGGGTGGTGGTCATGTCCTGAAAACCCACGCGGGTTCTATACCTTAGAAAAGCCTAAAACTACAAAAAATGGACTATTTTAACTAAAACAAAGCCTACCCAGTAGGCGCCCCCCCTAGATAGACCTTTTGAACCTAAAATTTTCAAAAATAACCCCCCCACGACAAAGATTTTAACATTTTAAAATTTTGGGGGTAAAAATGATAAATTTAGAAAAACTAACCTGTGATCTAGCGAGTCGATGATCTACTCGTGGAGGCATGATCGCTATCTCATCATAAACGTTTTGACTCTACTATCGTAAAAAACCGTCACCGTGGGTCCCAGATCTCAAAACCAACCAAATCAACATGCACAAATGAATAGGAAAATGGGCCCACTTTCATATATATATCAACCTGACTCATTTTTGAATTCCCTTTTCACAGGTTTGGAGCGCCAACAGAGGTAAGTTCTTACCCCCACACAAATGGTACATCCTCATTTCCCATTATATTAGCATTTATTTTCCGATCTATTTTGTCTATCTGCACTTGATTCCTCTTTTAATTTTTCAGGTGGCAGGAATTTTTGATGGCGTCATTTCGACACATGGACGTATCAGGTATAACTTTCAACTTCCCATTTCGGGAAAACCATACTCAGACCCACCATTTTACGCCTCTTCATGGCTAAAACGCTTCTCTAAGGGGCAATATGTATGTACCCAAAATTGTAAGGTACTGCACTACCGGAACAATGTAACGCGTGCCCTAATGATGATATAGGTCTCCTCGCAAGGTTTTCGGGATCTAGAAAAGCTCCCCAAGTGTGCGTTAACATCCCGCATGCCCCTCTTAGCCCCTACGTACTTTGTTGTTCTCTTTTCCCCTCTTTTCTTTGTGTTTTGTTCTTCAGTGACGAAACCGCCGCCCAGGAAGGGCGGCGGTCCTGTAACTGCCCCCCTACTCAGGACGGCGGTCCTTCACGCATTTTCTAGAATGTTCTTTTTAATGCGACTCATGTAAATTTCAACATTTACCAGCTTTTTTTCACCACCTTTGGCTTGCATTAATGATTCTGGTTCCCTAGAATAGTGTTTTGGCTTTGTTTATGGTTTAAGAGATCAATTTGGTTTTTACCTTTGGGTAAATGCAAATGCTATAAATAGTTGGCTTATGCTCAAGCAAATGGCCCCTCAAATTTACCTCTCAATTTCTCATTTCAGTAGTTCAGTCTTTTATTTTACTTAGGATTCATAGTTTAGTTCATTACATGTTTAGTTAATGTTATTTTGCTATTAGAAAGCCACATATCCATCTTGTGCAAGTGCTGTCATTACTTCATGCAGTCCATTAAAGTAGAACAATTTAATTCTCAGTAGGAAGCCATTAAAGTTGTAGGTTTTACTCGTCAAACAGGATAGTTTCAGGTTCTGGATGTTTTATGTTGTATGACTTGCAATAAATCCTGCTAGGAATTGCATAAGCCAAGCTCTTTACTCTTGCGCTATCCCTCTCCTACTTGCATTATATTCAGTCTGTATCCTAAACTACCTTTATTCCAAAATCTACTTCTGTTGATGCTAGCATTACACACTTTTCTAGATCCACATGATCACAAAGGAATGAGGAGATCACACTGAGGGGACAAAACCACAAACACCATCGGATTCGCCACTATTTTGTAAAATCCAGGTTCTAGCTTTCAAAGTTCTAGTTAGAAGCATATCAAATAGAGTAGCCAATCACTTTATTTCAGTCAATTTTACTTTTGATATTACCAGGGAAGCTGTGGGGATTGATAGTTTCTAAGAAACTATGATTCATTCCTCACTTCTGAGGTAGGATCGAGAGTCTTTCAAATAGATTAGATCGGTTATTTCATTATTTACAATAGATTTACAATTACACAGGCAAGTAGCTATACTCGATTTCTTTGTTTGTTTCAAATTTGTCATTAGATTAGTTGTCAATTTCTAGATATATTAAAAATAGTTGCTCCTTCAATTTCATTCATATAAATTCATCAGAAAAATACAAAAATAAAGAAGTTATATATGCTATAAATACACTTCACATAGTTAATTTTACTTTGCTGCAATTGGATTTACATTGTTGCTTTTGTATGATAATCACGGGACCTAGAGAGCCCAGAGAATACGTATTCAAGACAATCGTGCCCCAACCCAATCTCGTCACAGCAATAACTAATATAGATCAGAATCTTAGGATCCAAGTCTTCCGAACAACGGAAAATTTACAACAGATCAGACTCCAGTTAAGTAGGTTAAACATAGAAGGCAAGATGCAAGAAATGGATGATTTGCTGGTCATTCTCAAACACTTGCCAACTGACATTGTTATCCGGTACTGAAGGCCTCACAATCACGTGGATGTTTGACTGTACCTTGTCTTGTTGAATACTTTCCACAATGTCAAAGGCTGCCCCTACTGCTGCAAGTCTGTCAGCAGCTTGATTCTCTTTCCTAGGAATGGATTTGATGCCAAAACCCTCAAAATATTCCATGAGGTCCCACACCCTGTTCTTGTAGCACTTGAGTAGATCATTCTTGGCAACATGCTATCCCTTGACCTGATTTACAATCAATTCACTATCCCCAAAGACTTGCAAGTTCTTTATTTTCTTCTTGATTTCCCAATGCATCCCTTGCACCAAGGCTTCATATTCAGCAGTGTTATTGGAGCATGCAAACTGAAATCTAAAAGATGAGTAGTACTTTACTCCTCGAGGTGAAACAAGCACGGCTCCACCTCCTGCACCTTGTCTACTCCTTGATCCGTCAAAAAACAGCTGCCATACCTCATTGTCATTTTTGTGGTTTGGCTTGGTGATGCTAGGAATAGGCTGATTTCCTTTGTGTATGCAATAGACCCCTAGCTCAGATTCTTCCACTTCTTGATAAGGATCAAATGCATGTATCTTGTTTTCCCATTCATCAAGAGTTAGATCCGGGATGCTTCCAACCTTAGTGTCAGCTTCATCAGAGCTTGGGTGATCTTCTTCATCAAATGCTGAGCAATTGGCATTAATCTGACTTGGAGTGTAAGGCTCAATATGGAAGTTTGCAATAGGTTCTGACCTGATTGTGTCTTTGGTTCCATACCTCATCCTGAACAGCATGTGTGACCAATCCGCAGACAAATATCCTCCAATCCTGGCTGTGAAGTCCCTTGAAAAGCAAAGGGCAAAGAGTGATTGAAGGTCTATGACTGATACATCTTGTAAAACAACAACGTTTGGACATGCATGCAAGGTAAGACTCAAGTTTTTAATCACTCCAACTATTGCTACTGCTGTCCCATCTAGCTGCACTACCCCTTTGGATATTGTTTCATACTAGAGCCCTAGCTGATCAGCTATTTGTTTAGGCATCACTGAGCTACTTGCCCCGGAGTCTATCATACAATTGTGCATTAGCTGATTTCCAATGATCAATGAAACATAGAAAGGAGGGGGTTTCAACATTTTACCTTGTTGTCCTCCATGATTTCCCTCAGGATGGGCAGCATTTGTAAGTATTTTTTCCTACATCTGAACTTGCTGATTCGAAGTTGGCCAGTCCTTCATGGCAGCTTGCAATAGATCTCTTTAGCCTAGGATGGATAGGTATTCCCACATTGATATATTGACGTTTGTCTTCTTCATCTAATCAAGGATACTGAATGGTGATGAAGGATCTCTTTTTTGTCCCTTGTTTTACACATTCACTCCTTGCACGTGGGCAGCAACAACTGGTATTTGAGTTGGCTTAGGGGCTATTCTTGGCTGCCCTTGTGCATTTGAAATTGGACTTTGCTTGCCAACCATTTGTGGAACCATGGAAGGTTGTGGATTGGTTGGGGCTGATGGCTGCTCTTCACCCAAATTCATCCTTTTTGAACTTGTGTTGGCTGTAACACCTTGAGAAACTGCCTGGTTCATGCCACAAAAATCCTCTGCTTGCCAATTTACCAATGTGGTGTCATTTGGGGCTGATTGCTGTTGGAATGTTTCTTGTTGTTGGCTGTTTTCTTGACTGCCCTCACCCTCATTAGTTTTCACCATTAATGCTTGATTCAAAGCACCATTGAATCACATGGATTGGTTATGAGGCTCATTGCATGGAAAACACCAATCATACTCCTGGGCAATGTTGTTTTGTGTTGGCACCAATGCCTTAGAGGCAGATATGGCATTTGGATTATAGGGCTGAAATGGTCTATTGGCAGGAGGCCTTTGTGGTTGGTATGGCTGCCTATTAGGCTGAGCTTGGGGTTGATAAGAAGGTCTAAAACCTTGGGCTTGTTACCTCTTGAGAGTAACCAGCTCATTGCCTAGGTTTTGCAATTGCTTCATGACTTCTTGAAGCTCATTTGGGGCACTTGGAGATGAAGTGGAAGCTTCATTTGAACTCTAATTTCTAGGAGTGGGAGAAGGAGCCAAATTAGGCACTTGATTGGTGTTTGGACTCTCTAAACTTGGAAAAAGTGGCATGGGAGGTATAGGGGCATGTTTTCCAGGTTGGATCAAGTAATTTTCAGCCCTAATGGCAATGTTATAAGCCATAGGGATAGTTATGCCTCCCATGGACTGAATCAACATAGAAATATCAGAATTTAGAGCTTTGAGATAGTAGAGAAAAGCACCTTCTGCTGTTGGCCTGACTGCCACTGGAATTCTCTCCCAAGTCTTCTGAAATCTGAAGTTGAATTCGATCAGCTATTCATTTGGAGCTCTCTTTATGGTTGTCAGCTGCTCCAAAAGAGACACGTTGTCTCCCTTTTCTCCAAATTGCTCATGAAGTGCTATACACAGCTGATTCCAATTTGTGATAGAACCAGCTCCAAGGCTCCTAAACCATTGCAATGCTTTCCACTTGAATGAAGATTCCAGTAACTTGACATCCACTTATATCTCATTGATTTCATGGATTGCACAAAGGTTAGCAATATCTTTAACATGATCACCTGGAGTAGTCTGGTTTTCTCCAGTGAAGTATGGAATGTTCTTCAAGGCTGCAATAGGAATTGGATGTTGTGCATTGAGGGCAAGTGGGCTGCTGCCTGTGAAGTTGACATAGGGGTTGTTTTGTGCCATTCTAACTGGTCTTAAAACCCTTGTCTGAATGAAAGGCCTACCAGGTGGAGGAGTTGAGAGAGTTCTGTTTGGTGGAGATGGGGACCTTTAAATCCTTCTTCCTCTTTGCCTTCTTCTTGGAGATAATTGCAAGTATTCAAATAGCACCTCTTCTTCTCCAACTCTTGACCTTGTGGTGACTCTTCTCATGATTTTTTAGGCCTGCACTACTGAAACCAGTTGGCTCTTCCCCTTGGAGTCACCAGATATGTAAATAATAGCTCTTTTCAAGCAAGAAAATTGCAGCAGATGCACATCAACTTTGCTGCAATAAAAATGAGACCTCTAGTGTCCCACCGGGCGTGCCAAAACTGTTGATGCAAAATCACAGCACCCCTGGATGTTGATCAAATTTCTAGGTTGATCATGCTAACATCCAGTGTGATTACATAACATGGAATCCTTTCTCCAAGTGTGGGACTTGCAAGAATGAGAAAGAAATATCCAAAGAAGGCTGGTTCCTGTCCCTCTGTTCAGATGCACACAAAAAACGTAGAGAGTTCACTCAAAACCTAATCTAACTTACCAAGGAGACAGGGTAAGAAGATGTGAAAAAATAAACCTAAGCTAACAGAGGTGATGCACCGAGGAATGAAGAACACCTGTCTTGCCAATAAACACAGACCATTCAAATGTGATGCAAGATCATGCACAGATAACAAAATTCGCAGTGAAAGACCAGGAGGATGCAAATGAACACAGAAAGGGTTGAAAATCATCCACACACATGCATTACTTTCTCCAAAGATTGATACAATACACTAAAAAATTCCAAGAGGTAGAGTCACATTACAGTTTCAAATGGGAGGTTCAAACTCCACAAATTCACCTACCGAAGGGAATAAGGGAGGGGCAAAACAGAAAAAGTTTGACCTTTTAAAAAAGCCCCTCTTTACAATATATAAGAAGAATGAGAGAGGGAAGAGAGAGGAAACCCAAATCTACCACAACCACTTCTGGATTGCATTTAACTCATCTCATTATGGTAGAAACGGTGAATCCTGGCAAAACGGCGGACTGTCTAGCAGAAACGGCGAGCTATCTGTTGTATTAAAGATAGTTGTTATAACGTCACTTCTGTCTATTATTACGTGCCAGAGGCGTTTCCTCAATTTACTCTCTCCATAACTGAACCAAAATGCAATATTGACCCTAGAATCATGTAGATAATTTTTCCAGCTTTCCATTGATATAAAGAATGTGAAAATCTGAGCTCTGGATCGAAAGTTATGGTGATCTGAATATTTAGGGCAAAAACCAGGCCAAAACGGATATTTGAATTTTTTCCCGCGTTCTGCCACTTGGATGACACGTGTCAGGTGCACTGATTGGATGAGAAATTCTCTCTCCTTTGCCTTTCCGTACGGGCTTTCCCTTTGAAATTTTGATGTTTTATAACTTTGGAAAATTTTCCATTCTTTCCCCGCGCCCCCGCCTTGGGACACGTGGCGTGATCTGGTTGGAGGAAAAGGGTGCGAGCTAATCCTTGTCTTTTAATTTTTTGGCCCAAGACTTTTGCAAAATTTTCTAAGTCCTCCCAGAGCTCCGCACTTCCCCACCTTAGGACACGTGTCCTGTTCTAATTCATCTATGGGTCTCCCAGCTTTTCACGTCCTCCGCGTACATTTGGCCCAAATGTCCCGGATTGCCTGGGACAAAAATCTCTGAACCGCCCGAAATGGGCTTCCTTGTTCCTGTTTGTGGTGAAGAAACGTGGCAAGATTCCATTTTCTCTCGGGTCCTTCAGCTTTCCGCATCCCACGCGTCCCTTTGTCCTAACTATCCCGGACTAAAGTTCCCTGTTTCGGCCGATTCGGGTGGTTCGCGTCCTCCACGTACATTTGTTCGAATTGTCTCAGACTGTTTGGGACAAATTCTTCTAAACCGCCCAAAATGGCTTCCTTTTCCCTCGGCCACTTCACCTTTTCACATCCTTCATGTCCTTCATATCCTCACGGCCCAGATGTCCCAGCCTTATCTGCACAACAGTTAGTCAATTTTTTCACCTTCAGCCGGTTCACCCTTTCACGTCCTGCACGTCCCCACGGCCCGGATGTCCCTTTGCTGCGCGGACCGCCTAGCGGCCTTTCGGCCAATTTGTGATTTTACATCCCAACTATCCTAAGGACCTCCTGGACCAGGACTTAGCCAATTTTCTTCATTTTTTCGGCCCCAAGCCTGCAAACCTGAAATGCCTTAGAACAATCCTACAACCATATTTTTTGCATCTCTTCCATTTTATCAACCTGTTGGGATTCCTTCTTAGACAAGAGAGTTAGAAGGAAACCGAGGGGACCCCAGAAAACATGATTTTGGGATTTGAATCATATATATTTGCTCGGGACTGACAATCTAATGCATGTTATCAAAATTACCCTGGGGGGGAATTTTGGATAACAGTTTTGGCGACTCAGTGGGGTCATCTACCTGCTAGATGAAGAACAGTCAGCTACCTAAAGCATCCATTGGGCACAGAGTAATAATCTGAAGCCAACTTGATCTTTGATCCCAATCCTGATACCGCAGCTCATTCTTCGAGAGCACTCTGAACTGTAGAAATTCAACCTGAGAGCGACAAAACCTATGCCAAAGAACTTAGGGAAAAAGAAACCTAACTACAACAAGACAATGTGCATACGCACTTAGAGGAATTGAAATCTAGGCTAATATTTACAAGGGTAAACCTTTTCCTTTTTAGTAGAAATTTTTAAGATAGATTCCGTTAACTGGAATCAGGAGTTCTTCTCCATCCAATGCAGACAATTGGAAGGCATTACCACTTTTACATCTCATGACCATGTAGGGGCCACTCCAAATGGCATCAAACTTGGAATGCCTTCCAGGTTTCACCCGATCTGCATCCCATTTCAGGACTAGGTCCCCCTCCTGAAAGGTCCTTGCTCCTGCCTTCTTGACAAACCATCTTTTTACTAAGGTCTGATCCTTTTCAATCATCAAAACTGCATGTTCTCTTATTTCTTCCAATTCCATCAACTCTGCATACCTGGCCTCCATTGGTTTGAACTCAGACAACTCCAACTGCTTCATGAGCTCCAATTCTGAAAATTCTAATGATATAGGCAATACTACCTCTTTCCCATAGAACAACTTGTAGGGAGAACTACCTGTAGATCTCTTTGGTGTTATCCTGTCAGCCCATAATTCTGATTTTAGCTTGGTATGCCATGTCCTTTGGTTTTCATCCAGAGTTCTTCTGATGATCCTTAGCAACTTTTTATTCATGGACTCCATCTGTCCATTACCCTGTGGGTAATAATTTGAAGAGTTGCTCAAATAGATTCCATTCTTGACATCCCATTCTGTAATCTTGGAACCTATGAATGCTAATGCATTATCTGATATGATAGTGGCCGGTACACCGAACCTGGTCACTATTTCTTCATAAAAGTCTAGTATGTTAGACTCACTTGCCTCTTTGAGCGCTACTTCTTCGGTCCACTTGGTGAAATAGTCCGTTGCTGTAAGTATCCACTTGTGACCTTGACTCGAATTAGGATTGATGAATCCAATGAAGTCTAGTCCCAATTGCATGAATGGCTGATCTACTGAAATTGGATGCAAGGGGCAGCGCTGCTAGTTTTTCCTTTCCCGTGAAGAGTGCACATTTCTTGCACTTTCTTATCCATGTATAACAGTCACTAAACACTGTGGGCCAATAATACCCTACTTTCATTATCTTGAGAGCTATTACTCATGGGGCAAAATGTCCTCCGGAATCTCCATCGTGAAAATCTCGTAACACCCTCTCAATTTGACCTGTCCCAATGCACCTCAGTAGAACTCCATTGATGTCTTTCTTAAACAAAACACCATCAACAAACACATATGGAATGGCTTGTAATCTAAAGTATCTCCTCTTTGCTTTGCTCATTTCTAGGAGGGCATAGGCCCGTCTGTAGGAAGTGTATCATATTCTGAGTCCAATAGGGAGTGGAAACATCATCATTTTCCTGTTCTTGACCATCCTGTAGTACCAAGACAACCTCTTTCCATTACCTGCTTCAACTTGCTGACTCAAGGATAGTTGTTCGCATAGTCGCTTCCCACGTACTAGTTTGGTGACCTTAATCTCGATGTCATATTCCATGACACGGGTTATCCATCCTGCACGTTTCTCATTCAGATCCTTGTTTAGAAGGAAGTCCTTGACTCCCGCATGAGAGACCAATAATTGGATCTTGTTGTTTGAGACTAGGTGCTTGAATTTCTTTAAACTCCTGATCACTGCAAGTACATGCTTTTCAATGAAAGAGTACCTAGTTTCGTATTCCTCCAAGCCTTAACTGAAGAAAGCAACTGGTTGTTCTAATCCTTCTTTGTTTTGTTGTGCCAGGATTGCAGAAATTGTGTCTCCACCACCAAAGGTGTATAGCATGAAACCCTTGGAGAAGTCTGGATTGACGAGAGTGGGAGCTTGAGATATAGCCTCTTTTATTGCCTCAAAACTTTCCTTGCCTTCAGATGTCCACTTAAATGCCATGCTCTTTTTTAACATCAACGTTATTGGCTTTAAGAGAGCTGCAAAGTTTGGAACAAACCTACGAACAAAATTGATCCTTCCCAAGAAGCTTTGAAGAGCCTTCTTGTGACTTGGCAATGGCAATGCTCGAATTGCTTCAACTCTTTCTGGGTCAATCGTCAATCCCTCTTTTGAAACAATATGGCCTAGAAGTTTTCCCTCATGAGCCAGGAATATGCATTTTTTGGGATTCAATGATACCCCAAATCTTCTACACCTCTGAAATACCTGCCTCAGATGAAAGAGGTGATCCACTGCATTTTTGGAGAATACAGTGATGTCATCAAGATATATCAGAACTATTTTATTGATCAACCCCTTGAATGCCATATCCATTGCCCTTTGGAAAGTGGCTCCAGCATTTGATAGGCCAAATGGCATCTTCTTGTAGGAAAATGTGCCCCATTTGGTGGTGAAAGTCGTCTTGAACTGGTCTTCCTCCTTCACCATAATCTGATTATAGCCTGAATATCCGTCTAGCAATGAAAACCTTTCTGAACCAGCTACAACCTGCAATATTTTCTCCATGAAAGGGAGTGGGTAATGGTCCTTGAGAGAGGCTCTATTCAAGTCTCTGAAGTCAACACACAATCTGATCTCCCCACTCTTCTTTCTGACTGGAACTAAGTTGGCAACCCAACTAGAATGCTTGATTGGGAATATGATTCTTGACTCAATCAGCTTGTCCAATTCTTTCCTCATGAGAGGCTCCATGTGTGGATTGACTGGTCTTTGTTTCTACCTGACAGGCTTAGTATTTGGATCCAATTTGATGGTATGCTGAGCTAAGTTGGGATTGAAACCTTTCAAGTCTTCATAGCTCCAAGAAAACACGTCAGGGAACTCTTGACACAGCTGTATGAACTCATACCTTTCTTGTTCAGTTGTCATCCTTCCAATTTGCAATGGTTTGTTCTCTTCAACCAAGATGGATACTGAATCCTCTCTCTTGACCTGAATGTTTGCTTTCTCCTTTCTAAACTGATCATTGGGATTAAAAATGGACTCCAAAGTGATAAGTCCCTTGGGTAGCTTGTTAGTTCTCAGCTGTACCACTTGGTCACCATACTGCTGTTCCAATTTTTCTTGATTCTTGGCTGAGAACTCGGCTTCTTCTTGCAAGAAATGGATGATTTGCTGGTCATTTTCAAACACTTGCCAACTGACATTGTTATCCGGTACTGAAGGCCTCATAATCACGTGGATGTTTGGTTGTACCTTGTCTTGTTGAATGCTTTCCACAATGTCAAAGGCTGCCCCTACTGCTGCAAGCCTGTCAGCAGCTTGATTCTCTTTCCTAGGAATGGATTTGATGCCAAAACCCTCAAAATCTTCCATGAGGTCCCACACCCTGTTCTTGTAGCACTTGAGTAGATCATTCTTGGCAGCATGTTGTCCCTTGACCTGATTTACAATCAATTCACTGTCCCCAAAGACTTGCAAGTTCTTTATTTTCTTCTTGATTTCCCAATGCATCCCTTGCACCAAGGCTTCATATTCGGTAGTGTTATTGGAGCATGCAAACTGAAATCTAAAAGCTGAATAGTACTTTACTCCTTGAGGTGAAACAAGCATGGCTCCACCTCCTGCACCTTGTCTACTCCTTGATCCATCAAAAAATAGCTGCCATACCTCATTATCATCTTTGTGGTTTGGCTTGGTGATGCTAGGAATAGGTTGATTTTCTTCATGTATAAAATAGACCCCTAGCTCAGATTCTTCCACTTCTTGATAAGGATCAAATGCATGTATCTTGTTTGCCCATTCATCAAGAGTTAGATATGGGATGCTTCCAACCTTAGTGTCAGCTTCATCAGAGCTTGGGTGATCTTCTTGATCAAATGCTGAGCAATTGGCATTAATCTGACTTGGAGTGTAAGGCTCAATATGGAAGTTTGCAATAGGTTCTGACCTGATTGTAGCTTTGGTTCCATACCTCGTTCTGAACAGCATGTGTGACCAATCAGCAGACAAATATCCTCCAATCCTGGCTGTGAAGTCCCTTGAAAAGCAAAGGGCAAAGAGTGGTGGAAGGTCTATGACTGATACATCTTGTAAAACAACAACGTTTGGACATGCATGCAAGGTAAGACTCAAGTTTTTAATCACTCCAACTGTTGCTACTGCTGTCCCATCTAGCTGCACTACCCCTTTGGATATTGTTTCATACTAGAGCCCTAGCTGATCAGCTATTTGTTTAGGCATTACTGAGCTACTTGCCCCAGAGTCTATCATGCAATTGTGCACTAGCTGATTTCCAATGATCAATGAAACATAGAAAGGAGGGGGTTTCAACATTTTACCTTGTTGTCCTCCATGATTTCCCTCAGGCTGGGCAGCATTTGTAAGCACTTTGTCTTGCATCTGAACTTGCTGATTCGAAGTTGGCCAGTCCTTCATGGCAGCTTGCAGCAGATCTCTTTGGCCTGGGATGGATAGGGATTCCCACATTGATATATTGACGTTTGTCTTCTTCATTTGATCAATGATACTGAATGGTGATGAAGGATCTCTTTGTTGTCCCTTGGTTTGCACATTCACTCCTTGTACGTGGGCAGCAACAACTGGTATTTGAGTTGGCCTAGGGGCTGTTCTTGGCTGCCCTTGTGCATTTGAAATTGGATTTTGCTTGCCAACCATTTGTGGAACCATGGAAGGTTGTGGATTGGTTGGGGCTAATGGCTGTTCTTCACCCAAATTCCTCCTTTTTGACCTTGTGTTGGCTGCAACACCTTGAGAAACTACCTGGTTCATGCCACAAAAATCCTCTGCTTGCCAATTTACCAATGTGGTGTCATTTGGGGCTGATTGTTGTTGGAATGTTTCTTGTTGTTGGCTGTTTTCTTGAACTGCCCTCACCCTCCACACCAGTAGTTGTCACCATTAATGCTTGATTCAAAGCACCATTGAAGCACATGGATTGGTTATGAGGCTCATTGCATGGAAAACACCAATCATACTCCTGGGAAATGTTGTTTTGTGTTGGCACCAATGCCTTAGAGGCAGATATGGCATTTGGATTATAGGGCTGAAATGATCTATTGGCAGGAGGCCTTGTTTGATTCATATTTGCAACTAGATTAGGTGGCCTTTGTGGTTGGTATGGCTGCCTGTTAGGCTGAGCTTGGGGTTGATAAGAAGGTCTAAAACCTTGGGCCTGCTGCCTTTTGAGAGTAACCAGCTCATTGCCTAGGTTTTGCAATTGCTTCATGACTTCTTGAAGCTCATTTGGGGCACTTGGAGATGAAGTGGAAGCTTCATTTGAACTCTAATTTCTAGGAGTGGGAGAAGGAGCCAAATTAGGTGCTTGATTGGTGTTTGGACTCTCTAAACTTGGAAACAGTGGCATGGGAGGTCTAGGGGCAAGTTTTCCAGCTTGGATCAAACAATTTTCAGCCCTAATGGCAATGCTATAAGCCATAGGGATAGTTATGCCTCCCATGGACTGAATCAACATAGAAATATCAGAATTTAGAGCTTTGAGATAGTAGAGAAAAGCACCTTCTGTTGTTGGCCTGACTGCCACTGGAATTCTCTCCCAAGTCTTTTGAAATCTGAAGTTGAAATCAGTCAGCTGTTCATTGGGAGCTCTCTTGATGGTTGTCAGCTGCTCCAAAAGAGACAAGTTGTCTCCCTTTTCTCCAAATTACTCATGAAGTGCTATACACAGCTGATTCCAATTTGTGATAGAACCAGCTCCAAGGCTTCTAAACCATTGCAATGCTTTACCCTTGAATGAAGATGCCAGTAACTTGACAGCCACTTGCATCTCGTTGATTTCATGGATTGCACAAAGGTTAGCAATATCTTTAACATGATCACCTGGAGTAGTCTGATTTTCTCCAGTGAAGTACAGAATGTTCTTCAAGGCTGCAATAGGAATTAGATGTTGTGCATTGAGGGCAAGTGGGCTGCTGCCTGTGAAGTTGACATAGGGGTTGTTTTGTGCCATTCTAATTGGTCTTAAAACCCTTGTTGACTGAATGAAAGGCCTACCAGGTGGAGGAGTTGAGAGAGTTCTGTTTGGTGGAGATGGAGACCTTTGAATCCTTCTTCCTCTTTGCCTTCTTCTTGGAGATAATTGCAGGTATTCAAACAACACTTCTTCTTCTCCAACTCTTGACCTTGTGGTGACTCTTCTCATGAGTTTTTAGGCCTGCACTGCTGAAACCAGTTGATTCTTCCCCTTGGAGTTGCCAGATATGCAAATAATAGCTCTTTTCAAGCAAGAAAATTGCAGCAGATGCACATCAACTTTGCTGCAATAAAAATGAGACCTCTAGTGTCCCACCGGGCGTGCCAAAACTGTTGATGCAAAATCACAGCACCCCTGGATGTTGATCAGATTTCTAGTTTGATCACTCTAGTATCCAGTGTGATTGCACAACATGGAATCCTTTCTCCAAGCGTGGGACTTGTAAAGATGAGAAAGGATTCTCCAGAGAAGGCTGGTTCCTATTCCTCTGTTCAGATGCACACGAAAAATGCAGAGGTTTACTCAAAACCTAATCTAATCTACCAAGGAGACAGGGTAAGAAGATGCATTAAAATAAACCTAAGCTAACAGAGGTGATGCACCAAGGAATGAAGAACACATATCTTGCCAATAAACACAGACCATTAAAATGTGATGCAAGATCATGCACAGGCTGATAACAAAATTTGCAGTGAAAGATCAGGAGGATACAAATGAACACAGAGAGGGTTGAGAATCATCCACAGACATGCATTACTTGCTCCAAAGATCGATACAATACACTACAAAATGCCAAGAGGTAGAGTCGCATTACAGTTTCAAATTTGACGTTCGAACTCCACAAATTCACTTGCCAAAGAGAAGAAGGGAGGAGCAAAACATGAATGTTCGACCTTTAGAAAGAAGCCCCTCCTTACAATATATAGGAAGAATGAGAGCGGGAAGAGAGAGGAAATAATAATCTACCCCAACCACTTCTTTCTTGCATTTAACTCATTTCATTATGGTACAAGGCGGTGAATCCTGGCAAAAACTGTCTACAAAAACGGGACTGTCTATTGTATTAAAGCTTGTTCTTGAAGTGTCACTTCTGTCATTACCACACGTCTAGAGACGTTTCCTAACTTTCTCTCTCCAAACTAAACCAAAATGCAAGATTGACCTTGGAATCATGTAGAGAATTTTTCCAGCTTTCCATTGATATAAAGAACGTGAAAATCTGAGCTCTGGATCGAAAGATATGGCGATCTGAAGATTTAGGGCAAAAACAGGTGAAAAATAGGTTTTGAATTTTTTCCCACGCTCTGCCACCTGGATGACACGTGTCAGGCGCTGATTGGATGAGTGATTCTCTCTCCTCCACCTTTCCGTGGGTTTCCCTTTGAAATTTTGATGTTTTTATAACTTTGGAAAATTTTCCATTTTTCCCCCCCTGCGCCCCCGCCACTTGGGACACGTGGCATTATTTGGTTGGAGGACAGGGGTGCGGGGTCAACCTTTGCCTTTTAATTTTTGGCCCAAGACTTTTGCCAAATTTTCTAAGTCTTCCCTTGAGCTCCAAACTTCCCTTCACCTTAGGACACATGTCCTATTCTGATTCGTCCGCGGGCCTCCCGACTTTTCGCGTCCCTCGCATCCTTTTGGCCCGGCTGTCCCAAACTGTCTGGGACAAAAAGCTCTGAACCGCCTGATTCAGGCTTCCCTGTCCCTCTTTGCAGTGAAGACACATGGCACATTTCCATTCGCTCTCGGCCTCTTTCGGCTTTTCGCATCCCACGCGTCCCTTTGTCCCGGACTGTCCCAGATGAAAGTTCCCTGTTTTGGCCGATCCAGGTGGTTCACGTCCTCCGCGTACCTTTGTTCCAACTGTCCCAGACTGTTTGGGACAAATTCTTCCGAACCGCCCAAAATGGACTGTCTTTGCTCTCGGCCGCTTCGCCTTTTCGCATCCTTCACGTCCTCACGGCCCAGATGTCCCAGCCTTATCTGCACAACAGTTAGTCAATTTTTTTTACCTTCAGCCGGTTTGCCCTTTCGCGTCCCAGTGTCCTCACAGCCTGGATGTCCCTTTGCTTGCGTAGACCGCCTAGCGGCCTTTCGACCGATTCGTGCTTTTACGTCCCAACTGTCCCAAGGACCGCCTGGACCAGGACTTAGCCGATTTTCTTCATTTTTTCGGCCCCAAGCCTGCAAACCTGAAATTCCTTAGAACAATCCTGCAACCATATTTTTTGCATCTCTTCCATTTTATCAACCTGTTGGGATTCCTTCTTGGACAGGAGAGTTAGAAGGAAATCGAGGGGACCCCAGAAAACATGATTTCAAGCCTTTGAATCATATACTTGCTCGGGACTAACAATCTGATGCATGTTATCAAAATTACCTTGGGGGGGATTTTTGACAACACACACGTTTTGGTCAAATCAACCAAACTACAGATTACCCTAGATATATATCCACATGAATGTGGAAGGGCTTGAAAAATGAGTGCCAACCCCACCAGCCCTCTTTTTGGTTCTCCATGTAACTTGTTTTCAACCCTCGGGTAGACTTGTCAAGAGACACTCTCATCATCCTATACATTGCATCTGATGGAATTCAGGTTGGGAACGAACTTGCTCGATGTCCTCACTTTGAAAATATCACCTAACTTGTCCCATTTCACTAAGGCGATATAGAGGCTGACAAAGCATATGAGCTACTGGACCCCACTAGCCATTAGGGACCTATATTTTAATCCACACTCACCTATCATTCAGGACCACAGGTTAAACGCGAATCTATGGTTGTGACCCACAAATCCCACATGCCCAATGAATCCAAGCTAGCTTTTTCTAGACGTTAAATTTCTTTACTACATGTATGCATATCCGCCATTTATGAAACTTTGAATCCTACTAGAAACTCTAAAATCATCGTTATAGATTATCCTTGTTAGCCATAGCAGCTACTAAGTGTTTCACGTGGAATTCTAGACTATGCATAAATAATTACCCGTAGAGTACACTATATCAATTGATAAAATGATTTACAAAAATCAAATCTAACCTATCTCTGTAGATTATAGATGTAAAATCTATGCACTTTGGGTAATTATCTAGTCCCGATCGCATACTACTATTCATATGATTCCTAAGTCAAGCCAAAGCTCGATACTAACTGGAGCCCATGTCTTTGAGCAGTCATCTTTGCCGATCTTTCTGTTGCACACTAGTTTAGGTCTTAGGAGGGCCTTCTTGCCTTAGCCTATCGTAGTTTCATACCTCGTGCATCTCGATCCTAGACAATCAGCATTGCCCCAATCTAGTTTTACTGCAACGCCACGCGTACTCTAATCCCCCATCTGGGTGTCTCGGCATGACCTCTTTGAACTTTGATGCATAGGATTTTTGAGTTCCTTTCTAGTTGTTTGACGCATCTTATCTTTTTGGTCAGTCGGCCATTTCAGGGTTATTTATTACCCTTCACAGCATATAATGAAATCATATAATTATACTGAATATTTATGTGATCATAGTCATACAGTCCCTTCGTAAGCACTAAGCACCTAGCCATATCTTTCACTTAAGGTTGTATGCCTCAAGGCTATTGCTAAAAATAACCCATGTGCCAACCTTTACTCATTACTACCATTGTTAGTACAACTTGCATCAAACAAGTTCTCATTGATAATGGCTCAACTGTTAATTTACGTACACATTCCCTTTTATACAATTAAGCATTAACGAAAATTTCATTACTAAAAAATCTACCGTCAATCATGGTTATGATTCTACCACTCGTACCTACCTAGGAACTATCTCTCTACATATCCGGGTTGGACCTAAAATTGTTCTCACCGAATTATATGTTATCGATGGCTCTTTCCAATGTTAACAAAATCAACAATCTTGTTAGGTAGACCTTGGATTCACGTAATGCACATTGTACCCTCTACTATCCACTAGTGTGACAAGTTTTTACATGATGGATACAAACACACCATTACTGCTGATCCAGAACCCTTCAAATATTGTCACATAGACCTCATTACCTCTATGCTCATACCACCTCCACAATGCATTCCATACAATAGCATTGATACATATGACATTGGTCGATCAAGTGCTTAGACTTCATCCTCTACTGCTTTCAGTACCCCAGTTATTTCCACTCACACAACCGATATTATTACACCTACAGTATCCACCCCTATTTGTGTCCCTCCTTTGTCTGTCGTGACACATACTACTTTACCACCTACAGAGTATGTTCCTCCTAATGTATCTCCTTCACCAGTTCTAATAACCCCTACTACTCCACCCATATTATCCCATACCAATATTTTTGATAATGTCATATCTCATGATAATGTCCACACGGATGACTCTAAGGATTCTGATGATGAAGTTGGCGCTATTGAACCTACCGATGAAACATTAAAGAAGCTTGACTTTTCCCCTTTAGGTGTAGATGATTCTTACTTCAAAGAAATTTTTGTGGCCGATGGCCTAGTTGAATATAGGTTTTAAAAACCTCCATATACTAGTGTTATGGTATTATACAAGGGATTTTTCCACAACATTGATGTTGTATCCTCCTCTCCCCCATGAATACTAGTTCCCTTACCTCCTTTTACATGTATGTTATTCATCAATCAGACCTTTTGGAAACATATCCTAGTGGACCACACATGTTTAGAAACTATTTGTACCCACGATAGTTTGGCCAGGTTTGACATAACACTTAATGACATTTTACCACCTCCTCACTCACCACATCTCTATCATGGATATTTTCATACTATGACATCATATGCATTACATGTTTTTCACTTGACATTCTTTGTTGCACGCTCCCCTCGTAACTCTCCCCTCACACTTGGACAATCATGGCTTGATTATATTGGTGGCACAATAGACACTCATCACTCCTTGCTCACATTTCCCATGCCCTTTGGCAACATCTCTATTCCTAGTGATTCTTCTCTTGTTTACATTCCAAATATCTCTCATTGTCATGCTCATGGTTGCCCACTGATCACCTTTACTAATGAATAATATGCAATGAATGTTTATACATTCCACCATAATGGATCCCTCTACAATCCTCCTCATTTTATAGCCTATCAAGTTTTCGATGTAGCACCGAGCAAGTTTCAATCATAATAATGATGATCTCTTGATAACGGGTCCTAGTCATCCTTTTTTTCACACATTAGGGGGACATATTCCCCCCTTTACATTCTAGCTAATCTTCATAGTTCTCCATCGCAATCACAACATCTAGGCATAATCTTTTTAACATACTTACCCTATTCATATTCTCATACACTTGTGATGCTCTTTAGTCCTAGCAGCGTCATAATCCGATGACACACTCTTGTGCTTCGGTTCACATGACTTTGCAGGGATTACTTTACACTGAACCCCACGCACTGCACTATAGGCACTACACATTTCATTTTATCACACACATTGCACATCATACACCGTCTATCCTACACCCTCTCTGCATTCTACATTAGACTACATACACATATTAGTCTATTTCACATAGCATTCTACATTACATCCTCACTACTATGTTTACATTACTATGAGTTTAGCTTTACATTCCCTCCTATCGTTACATTCCATCATTACACATTACATATTATACATCCTACACATTACAGCAACCACACTTGTAACATACCTACACATCATATTTACACATCATATTCATCACTTGGTCATGTTTTTTCCTTACACACATTGTCTTCTACGCACTGCACTCACTACTTGATGACACACTTTAGTTCATCAGTCCATACTCGACTATCAAGGGTTTACAAATCAAATGGACCTTACATTCATTACACATTTCCTATTTTCATATGACATTTCCAACATTAGTGACATACACCTTAGGTTAAATTGTCACCTATACTATCATCTTGTAGTGGTATACACCTCAGGTTACATCACCACATCCTCCTCTCATCTTATAGTGATCACACACTACGCTTAGTGTTAAATCATCACTCATCCCATTCATCTTATAGTGATACTACGCTTAGGGATAAATCATCACTCCACACTTCATCTGTAGGTCATTACATCCAATCGTGGTATACTGCTTAGGATATAAGTTCCACATGCATTTCTCTCTACACATGCCGCATTCATCACTACTACATATACACATTCATGATATCAGTGCGTTAGACATGAACATACACTACTTGACCATATCCCAATGTCGCACTCTCGTTTATGGTTCATTCTTGACTACTAAGGGGGAAAAAATTGAACCTCACTGCATACATATCCATCCACTCAGGGGGGCACGAGACTCCTATCATTCCATCTTGCATTCCATTCCATCCATCCATAACATACTGCATTGTCTTGGTGACATTTACTCTTTTTTATTACTATTTTTAATGATCACTTTACTACACATGTTAGATTTATTTCTTATATGTCATTATATATATCATCCACACATGCACGTTGACGCCTTTGTTTAGTGTGATCGCAACTACATGATTCCTACATGCAACATGGATGCTCGCCTTCTACCCTTACTATACTGGTCACTGGGGGCATCCACATTCATCTCCACCAGGTGTTATTGTTTCATTTTGTACTTAGCATCTTACATTACTTGATTATACACGCTTTGACATATTGGTTATTATCTCTAACATGCTAATGGGTGTTCCATGTGCAACACTTCTTTTTGCAGGATTATATGTTTTCATGACTACTTGTTTTACTTGTATTCCATTTTCTGTCCCATTGTTTGCTATTGTTTACGGGCCTTGCCCTATGTTTGGTGTGCACACTTGTCTTTGTTTGCAGCTATGATGGCCTGGTGTGTCTTGTGACATCATGAGTGACGTTCCCATGTTTGCAACCTGCTTTGTGTGGCATATTTGTCTTCTTGCGTGTTTACATTACCTTGTTTGGTAGCTTATAAATTATCTATGTAGCTTACACATGGTTTTATTTATACATGCATTTTTACACTTGTCTTTAGATAGCCTTATTATTTGTACGTGCCTTGGTTTTTACCAAGCACTTTCCATGGTTTCAGTGTACATGCGGTTGGCCCTCTTTTGGGGCTGCATGTCTCCTATCAACGACTTTGCATGCACCCCCAAAGAGGGGGGCATCATTTGGGGGTTTCTACATACTAACACAAATATTTTACACCGGTTCAATTCAATTATATTCAGTGAGTGGGTTCATACAAGTCTATGAACCCCATACAAAATGACTTTTACAAGACATGGTGTCCTTAGCATTTCTAGGAAGCACTTAGAGCTTGGAGGACATAGAGCATTTCCTCCCTACACTTCTTCATCCAATGGCATAGGATCACCAAAAAAACCAAGACAGTACAAAGATCTCTTCACACACATTTCAACAGAAGCGGTTAGAGCTTGGAGGACACAAAGCATTTCCTCCCTACACTTCTTCAGCCAGGGTGGCGTGAGATCACCCAAAAAACTCGTAGTACAGGATATCCTTCTACACTCTTCCTTGACATGGATCAGGTGCACATGTTCCATTTACATTTACATTTCCATTTACACTTTGCGTATTTTACATAGTGTTTTTACAATTACATACATACATATTTGACTACTTGAGTGTTTTCTCCTTGCAGGTCCGGCCGTATGAGAAACAAGCAGTCAAATAGGGGCAACAATAAGTGACAACAACAACAACAAAAAACATTCTGTGACAACACACATGCTTTACTAACCATGTAGGTACACTACACATTGCGACAACTACACACATTTGTTTTTCCCTAGGTTCACTCTCATCACTTTTTTTTGTGCATTTTTCATCTATAGTTTCTATGCTCCACCATATTTTTTATCATTCCACACTTTGTCTAGTCCTTTAGCACACCTTCTTTATCACTCTCCATAGCAACATCAGGTATGCATCTCTATCTACTTTATGTTACCGAGCTTTCCGCTCACCAACATAAAGTGGCGGAAACTGTAGTCAGAAAATCATGCACTTTAGCCATTTATTTATCCCGATCTCATACTACTATTTAGAAGGCTTTCAATGAAAGAAATTACTAATTAACCCTTGTCCTTTTGGTCATTTTTATTATTTTATTTCGTATTTTGTGACCAATTGCATCTTGCTTATCCAACCATTTCCAGAGATCTTGTGTCATCTCAGCCTTAACTAGGGTGCCCTAACTGGGGCACCCATGGGCGCCCTGGTCCCTTTTGCACTTTCCCACCTTTTCTTGGGTCTTTTCTAGTCATTTTTCATCCTTATCTCTTGCGAGGTCAGTCTTTTCAGGGTTAATTATGAAATTGGACCAAGAGAACCCTATAAATATAAAGTTATGAGACCATAATGAGGGACCTAGCATCACTATCTACTATCATGCCATCTAGAGTTGTATCCATCTATTGCATTGACATCCACATAGCTCCATCATCATCAAGGCACAAGCTAGGAGATTTGCATCAACACACACTTCATAGGGGGAGGGATTTTATTCTATTTCATGCACAAATTTTATTACATTTTCTACACAGTTATTTCTCACTATTTTACAAAGTGATACTGGCACAAGAGCAAACTAGGGCATGTTCACACACACTTGCACACAAAACAACATAGGGTCTGAGATGTAGTGCATCACTCAGTTAGTAAGTCCACCCTTGTTGCAGGTGAGGACAATTGAACCCCTTCATATGCATTTTTCTTTTTTAGGGTTTGATGTTTGTTTTGGGGTCTTGTAGGTCATTTATTCATCTTGGCATAGTCGAAGTATTCAACGCAATACACATAATTTAGTGTGACAGACAGAAAGAGTTCCAAAATATCTTCCGACCCTTTAAAAACTAGATTTAGAGATTTTACATAGAACAAGGTACCCAGATAGTAGACCAGAGTGCCCATTGGGCACCCATCGTCTAGTTCCAGGCACCCTAGTCTAATTACATCACCTAGATCTATGTCATTTTTGGCACTGCATCACAGTCATTCTAGGTTCTTGATTTTCTGTGCAGACCTGTGACACTTTGCGTTAGTCTCTAGATATCAACTAAGTCATTTCTTCTTCTTTATTACACACTAGGGTTTTAGTTTCATCTAGTTTAATTGTCTATTCTATTTTACATGTTGCTTTAGTACATCTGTTTACTGCATTATATGTCCTCCTAGATTAGATTAACTGATCCTTTGCACTACATCTATATTTAGTCAGTTTTAGTTAATCTGTGAACAAAAATCTGTAGTATGCATAAACGTCGATAGAGATGTGTACCTTATGTCTATAAATGTAGATTGTATGATGAAAACACGTGCAAGGAACTAGTCCTAACATGGGTGAAATTAGTTAGTTTCCCATATTATTAAATATTAATTAGTGTGTGTGCGTGTATTTAATATCTGGAGCATATTATTTAAATAACATAAGTGAGTTGTTAAACTCACATAATAATAGTGTGTGGTATATTTTAGGGATAAGCAAGAATATAGGTTGTTAAAATAACCTATCTAAAATAAATCTAGTTGTTATAGGAGTTCGGATAATGCAAGGTGAAAATTATATAGTTGTCAAATATATCCTATGTATGTGTAAATAATGCAATGTTGATATGTATGTAAAATTCGTGCTTCTGCACATTTCAACCTTTTCCTCTTCCCAGAAATGGGGTTCCCTTTATCCATGTGGTATAAGGAGAGTGTAGGCTCTGAACGTCTTGTTCGCCCTCCATTCTAGTGTTTTTGACCTCAAAATGGTTTAATGGCTATGTAAGTGTTAGCCCACGTGCAAATGCCATTTTTTCCATTCACCTATTTCGCTTCATATTGTTAGTAGTTTTGTAGTGCAGACCATGTACAAACTTGTGGCATTCATCATTCACCTACATGCTTCTCACTCTGTATCCTTTCCATTCTATTCACAGTTTATTCACTCCATCCCATGTTCCTTTTTAACTTCAAAATTCAAAAATTACAACACACACAACACATACACATGTAGATATAGTATATATATATCTGTTGATGTTTTTGGGTGTTGGTTGTTGTGCATACTTCAAATTTATATGAAATAAAAAATTTATATGATAGCACCGAGATTATATTCCATGAGTTTTTAAATGCCCCCTGTATGGGTTCGACCATTTATTTGGCTAAAGTATTATATGGATTAGTATTCAATCCTCAACTCGTTTAGTAGATCAACAACAAATTCGCTCCATCTACTGTCAGCATCAAATTGATCTTGGTGTTGAATCTCTCTATGGCATATTATAATGAGTCCTCCACTAACACGAGTTCTATAGCGAGTTGTTTCAAGTCTCTAGTGCGGCTCCAAGGCAATTGATTTGTCTTTTGATCAGCTCACAGATTTGACCACCAACCACAACCTTTGCTAGATTCAAGACCCCGTATCGGTGATCTTTTTTGGTGAACAAGACAATTTCGCTTGCTCCCTCGAATCACAATCTACGAGTTTCTTATCGACATCAACATTGAGATCTGGATCTTGAGATGCGTCACGATGATTCAACAAGATATTCCTCATATCTAGTTTAGCCCCTTCCACATGACACTACCCAGTTCACGGCTCAAGCAATCATTCATGACCCTCAAAGGCTTTCAAAGCCCACGAGTGAGCATCAATAGCTATGTATAAAATGAAACTTGGACTCGGAGTTTAAGCTCCCTCCATACGCATCACCTAGCTCCATCCATTACATCCTATCTTCATCGAGGACTCTCTCAACCAATGGTGGACAACAAACCCACATTTGGTAGCGAAAAGTGTGGTGGACAAAAAACTCCCTTAAATCTTGTGCTCAACATCAAAATCCTCCAAACCTAAATAACACTCATTTTTGTATTGGATGCTTCCCACGTTGGATGGTTCGAGTAACTCTAGATTCAACGTATATTATTGGTGGTTAGGCTAACTATCATTATTCACAAATTGGCATAATAGGAGCAAGTGCTCCCAACTGAAGAAGGTTTGAACCAGTGAGGTTTTTAGCACCTTTAACCCCTTATTTATAACGGAAAATTTTGTATTAGTAATTTTTTAAAATGGGGGGAAGAAATATAATTTAGTTTCGAAAAATTATAAGGAAGACTAAATTGTACTTGGATGCATTTTTGGTTGTAACCGACATCCAATGGTTATTTACATTGAGGGGGGGGTTATGAAAATTAGGTCAATGAATGCCACAGCTCCAGACTGGATTGTGTCCTTCCCCATGTTAGCACTAAGGGGGGGAATGTTAGGAATTAGTCCTGACATGGGTGCATTAGTTAGTTTCCCACATTATTAAATATTAATTAGTGTGTGTGTAGTTTTAATATGTGGAGCATATTATTCAAATAATGTAAGCGAGTCGTTAAACTCACGTAAGAATAGTGAGTGATAGATTTAGGGATAGGTGAGAATATACATGTTGTTAGAACAACCTATCTAAAATAAAGCTAATTGTTATAGGAGTTAGAATAGTATGGGCCTATATATTTGTAATGGGCCTATTATTTAATTAAATTGAAGATGATTGATTAATTCATGCTTTTGCACATTTGAGCCTTTGAGACTAATAGCATAGAAATTTGTGCTATCTGATTTGGAGTGATGAGTAAGACATACAATGCAAAATGTATGAATTGACCTAGTGTGACACCTGTGATGGGGTTCATATGTACTAATTCACCAACATTCAAGTATAAACCTAAGAACAAGAGTAGTGTCATCTGGTAATGATCGAAGTTAAAGTGTGTGATGAGTATGTTGTAGGCTAGCTGATTGATATTACATGTATAATACAAATGATAGATGATGTAAAGAGATAACAATCTAATGTAGTAATATGGATGAGGGGGGATGTGTTAGATGTTATGCCCCCAAGTTATAAAATAGAGAAGGTGACTATGTGCCGCTATCAAGGATATCATCATTATCATGGTTGAAACATACTGGATCAACATCAGAAACATGATAAGCTATAGAGTGAGGAGGGTCGTATAAGGACCCACTGTGGCATAGAGTGTGTACACATTCATTTCATATTCCTCATCAGTAAAAGATATTGATGGAAAACTTTGAGCATTCCAATGAGAGATATCTGAAGCATAAGTGAGATAAGATTTGTTAGGAATAGAGATATTGCCAAAATATATAGGAAATGTAAGCAAAGAATGGTTAGCATCTATCATACCTCCAATATAGTCAAGACAAGATTTTCTAAGTGTGAGTAGAGAATCACGAGGGGTATGAGAAACAAATACTATCAAATGAAAAACAAAGAGGTTGTAAGCGGCCATAATGTGAAAATAGCCATGATAAAGATGTGTTGAATGAAGAGGTGGTAATATGTCATTAAGTGCCATGCCAAACCTAACCAATTTTTCATGTGTACAAATAGTATCTAAGAAAGTAGATTCAATTGGGATGTGTTTCCAAAAAGACCTATTGGTAAATAATGTGCATGTAAAAGGAGGCAGTAGAGATGTAACCTATGGAGGATAAGATGAAATATCATCTACACTATTTACAAACCCTTGGTATAGTACCATAGCATTAGTAGAGGGAGGGGTCTTGCATTTATATTCACCTGGACCATCGGCTACAAAGGTGTCTTAAAAATAAGATCCATATACATCTATAGGAGTGAAGTTAGGCTATCCTAGTGCTTCATTTGTGCGTTCGATAGCATCAACTTCATCATCAGAGTCCTTAGAGTCGTCTGTATGGGCATCGTTATGCTGGATTGCTTTATCAAGTATATTGTTAGGAGCTACACTAGGAGGAGGAATTGAAGGTGCCTCAATAGATGAAGAAGAAGTGTCCACTGGAGCGGGTATGGTAGGTGAGATAATTTCCATAGTATGAGTAGAAATAGTCAAAGTATGTGTAGAAATAGAAGAAGGTAGTGAAATGCTAGACTGACCAATATTATATGTGTCAAGGCTACCATATGGAATACGTTGCGAAGGTGGAATGGGTATAGCATTAATAGGGTCTATGCAAAAACATTTGAATGGATTTGGATCTCTGGTGATAGTATGTTCATAGACACCATTCAAAAATTTGAGATATTGGTGAATAGTAGATGGAACTGTGCGTGATTCCAAGGTCTACCTAATAAGAGATTAAATTGAAATGAGGCATATATAACATATAAATTAGTGAGAATAGTATTAGGCCCAACCTGGATATGTAATGAAATAGTTCGTAAACATGTATGTGTGGTAGATTCATATCCTCGAATGATAGTATAATTCTTAGAAATAAGAGTATCACTAATACCTAGTTGTTTTAGGAGATAATAAACATATAAGTTAATGGTTGATCCATTATCAATAATTACACATTTAATACAAGTGGTGCTAAGAATTTCCATAATGAGTAAAGGCGCACACAGTTTGTTTTTAGCAAAAGGTGATAGATATGACATGGGGTAATTTGTGAAGATATTGTATGAGATGTGCAAAATCTACCGCAAAGTTATCACTTTCAATATAAATGGCATGAAGGGAAGCTTCGAGTGTGTTACGAACAATATGGTGTATTACGCAATAATTCATAAAGAGAAATCTTGGCAGGTGTGTCTTTAGGTTGCTCAATAATGTCATAACCCTTACAAGTAGTAGGAGGAGTTGTTGGAGTAATGGGTGGAGGAATAGAAGTGGGTACAGTCATAGGTGGATTAAGATGAGTATGAAAAGTAGTAACTACATTAATAGATGGATCATCCTTGGGCATAACAAAATGGGGAGGATGTTGAGTATGCACACGCATGAAGTCAGTGGCGGTAATCACGATACCGGAAACCTTTGTAGGTGCAAAAGTAGGATAATATGATTGATTCATGGCTTGATAAGGTGAAGAAATGATCAGAATAAAGGTTCGTGATGTTAGGTTCACCAAAATGATTAACTAAAATGTGGGATAAATAAGTTAATCTAACAAGGAGCAACAGTAAATAACAGTACTAAAATTATGTAAGTAATAGCTAAATAAATATAAAAAGTGACCCAAACAACTAGGCTAATGAAAAATGAAAACCCTAATATGAAAAGATGGTTTGGAAGGATATTATCTTATTCGTAGGCTAATATTGACTGTGTCATAAAATAGACTGAATATTATTGATGTAGAAACAAATATACAAAAGTATTAAAAAGGATAGATCTAAAATATTTGGTTGTACTATGGCACCTGGGAGAGGATCAAGGCGTTTGTGGGAGCCCTAGTCTGCATTCTAGGTTCCCTAGTCTATGTAGGAGGTCCAAAAATGAAAATTTTAAGGTCGCTAGATGATCTGAAGCTCTCAATGTCGGTTGCACTAAATTCCTTTTACTCAGCTATATGTCATTGGTAATCAATGATGAAGATAAGACCTGTAAAACCCCAATACAAGCATCAAAACCTAAAAAAGAAAGATGCATATGAAGGTGTCAGACTATCCTCATCTACCACAATGGTGGACTTACTAAGTGTTACACTACATCTCTGACCCAATGTAGTTCTATGCGCAAGTGTTTGCAATCATGCCCTAGATTTCTCTTGTGCTAGTTATACTTTGTGAAAGTAGCGAGAAATAACTATGCTTGGGAAGTGTAATAGATTGGTGGATGGAATAGAATAAACTTCCCTCCGATGCTTGTGTGATGCATATGAACTATCCTTGTGCCTTGTGATGGTTCTGGATGGATGCAAATGATCTATAGATTCCTTAGATGGGTGTAACTCTAGGTGGATGATAGTAGTGACTAGTCCTTTATCCCTCATTATGATCTCATAACTTTATATTTATATGGTTCTCTTGCTCTAATATCATAATTAACCCCAAAAAGGCCAACCAAAAGAAATATAAAGTTCTCAAATGGATAGAAAGTGCCCAAAAAGTGCTAGGAAAGTGGGCAAAGGATCAAGGCACCCCAACTAGGACAAGGGTGCCCTTTGACGCCGCAGTACAAGCCTGGGTGCCCAAGTCAAGGCTAAAATGATGGGAAACGATGAAAAATGGTTTGGCGAGAATATGTTGAAGGTCATCAATGACAATAGAAATATAATTAAAATGGCCAAAAGATGGGGGTTAATTAGTACTTTCTTCACTCAAAAATCATATGAATAGTAATATGAGACTAGGACTAAATAATTTCTAAATTGCATGCTTTTGTGTCTACGGTAAAATAGTAATATGTGTGTTAGTTTGTGTCTGCATGAATTAACTTTGTTATCCACGCTCACTCCTAAGAGATACCATCCTAAGTTAAGTTTAATTTTATGAAATAATTCAATCTTACACTATAAGTCCCATCTATAGTTGCAACCCAAATAATTTTATCATCCCTATCCACCTAAAAAACATGCGCAATACTCATTATTTAAAATTTTAAAATGATTTATGTCTACTTGATTATTAGAATTGATTTCAATCGTCTTCTCGACTATACAGTGAACATTTTTTAATGTAAAGCTCAAAAGTTTCCCACATCTCTCTTTTGAGGTTAATACGCAATCTATTCCAATGGTTTAAGATGGAAAAATGGTAGTTTCCAACCATAAATCATCCCAGAAAAAGGCTATCTTACCTTCCCTACTTTCCACTTACACTCTTTCAGTAGAATATACCTAGCTTCAACCATATTATTCCAAATCCATGTATTAGAGCCTTTAGTAAGATCCTTAGTCGAAAGAGAAGTATCAAAAATAATTTTATCTAAATATTTTTCTTCCACAATTTTCAGCTATTAATTATTATCAATAAATAATTTGTAACCAACCATGGGCATAAGGGCTTTGTTCTTATATTTCATTGTTCTTAATACAAGGTTCCCTTGTAACATGGGAAAGAATATGTTGTCATGTGCCACTAAAGGGAATATATCCCTCTCCTTATACCCTGACCACATAAATATTCTTTGAATTTTTCTAATCCTTAAAGAGAAACATTAGGTAGACTAGAAGGTTTTGAAGGAAACTCTTGAAAAACTGAAGTCTACTAACATGGGTTAGGAGACATATTTTCCAACTAACCAATTTATTCTATAATTTTTCTATGAGGGGATTCCAAATAATTAAATGAAAGGAACATTTGAATAAGGAAATTCCCAAGTATATTAAATAATCTCTTTCGCTTTGCATCAAAAGATTCTTGTAATCCTAATTTTCTTAACAAGAAGAGAATTGAGGTCAAACAAGACACTATTTTCAAGGTTGATATTTTGATCTACCTCCTCTTCATTGATTTTTTTCCTCCTCTCTTGCTTAAACCAATGATTCCTACCCCATCACCAAATTATCATCCATAAATTTTTGATGGAACATTGGGAAAAATTTAATATAAAGTTTAAGCCCCTTCGATTTCTTTTTTCTCAAATGTCTCAAAGAAGTCCCTTCCAATAACTTCTTCCTTGATGATAAAGAGGTAGGGAGAAATGGGACCCTCCTTCCTTAACCATATTTCATATAGAAATAATATATCTAGGAAACCATTAGTAATGACCAAAAAAAGGATCTTGAGATGCACAGCCGAATTATATCTCTAAACTTATGAGAGAATCCAAATTTATCCAACACTTTATCAAGGAAGGCTCATGACACCCTGTCTTAGGCCTTATTGATATATCCAACTTCAAATTAATTATTGATATTTTAATTGCATCCATGGAGTGGATAAACTCATACACTATAATGATACCATCAATAATATGTCTATCTTTTATAAATCCCCTTTTTTTGAGAAATCAAATTGGGAAGAATAGGCTGAAATCTGCATGCCAAAATTTTGTAGAAACTTTTGTAAAGAGTGTTACATATACTTATCTAATATTTTTCAATTCTTTGGCCCCCTATTTTTTGGGAGGAAGGATGAGAAATGAATTATTGATTTCGTTAATAATTTTACCTTACCTGAATAATTATTTAGAAATTAAAATAATTTCATCCTAAATTATATCCCAGTACTACAAGAAAAATGTAGGGGGAGAGCCATTTGGTCATGGGGCTTTGTCTCTTTCCATAGTAAAAACTGTAAATTTAACCTTATCCATCATAGGAACAATAAACACATCAACATTGTCTCACAGGGAGACACACCAAGGAATAGGGTTCAACATAGTATTTTGAAGCTCCCCATTAGGTTTGTATGAGTTAGGTAGCATGATTTTGTAGAAATTGACATCCTCACCTTGAATCTCATTAATATCAACACAAACACTCCCATCTTATCTTTTTATTTTCTTTATATTGTTGGAATTTCAATGGATCAATGTGGTAGTATGAAAATGTTTTGTATTCATCTCCTTTGGCAAGACACGAAGTTTTATACTTTTTCCTCAAAAACAATTCTTCCCTAGCAAGTAAAGTATGCAAGTCACTCAACATAGTCTTTTCTTTTATGTAAAGGATATGATCCATTCCATTGAAATGAATCTCTTGATCAACCCAAGAAAACTCCTTAGAAATCTTGTTTTTCAAGATGAAAATTTTTCCAAAAAAAAATTGTTCCTTTTTTTAATGTTATATTTAACATTTTTTATCTTCTTGACCACTTAAAACATAGTCAATCCTTGGATATATACCCCACCACTTCTTAATTTCATATTTAAGTTCCTATTTCCTAATCCACGTAATCTCAAATTTTAAAGGAGGTCTTACTTCAAGATTTGAGGATTCTAAGTTCAAATGAATGGGATTTTGATAGACCCCACTCTGGGGACAGCCATCTTGGCAAGAAATTTTTTTGAGTGGACAAACTTGTTAATTTATTTCCAACACTCTAGGAATATAAGTCCCTCTACTTAACTGGTGTAGTTTCTGTATGTGCGTGTGTGAGAAATGTGTATTTCTGTGGTGGCGTTTCGACCAAGGATCCAACAGGGGCACTCAACTGACCCTGCGAAAAAGCTAGCAATCTCTTGCTAGGGAATACTTTGTCTGAAAAGTGGGAAAGGGGAGTGAGAAATGAGATAGGGGAAATAATGTTACATGTAGGAAATCAGATTATTGCACACACTAGTTAGAAACTTCAACACATGCATTTATGAGAAGAAACAACCCTACAAATGGAAACAAGATGAGATAAGATTGTGAACTCATAGTTTCTAAATTCTCCTCATAAAAATGGCTACAAAATCCTTCTTCTTGTATTGATGCTTAAATATAAGTTTTACATAGTGTGGGAATAGAAGAAATTTGAGAGTGGAGGAAAGTAGAAGAAAATTGCTATCTCCTTTGCTTTCTCTAGTTACAATGCACTCTTGAGTTTACAAGATCAATCACCAACCCTTTAAAATGGGAATGGTGTTACAATTTATAGAATTAGAGGTGACTTATCATCTTCCTCATGACCCTTCATATGCCTTATTTCTAACTTTAGACTATTCGTATTCCTATCAAATATTTAAGTCCCTTTTATAAAATTAAGGTGACTTAATTTACATTATGTTTCTAAATTCACTTTTAGGTGACTTAAAGGCATATCAAAAAGTACAAACCCCAAAAAAGAATTAGAACATTTGAAGGGGAGAGAAATTTGGGGGAGAGGAAAGAGAAAGAGAGAGAGAGAGAGAGAGAAGAAGAAGAGGACATGTCACCCGATGAAGCCCGTTGATCCTCATTGATGGAAAGCTCCAAATGCAGTGAAACTTTGAATCTTCAAACTCCTTACACATTATAAAAATCCTCTAAATTATCTCACAAACTCTCACCAATTTGAATGAACTAAGATGGATCTCAAATGCCCTGTGAAAAATGACTAGGATGCTCCTAAAAAATGATGTCCCCCTGAATGATTATCCTTTTATGACCTATTGTGCCAAAAGTGCTTTTGATTGTAACTTACTATTTTTAGTAAGTGTGAATTATGAGCTGAGATGACCTTGTCTATGATGCGCCCTCTATGTTCACTACCTTATTTATGGAGTCTTCAAATGGTGGATTACTTGAAGTAATAGACACCTATGTAAGGAGACATGTTATTTTTAGTAAGTGCATCATGAATGTCAAATTGCGACAAAATGGGTCTTGAAATTATGGGTTTTATTCTAGGGTTCCACGCTCCAAATTTTGAGTAATTCCTTCATTTGTACAAGTGGGAAAATGATGTTTTCATTAGTGAGGAATAATACTGACAAAAAACTCAGTCCTCCATATCCCTGTTGGTTGGATATTTTGTCAAACCAAAATATGAGGTTCAACCACAGTGCATGGGATTAAATCCCTCCTTAAAGATAGGTGAGGATGCCTACTTATTACTAATCTAAAACACAACAGAAATAAAATATATACAGTATCCACACTATCCTAACCATTGGGGTTGGGATAAAATCCCAAAATCCATATCAAAATGAAATGGAGATGTTACAAATTTAGATTAGGAAGAATTAGAAGGTAAAATATTATAGATGAAACAAAGTAGGAAGAGAATGAGAGGAACGTATTTTCTTTCAAGTAAATACAGATCAAGAAATACTTATACGATTTTTAGATAATGAGTGTAATATTCTGAAATGATTAAAATGATCAAGAACACAAAAAAAAGAATAGCTCAAGATCTTGAGCATAAGAATAATCTCTCAAGATAGACGAATCCCACAACACAAATTTTGTAAAATAACACCTATTTTTGTTCTTTAATATTAAAAAGAAAATACAAAGTTTTTCTTCTTCTTCACAATAGCTCTTAATATTAAAAAATTCTCCCCTGGAATGCACAAGCATCCCTTATTTATAATAGAGAGCAAAGAGAAAGTAGGATAAATCCTAGAAAATAGTCTTTTAATGAGAGTCCTATTTTGCTTGACTCTCACGCAGGAGAACAAGTCAAAATTTTATTCCTATGTGACGAAAAGAAAATGAAAAAGACATGAAAATTTCTTGATATAAATTTCATGAGACACTATGTTTATTCTACTTCATCATCCTTGTCTTCTTCTAGCGCAACCTTCTTATCTCGGAACTCTTGGAACTTCCAGATTATGTCCTACATCTCATCTTCATTTGTGCACTTGAATAAACTCTTAGGACATCAAAAGTTTTCTGAGTATCACTTGCGTTACCAGGAAGTTTCTTCAATTTTTTGTTGAGCTTCCTTAGTGATTCCAAAACATTTTCGATCCTTATGAACTTATCGATGTTTGACAGATCAAAGATAGTAGCTGGTTCATGCTGAATTAATTCCTGAATTTTCTTGTAGAGGTCGTCGACAGGTAGAATCTTTGAGCTTTCACCCAACACCTTGGCAAAGATCCTGGACAACTCCTCTTCTATATCATTAGTGGCATCAATCAACTGATCTCTATATTCCCTCAACTAGCTGTAAGCTTCACTGAGAATATTTTTCTTGAACCTGATGGCTTTGGCAACCTGGAAATGTTTATCCACATGTGGAATGATTCCTTCTTCCATTAAGATCCAGGATGGAACCTGTTTTAGTGTATTGAGGGCTTCAAAGTTAATTTGAGGTTCCTAAATTCCTATGAAAATTCATCATCCATCTTGTCACCATATTTGTTTATATCCTCAAAGGATTTGTAAACTTCCATCGTGTAATCTATGACCTCTCTTCCTTGCAAGAGTATCCTGTTTATCCATTATTCAACAGTTCTCCCCTTCTCATTGATCTTTTCAATCATAGGTACCGATGAGAAATCGAACCTGATAGGTGTAGGGGTAGAAGATGATGGTGTTGAACTACGAAGGCTTTGAAAGCTTGAGTAGTACCTCTGTCAACTATTCCACTTTCTCTTTCAGCTCATCCCTGCTTACCTTTGTTTCTTTCAACTTTTAACAAAGAATGTTCATGGCATCTTGTGCATCCTGGTGTGCTCCTTCAGTTGTTACTTTTCCAAGGTCAACCCTTGTAATTTGATAATCAGTCACTGTTATATCTTCCTTCATTTTGTTAGCCACAGGAGTGGAAATCTTTGCAAACTTATGTGTTGAGGCATCCACTGAAACTCTTGAAACCATTTTGGTTTTCTTGGCAGATTTGGTAGGAGAAGCCTTGATTGAACTGAAATCAAAGGATGGTAGGGGAAGTACCACCTTCCTCTTCCTTGGAGTCTAGTCAACCAACTATTGAGGTATAATGGAAGAATTTTCTACTATTGGAGGTGTTATGGTTGTATCTGTGGGTGGAGGAAGATTTACTTGCAGAGTCGTGATGGCTGCAAGTGTAGTCATTGTGGGAATGCATTCAGGGAATGAAGGTGCGGAAGGAGGAGGCATCTCTATGGCCATCGTAGGTCCAGAAGAGAGAGGTGAGATATCAAAGAAAATGTTGGCCATGGCTGATGAGAGTGGTTTTGAAATATGTGATGAACAAGATTGGGAGAGATGGGGTAAAGATTCTAAAGCCAAAGCTTGAGAAGCAAGAGCAAGGCTTACCTCTGATGAGAAATCAACAAAAGGGGAAATAAGAGGTTGACTAACCTTGATTTCTGAAAGAATTTATCCTTGTTCTAGTGGAGGAGGAGGTGAATCCAAGATCTCAATTGTTTATGTTAGAGTAGCAGATGATTCGGCCCCTTGCTTTTCTCCTTTCCTAACAAACTTAAACTTTATTTGCCTCTTGGTAGGGATTTTATCCTTTTCCTTTTCTCCCTTGGAGGGTCCTGCTTCTAGAGTATCTATTTTTGAAAAGCTCTTTTCTTTATAACTCATTCCCCAGGAAATGAGTCATGCCTTAGTGCGGACAAGAGTTTGAGTAGCTCTCTCAAGGATAGAAGCCTTTTCAGCAACAGACCAATCAATGGCTGGGAATCCAAATTGATCTCAATATAACTATTCATACCTAGGTTCCAAGACACTTTCATTGTCTATGGTGCCTTTAGGGATATCAGTCAAATCTAACATCTAAACTTCTTCAAGTGTCATCCTACTTTTTTATTTTATTTGGATGGAAACTTCATCACGAAGATCAACCCAGATATCTTCCACAGTGGGTACATGCAGGTACAAGGTTCCATAAGACTTAAGGAATCCTCTGGTGTCAAATCCTTCTCTCATATTCATGTGCTTCTTCAATTTATCCTGAAGTTTTTCCACCACGTTTTTGGCCTTAACCATGGTGGAACATGTATACCTTCTAATGGAAATAGGGAAGGAGACCACAGCTTTGTGTTTGCTCTGTTGGAATTTGTGAAAATCCAACAATTGTCTAACCAACTCCATGAGGATCAGTGTGTCACATTGGAACCCAAGAAAATGGAAAGGATTACCATGGAACCTTACCACCTGAAGATAGGTAAACTCCTTGAATTGTAAGAAGATGCAACCCCATTTAGAAACTTCTATCCATGCTTCATCGAAAACCCTTATCTTCCTCAGATCAGGATCCAGTCTATAAATGTTTTCGTAGAAAAAGGTGTCATTCACGCTTCTAAATTGGTCTTCAGACCCTTTTATTGTCAGCTGTGGGAAGTACCGATATATATGTTATATTGCTTGGTTCCCCTTTGCATCCAACCCTGGATAGTTTCTCATGCCTACTACTGCATAAGTGACATATGACATCATGTAGAACTTTCCAGTATATAAGAACATTTTCATTTGAGAGTCTATCTCATTACTTATTAGGATACCCCAGTCAATCCCTTGGTCATTTTTCTTTATGACGACCATGAACTGGTATATCCACCCTTGGAATTCTTTTGAATCTAGGAGTCCAAACAACTGGCTCAGTGGGGTGATGATATCACTGAATTCAAGAATAAAGCCACTTCTAGGGACTGACTTAGGAAACCTAGAAATAGGAGGATTAGCCTTGATCAAGAACTTTTTATTTACGTGCTTGATACAGTCTTCATGATCCTTGTCCTAGGCATTTTGTGCTGATTTAAAATCTAAATCAACATATTTTGTAAAGTTGGGAAACTTTAGGAGTTGATCAAAATAATCTCCATCTAATTTTACTATAAACTCCCCTGCTTGATTTCTTACTGAGCGGGAGGCTGAGTCATAGTGAGAAGCGCAAGCCAAGATGAATTTAGGGCATTGGGATGACACTCAAAATCCTACTGCAAGAGGAAGACCACTACCGACTATTGACTTCATCCATGGATTCTAAGAAGAATCCGTAATTCTTTTCCAAAAGTCTTCCATATCTATATTTCTGAGCTCTATGTCCCGGATGTCATAGTTGCAACTTACATAAGAAGAGAACTTCATATTTTGATACTTATACTTCATCTTTCCTGACTTATCCTGAGATGGGCCAGGGTATAACATGAGGAGTCTTGAGAATGCCTTGATGACTTCTGGAAGAGTATTCAGGTGTGAGAGCTTGCTGAACAATTATACAGACCCGACACACCTTTCTAGTTTTGAGACTTGCCAAGCACCTTCAGAAACCCAAAAAACTGAAATGTGTGTCAGAAATTAGGGAATTTCAAACCACTTGAGAATCCTGAAACACATGATGGAACTTGATAGGTTTCAAGCATTCTGTGAAACCCAAAACACTGGTAGGGTTTGTGTCAGAAGTTAGGGCATGTGGTGCATCAACAAAACTCTGACACAAAACAGAAATGAGATGATGTCGAGCAGGTATAAATAATTGACATGTTGCGGAACCTGAAGGATGTTGAACACTGGTCAAGACCCGACATAAGGTGGGGAAAGAAATATGTTGAGAAGCTAGAAAATCCTGAACCAAGGTGGAAACTAGATGATGTTGAGCACCTTGTAAAACCTGAAAAAAGGATATCGGTTCTCTATCATGTCAGAACATGAAGAATTTACCGCTTCGTTCATTCATGAGTTTTTAGATTCTTTTGAAAACCATAACTTATGTAAAAATGATTAGATGTCCAAGGAGTTAAATTCAAGCAAAAACCTTACTAGAAAAAGACAACAACTAAGGGAAAAGACCCAAAACCCTAAGTTGGTAAAAAAAAAGGAAAAGAGATGAAAACCAAAGAAAAACATCACAAAAATAACCCTACGAAGCTTCAAAATAGAAAGAGGAGAATAATACCTTCAACAAAATCAAAAAATGATTGAGAATGGACAATGAAATCAATCAAGAAGCTCAATCGGGTCTTGAGGTGGAAGAAGCATGCACAAAAATCCAACGCATCAAAATCATACAAAGTAACAAATGACGTGGAAAACCACCTATTTATAAAACCCTAACATTTATTACACATTGCTCGACACGTGTGCCAACTACTAGACAACTGGGCATTAATGACATGTCATCATGCTTGGAGCTCCCAAAAACCTGACAAAAAGGATTTGGTTTAATTTAGGATTCGGGCTTCAGGGATCATGAATCATGACGCATTAGATGTCAAGATGCTTCGAAGTCTCGAAATTCTGACACAAAGGTGACAGTCGGGTTTTAGGGAACATGAAGCATAAAACATGTTCCAATGCATGGTATTTTTGAAAACTCGACACATCGCTTAAGACCATCGGGTTTCAGGTTTTTGGGAAAATCAGACATGAAACATGAAAGAAGCATGCTTTCATGCAATGAAAACCCGAAAACCTGAAAATCTCCTTCACAGGGAAATTTTGAAGATATTTGCAAAAAAATTATATGGTCATCTTATTTCTAATTGGAATCACTAAAATGAGATAACAATCCCTAAAAAATAGGGGCTTCATGGTACAAAAACTAGTTCATGTGAAACTAGATTTTTCAATGATCATTCGCTCCAATTTTCAGATAATTTTTCCTGTCAAATCTTCAAGAATTTGAAAATTTCTTCAAAGAGGGAAGAATACTGATAAAAAATCATAGCCCTCTATATCCCTAAAAAATAATGACTTCACGGCATGAAAACTAGTTCGTGCAAAACTATATTTTTTGACGATCATTTCCTTCAATTTTCGGGTGATTTTGCCCACCGGAACCTTGAGAAGTGGAGAGGTAGCTTGCTGGTTTTTTCCACTGCTATGTCATGGCAGCCATTTAAGGAGCTTTAAATTTTCAGGTATGGTTTTTGTCTCTATTCGCAATGAAATCAACTCCATTGCGATAGGTTTTTCATTATGGTGCTTCACATGAAATTTCTCTTCAATCCAGAGACTAGTTTGATGGGAAATCAAGCTTTTTCCTTCGTAGAGCCAGAAATAGGATTTATTCTCTATTATTATTCCTTGATAAAAATTTGAGGTTTGAATATGATTTTTTAATGGTCTTCAAGAGATAATAACTCAGCAATAAATGGTTTGTCAATCTATGCTCCGGTTTGGAAGATTTCTTCAAATTTCAATTTCATAGCAATGAGGATTTCCATTGTTCTTCATTTATTCTTCTTATCTTGATGAATTATTCTTACAATAACTTTTTACCATCATGGAGTGAAGTATAATGTGCTGTAATGGAGTTGGTTCAAGCTTTGGCAATGGTGGAGTGGTGGACTAGTGTTCTCTACAGTTTTCTTCTGGTAAAGGAGAAGCAACAAGAAGTAACTAACAGTTAGAAAAAAAATTCAAATTTTTGGGTTATACTTGGGTGAATTTTTTCATGTTTTATGTCCCTAACCTCAAAAATGTTAGGGACATCAAATTCCATGGTGTTCAAGAGGATGACTCATGGCGGTGATCCGATGACAGGGAAATAGTGCTCCAAAATCAGCTTTAAAGTACCGAGGGGCTTGAAACTAGTCATATGGGTGACCAAAACACTCTCCTAGAGGGTTGGGATCATTTTCCTATGTTTTATATCCCTCACCTCAAGGAAATGAGGGACATCAGTTTCCACAGTGGTCCTAAAACTGACATGTGGTGTTTGATCCGACAGCAGGGAATGGATGCTTCAAAAATGCACCTGAGGGCTGAACTGTCAAGTCTGGAGGTCACATGAGGGTCCCATAGATCACATGGGAGCTGAGAGGGATTTAAGGTGGCTGGTAAAAATTTTCCAACCTTGATGTCCCTAACCTTGAGGGACGTCAGGGACACAAAATCCCGCCAGGCTCCTAGAGCTGACATGTGTCCTAAACTTGTGACAATGATAACTTGAGCTCCTGATGGAATTTTTAGGAAAAAAATTATATGATACTGACTGGAAATGGCCTTTTAAATCCAATTATGGGGGTCTTATGTCTTGAATATTCCACTTGATCCCTGTAAAATCATATTTTTGATTTGGTACTCAACTTATGCTTGAGAAAAAGTACCTGCAAGCCTAATGTGCCAAAGTGTTGTGAAAAATATTATTTCACCATCATGTAGGGCTTGGAAGTAGATTTATATAAATGTTTAATTTTACTTATAAATCCATCCAAAGCTCCCCAAATCTTCTTTTGAAGCCCAGTAGTTGTTTTAGGCCTGTGAACTGCCTAGGCTTGTGAACCTTGTTCTCACTCATACTGCTCCAAGTTGATATTATAATGTCTTCAATTCACCTACATGTTAAATTTGTCCCTTACATTACAGTCCAAGAGGTTTATCCAGTCCTGGGAAGGTCAGTGATAGCCCTTCCCAATAATTTATGTAGTTTGCAAATGAACTCCTGAAATCACCTAGGGGAGATGAATGGACTTTTCTAAATCACCTAAGGGGATGATAGAACATTATTCGGGAGGTTGCTTGGACTTACTGGATAGAGACGGGGTATGTTGGAATGATAGAACTTGAAAAAATTTACACTTTGGTATAGTTTTCATGCTCAGAAATTTTCAATTTCCTTGTTGCACATTTGTATGACAACAACTGGTTCAAGCTTTGGGACATGGACTGAGTATAGTGAAGACCATGGGAATCCATAATCTCAATTTTAGACCATATAATTTTTTGACCATTTCCTTATCCATTGGGCCTTGCAAAGTCATGTACAACTCATAAAGAGAGAGAAAGAGAGAAGATGAAAACACACATGCACACAAAAAGGATGGAAAGGAAACACATGACACATAATAGAAAGGGAAACACACCTAACAACCTTTGGTACAAGGTAAGGGAAAACCCACTTTCACTGATGCACTTTTAATTTTTCAAAATTTACCCTTGAAGAGGCAACACTGAATGATGATGTTCTAAAAAGTTGTTGATGGGTTCCAGAAAGTAGCTTCCCCTCCTCAACTTCTTATGAAAGCTAGGTTATTTCACAATTGTCTGTGTACTTGGTAGCAATGAGTCCATGTGAGCTTCTTGATGCCCAGGTCCTTGCTTAGAATTTCCACTGCCTTCATGTTCTTTGAAATCAGTTTCATAGTGCCAGTTTCCTTCCATGTTTATCCATATAGTTGATTCTCCATCAAGTGTTCTATCACTACCACAGAGCTAATCTTTGTTCCAATTTGACTGATATTCTGAGTTACTTTCTTTCTCAGGTCTATGCTCATTGAGATCTTCTCCATAAGAAACATTTGATTCATCCTTTATCTCTACTCCACTGTGAGGCATTTGAATATTGATGGGAGGATCAGAGGTAAACTCGTACTTGTCTTATATATCCATGGCACGAGTGAAGAGATCAATAATAAGCTCAGAGTATTCCACAAATTATATTGCATCCAACATTTCTTACACAAAGTTATGTTTTGTTATTTATTGTAGCGCATCTTTATATGCCTTTAAAGAATGCATCTCAAGGAAACTATCTATAAGAGTTACCTCGTCATCTTAGCAATCAATATGCTCTACCGATCCTTCATCAAAAAGAGCTTCATCTTTAAAGTCCTTGAAACTTCTTTCTTTAGTTTGTTCACCATGGAAAGATTCTTCCTCTTAAAATGGGAAAGAAAATACCTAAATTTCATAATTGTATCCACAAACCATTTTCTCGAGAGGGAGATCATATTTCTCATCTTGATTTATTTCAATATAGCTCTTCCTCACACTGCTTAAGGTTTCCAAGTCATCTTTACTCTTGTCTTCCAGATTCATGGCTTGCATTAAAAGTTCAAGAGTGGTCTCATGGTCTTCTGTTTCTTCCATGGCTCTTAGCAGTTTTTGTACATATGGTTATTCCCCAATATTCGAGGGTTCATTACAAACTAGATTTGTCTCTTCCTGGGTGACATGATCAAGGGATTCCTCATCTTTAAATAGGAAAGAGAAAATTTCTTGATCACGGATAAACACATAAGCTGATTTTTCTGTTTGAAAATCGTTAAGAACCATTTCCTCTTCTTCATGGTTTGTGTCATCCGGAAATTTGGAGCTTCCCTCTTCTAATTCAAATCTCCTCAATGCTTCTTCAAAGTCCAAATCTCTCTAGGAAGGCAAGTCTAGACCTATCAAGATGGGAATATCCTCTTCCTCCTTAGTTTCCACCAAGTGATTCATCTACATGATATCTTGATACAAGATATTATCTTCCGGGCTTCCAGAATTTTGTATCATGTACCTCATCTTCTTCTCGGGAAGTAATTTCTCCATGTCTCCCTTCACTGGTATGGTTGCAGAAGACAAATTCATCTAAATTTTCCCTCCCAAGTCTTGGCAGAAATTTCTACTCAGCAACATTTCAAACGAGGCTGGGACGTCTACTACTAAAATCATCACTGAAAATTTCTTTTCTAGAAAACTGGAAAGTGCCACATGTGCATCTTTGACATTCCCTACAAGTGAGAAATTTTTTTATTCCAAAGAGTAACAAGAGCCACTAGGTGGAGTCACGGTAATTTTGAGAGCCTTGGAGACCTTCAAAGGCATCACATTGTCTGAGGCACCGAAATCTATTATGTAATTGTTTAGTACATATTCTCCAACAAGAAGGGAGATGTAGAAAGGTTCAAATTTATCAGTCTTTGATGCACTCAGAGAAAGCATGTTTTGTGAGGGAGGTGTATGTGAGTTTGGTAGCATGCCTTTGGAACTATATGTTACAACATTGGGTGTAAGACCACCACTCTTGATATATCAAACGAACCTCTCAAATTGTTCAGGATGAGTCCACAAATATTTAGTTTCAGTAATTTGCACTTTGGCCTTTTTTGCACATTCTATGAAGTCAAAGGGAGCAGATGTAGACAAGGGGGGTGAAGGGAGTGATTTTGGAGTCTAGATAGGCTTAGGAGTAGGATTTGATTTTTAAGGAATGGAAGATATTTTGAATGGAACACTAGGAGCTTTCAAGGAATTAGACTTTGTAGGAGCATATTTGGGTTTAGAATTGGAAGAGGTATCAAAATACTTACTTGGAATAGTGGGAGCCTTCTTACTTTTTATAGGATCAAGCTCCAATAATGCAAATTTCATGGAAGGAGAAAGTGGTGATCCTCAACTGATTATTTTGTTTTGTAGAGTCACCATAGGAGGATCATCGACCTTCTTTTTATTTACAGCAGTAGAGGGGGGTGCTCCTTTCTTGGACTGAGAGTGAGTGAATACTACACATGAGAAACTAGGTGCATCTTCTACGTCTTCTTCATAACCTCTAGAATACTCACATAATCTGATTTGTGTATCACTCTCAAACTCATCACTTTCTAGGAAACTACCACCTTCACTTTCTTGTTCAAAATCCTCTTCATTTTACTTACTCCTACAACTTACATTGACAGGTGGGGCCTCCAAGGCAAGCCTTCAGGGTGCTCCTGCAATCTACTTTTTGTTGCTTCTTTGGGAAGAAAATCATTCAAATAATTCCCTTTTTAAATATGTTATCTCATTCACCAAATTTTTCACCGATGGATTGGTTCTCGCATCTCCATGAGGTTGGGTCTTTCCTTTTGATGGATTCTTGATCTTTCTAGACAGGATGAGATCGTCATCAACTTCAATAGCCAATATTTGTTCTTCTACAATATCCCTCAGTTGAACTCTTCGTAAGATAAATCCTACCTCTGGTGATTGAACATTGATGAAGAATATCTTGACATTGTTTTGAGATGGTGAATTCTCTTCAAGTATCCTTCAAAGCAACCGTTTGAAATGAGTCATGAATTCTCTCATGGTTTCATTTTCTCCTTTATTTATTTGAGCCAACAACACTAGAAGGTCCTGACAGTCTTCAGTTGATTTAAACCTCTCTTCAAAGGCATCCTTAATTTCATTCCAACCCATGATGAACCGAGAAAGCAGGAGGTAAAACCATTCTGCTGCTTTTTCTTGAAGGGACTCCACAAATAGTCTCATTGCAACATCTTCATGTTGGACACCGAAAATTCCACATGATTTCATGAAGGCGGCGATGTGTTCTTCCAGATGTTGTGTTTTGCCACCTTTGAACTTTGGAAATTTCTTTCCTAAACTTGTTAGTAGATCGTGGAGAGGTGGTTTAAGAGTAAGTGGGCATGTATTCCTTCCCCAAGGAACAATGGGTAGAGTTATTTCGTCTTCGTATTCCATTTTTGTTTCTACTTTTGCTTCATCCCTTGCTTCTAAAAATTCTTCTTATTTCACAAACTTGATGTTCAATGGTGGTTGAAAAATGGGAGGATTTGAAAGGGAAGTATCAACATGAGTTTTGATAGTATTTCCAGGTGAACTTCTCAAAGCACCAAATGGAGAGGAGGCTTGAGAGAAGAAGTATGGATTATCACTAATTCGTTCTTGCTGATTTTGCAAAGCCTTGAAATTGGAATCAGCAATGCCTATCGACCTGCTCAACCTGGTGTATCTTCCTTCAGCTATCTTTTAGAAATTATTAAAGTGGGAATATGAAAAGACATTTTGGAACATGAAAGATCAATTACAAGAATTGAGAGTGTATCTTTCAGAAATGGCTTTTTGTGAACTCTTTTTTTTTCAATATTTGATTTTTTTTTTTAATTTGTGGACCTTGCAGTCATATTTTGGGTGCAAATGTTACTAAATCTAACCCACAGTCACCACCAAAAATAGCTGGCAAGAAAATTTGTCAGGTGGAAAAACTTGTGGATTTCTTGCCAATGCTCTAAGAATCTTAGTCCCTCTACTTAACCGGTGTAGCTTCTGTATGTGTATGTGCGAGAAAATGTGGATTTTTGTGAAGGCTTTTTGACTAGGGATCCAACAGGGGCACTCCACTGACCCTGTGGCAAAGCTAGCAATCTCTTGCGAAGGAATACTTTTCTCTGAAAAGTGGGAATGGGGAGTGAGAAATGAGATAGGGGAACTAATGTTATAGGTAGGAAATCAGATTCATGCACACGCTAGTTTGAAACTTCAACACATGCATTTATGAGAAGAAACAACCCTACAAATGACAACAAAATGAGATAAGATTGCAAAATCATAGTTTCTACAATCTCCTCATAAAAAAGGCTACAAAATATTTCTTCTTGTATTGATGCTTAAATAGAAGTTGTACATAGTGTAGGAATAGAAGAAATTTGAGAGTGGAGGAAAGTATAAGAAAATGGCTATCTTCTTTGCTTTCTCTAGGTACAATGCACTCTTGAGTTTACAAGATCAATCTTCAACCCTTTCAAATGGGAATGGCGTTACAATTTATAGAATGAGAGGTGACTTATCATCTTCCTCATGACCATCCATATGCCTTATATCTAACTTTATACTATTCATATTCCTATCAAATATTTAAGTCCCTTTTATAAAATTAAGGTGACTTAATTTACATTATGTTTATAAAGTCACTTTTAGGTGACTTAAAGGCATATTAAAAAGTGCAAACCCCAACGAAGAATTAGAAAATTTGAAGGGGAGAGAAAGTTGGGGTAAGAGGAGAGAGAAATAGATAGATAAGAAGAAGAGGACATGTAACCTAATGAAGCCCGTTGATCCTCGTTCATGGAAAGCTCCAAATGCAGTGAGACTCTGAATCTTCAAACTCCTTGCACACTATGAAAGTTCTCCAAATTAGCTCACAAACGCTTGCCAAGTTGAATGAACTAATATGGATCTAGAATTACCTATGAAAAATGACTAGGATGCTCCCAAAAAATGATGTCCCACTAAATGATTATCCTTGTATGACGCATTATGTCAAAACTACTTTTTTGAGTGTAACTTACTATTTTTAGTAAGTGTGAATTACGAGCCGAGATGATATTTTTGATGACCTCTTCTGTGATGCTCCCTCTATGTTCAGTTCCTTATTCATGGCATCTTGAAATGGTGTCTTATCCAAAGTAACAGACCCCTGTGTAAGGACACATGCTATTTTTAGTAAGTCTGTCATGAATGTCAAATTGCGAAAAAATGGGTCTTGAAATTATGGGTTTTATTTCAAGGTTCCACGCTCTGAATTTTGAGTAAATCCTTCATCTGAACAAGTGGGAAAATGATTTTTTCATTGGCACGGCAAAACTATTGACAAAAAAATCATTCCTCCATATCCCTAAAAAATAGGGGCTTCATGGCAAAAAACTAGTTCACATGAAACTAGATTTTTCAATGATCATTCCCTCCAATTTTCGAATGATTTCGCCCATCGGCTCTTCGGGAATTTGAAAATTATTTGAAGAGGGAAGAATGATGATAAAATACACAGCCCTACATATCCCTAAAAATAGGTACTTCATGGCATGAAAACCATTTCATGTGAAAGTAGATTTTTTGATGATCATTTCCTCCAATTTTTGGGCGATTTTGCCCACCAAAACCTTGAGAAGTGGAGAGGTAGCTTGCTGATTTTTTTCCACTACTGTGTCATGGAGGCCATTTATAGAGCTTGAAATTTTTAGGTATGTTTTTTTTCTCTATTCCCAATTAAATCAACTCCATTGTGATAGGTTTTTCATTATGGTGCTGCACAAGAATTTTCTCTTCAATCCGGCGACCGGTTTGATGGGAAATCAAGATTTTTCCTTCGTAGAGACGGAAAGAGGATTTCTTCTCTATGAGCATTTCTTGCTGCAAATCATAGGTTTTAATATAATTTTTTAATGTCCTTTAATAGATAAGAACTCAACAACAAATGGTTTGTCAATCCGTGCTTTGGTTTGGAAGATTTCTTCAAATTTCTATTTCATAGTAATGAGGATTTCCATTGTTCTTCGTTTCTTCTTCTTATATCAATGAATTATTCTTAAAATACCTATGTGCCATCATGGAGTGAAGTATAATTTGATTTAATGGAGCTTGTTCAAGCTTTGGCAATGGTGGAGTGGTGGACTGGTGTTCTCTATAGTTTTCTTCTGGTAATGGAGAAGCAACAAGAAACAACTAATCGTTAGACATTTTTTCAATATTTTGGGTTGGAGTTGGGCACATTTTTTCATGTCTGATGTCCTTGACCTTAGGGACATGAAGGACATAAAATTCCAATGTGGTAATAAGATGAAATGTGGCGGAAATCTGACTAAAGGGAAAGAGTGCTCCAAAATCATCTTTAAAGCACAGAGGGGGTGAAAAATGGTCATATGGGTGACCAAAACACTCTCCTAGAGGGTTGGGTTCCTTATCCCATGTTTGATGTCCCTCACCTTTAGGACATGATGGACATCGGTTTCCACAGTGGTCTTGGAGCTGACACATGGCATTTGATCCGATGGCAGGGAATGTATGTTGTAAAAATGTAGTTGGGGCTGAACTTTCAAGTCTGGAGGTCACATGAGGGTCCCAGAGGTCACATGGGGGCTGAGAGGTATTCAAGGGGGCTGGACACACTTTTCCAACCTTGATTTCTTTGACCTTGAGGGATGTTAGGGACACAAAATCCCACAAGGCTCCTAGAGTTGACACGTGTCCTCCCAATATTTGGCTAAGTCTTTAACTTGTGACAGTGATAACTTGAGCTTCCGATGGAATTTTTCAGAAAAAATTTATATGATACTAACTATAAATGGCATTTTGAATCCAATTTTTGGGTCTCATTTCCTTACTCTTCCATTTTATCCCTGAAAAAGTAGAGTTTTTATTTGGTACTCCACTTATGCCTGAGAAAACCTTCCTACAGACCTGATTCGCCAAAGTGTTGTGAAAAATATGATTTCACTAGCATGTAAGGATTGGAATTATCTTTTTGGAAATTTTTTATTTTACTTCTATCTCCATCCGGAGCTCCTGAAATATTCTTCTGAAGCCCGCCAGTTGTTTTAGGCCTGTGAACTGCCTAGGCTTGTGAACCTTGTTTTCACTCAAACTACTCCAAGTCCATAAAAACTTCCCTAAACCTTCCAAAATCATTTCCATGATGTTCTAGTTTCTCAATTCACCTCCATATTGAATTTTTTCCTTCCATTCCACTCCAGGGGGTTGATCTAGTCATGGGAAGGCTAGTGATAGCCCTTCCCAATACTGCCTGTAGTTTGCAAATGAACTCCTGAAATCACCTAAGGGGATGAATGGAAATTTCTAAATCACCTGGAGGAATGATAGAACATTATTCAGGAGGTATCTTGTACTTACTAGATAGATTTGGGGTATCTTTGAATGATAGAACTTGAAAAATTTGACACTGCGGTATAATTGTCGTGCTCGGAAATTATCAATTTCCTTGTTGTACATTTACACGACAACAAGGAAAAAAGAAAATGTCTTAAGAGTTCAACCAATCTAAAGAGAGAAGAAAAATATCAAGCTTAACCTAGATCAGGTTTTCCCCTAATATTCTATTCATCCAGGTAAAGATAGCTCCCCTTAATTACACATCCAAAAGAACAAAGTCAGAAATCAAGGAATATAAATCTTGCATACTAGCATAAAAATCCAAATTCCACCTTTCTTATTAACCAGAAAAAGAGGAAAGCTAAATTATCCACACAACCATCAAAATTATTAAGAAAATTTTCTCCTATATGAAATGATTTCTTCCCACATGTTTTTCCTACCAAAAAATATTTTAGGCACATACATATTGGAATGAATCCACATGGACTTATAAAAAAATCATGAAGAGGAGATTCGAATGGTGGGTACTAGTATGAAGGATTTCACCTGTGTAGAGTTGTGGATCCTAGAAAGTAACAAGACCTCCCGAAGATCCACAAGATCTAAGAGAAAAAGGTGAGGATTTTTTCCCATCCTTATCCATTATAGATAACAAACTATCTTGTCACATTTTGATTTCCTGAAGAGCCATAATATTAATGTTATTATCTTTCTTGATACTTCCAACCATCCAATGTTTATTAGGTTTATCCATACCCCTTATGTTACCAGAGGGATACTTAATTTAAGGGGGATTTGAGGAACATATCTAAAAAGTTTTCTGACTTGTAATAAATATCTCCCTTTCAAATTGTATGTTTCTAATTATCTACCTTACATTCTTTTTTTGGAAAGCCAATATTTGTTGATTTATTTTCTAGCCTAATAACTTTAAAACATGGTTGATCAACCTTAAGGGATCTAGAGTGGCCATTTACCTCTGAATGGAAAGGAACATTGTCTAAAAATTCATCATTTCCTTATTTAGTTACTAGGTTTAAAGGCATATTGGGGATATTATTTTCTTTTATTGCTACCTTCCCTAATATCCCTAGAGATTAGACCCTTATAGGAGATAAATCCTCATCCTTTTCTTAATAATATTGAATTTGGTTCATTTTTTAGCATGCTCCGCCTTTCACTATTGAATTAGGAACCTGAAACTCTTTGATTTTTCTTGTTTCTATTTTGGACAAGCATTCCCTTCCTTTTTGCTAGTCTCTCAAGCGGAAAGACAATAAAATTAATATTATCCTTCTGAACCCGTTTGTCATCCTACAGGAAGTTAGATATTTCCCAATTCTATTCTTCTTATACATTAATCAGTTTTGTATATTATGAGGCATGTCACATTAGAGGAAATATTTAAATACATAATATAATCTTACCACTTCACAATTTAGAACAATTTCTCCTAAATGATTAGATCTCATTCCACAAGTTTTTCTAGGCACATAAATATTGGAATGAATCCACATGGAATTATCATAAAAATTCATGACGAGGAGATCCAAATGGTGGGTATTGGTATGAAGGATTTCATCTTTGAATATTTTTGGATTTCATAAAGTACAAAGCCCTCATGAAGCTTCTTCACAAATAACGAAAAAAGGAGAGGTTTTTCTCCTAATCTTATCTCTTATAGCAAGAAAATTATCTTTAGACATTTCTTTCCTAATACTTATCTTGATCTTTGTGAATCTAGTTAATCTTTGAGCATGCTTCCACAATCTCTTTCAAATTTTTATTCTAGAAGATTTTTTATTCTTCTTGTTTCAGCTATGGAATATTTATTTTTCTATATTTGTCTTTGGTTATATCTGTTTATCTCTCTTCAATGGAACTCTCTCTTACCATGTTTTTCCAAGAATTTTGTGTAGTTGTAAGTTCCTCACTATATGTTATAATGCATGTCAGTCTCATAGTTCAAGAAACTAGATTTTTCTTTTGTTGGTCCTTTTCCCCATTTTTGAATTCTCTGAGTTTTTGTTCCTTCTTATCATCTTTTTCACATGTTGTATGTTGATTTCTGTGTCAATAGGATCTTAATTTGAATTCCATTTACCTATAAATATATAAGTATAATACTAAATTTAGAACAATCAATCATATAGATATAATTAATTATTGCATGAGTGATATTGATGTTGTAAGAGCATAATTTATTGTTTCTGAGTATGTATGTTTCATCTCAAAGTATGTGATAAAATAGATAAAGGTAACGGGCATAGGAGGAATACCTGTGAATGATCGGGAGAAGGTTATGCGTGTTGTTGAATTTGATCAAACAGAATGTGAGAGCTTCCTTTTGGCTGGGAGGAACTACCTGTAAAAGCACAACAAGACCACAAGAGAGAGTTAAACAGTATATGGTAGTGAATTGCCTAGTGATTTCAAGTTCTAGGAAGTGTGACACTTCCTAGATGGCTGTCAATCCACTAATTTTTATCAAATTAATGAAAATAAATGCGATAAATAGAGGTCCTATTAGTAACACTTTTATTTAGGTTTCTCAAAACGTTATCAACACACTAAATTACGCAAAGTATTAAAGTACAAAATAATCTAGCATTAGGAAAGACGTGGTTCTAGTTGGGAAACATCACTAAGGTTTTAGGAAAGGTCTGGGTGAAATTTGGTTATGTTTTGGGTTGTTGAGTGAAATTTATAAACTCATTATTATAGGAAAGATTGTTAGTCACATAGACCAATATCAGTTAGGTGACTGATGCTAGTACTGTAAAATGACCAAAACTAGTTGGGTGACCGGTGTCAATAGGGGCAATATGGTGAAAATGTTGAGAACTAAGTATTTAGCTCTCTCTGTGATTTCACGGAGAGTTGAGAAGGTCCAGGGAGGGTGGTAGGATTTAAATGAAGACTTAGTAAGGGTGATGGAGATGATAGGATGGAAAAAATAGTTGGGGTTGGTATAGTATATGGTATATGTGTGAATGGTTGTATTTGGGACAAATGAGAGTCAGATAATATAAATGACTAAAAGACTTAAGATCAAAACTAGAACTAAAAAATAAAATTGAGTTGTTTTTATGAGAACCTATAGATCTGAAGGTGGTAGTGGTTGATGAGTGTTCGGAGATGAAACAGGGTTGTATCATGATTTTGTTTGTTTAGAGTAGTTTGGATTGTGAAATATGCCATTTAAACCATTATGCTAGCCATTTCCCATTATTACAATGTGTGATAAGGATGAACATTTCAAGCTACTGTAAAATATGTAGGTCCACGACTCATGACACGAAAGATTGCTAGCTGAAAAATAAAAGTAAAAAAACTTTATAAGTCTATGATGATGTAGATGTTTGATTTGCACATGGATGCCTATGATCATGGTTTATATGCCTTGAGAATGAGTAGAGGGTGTTTTTATTTCCTCTTGATTACTAAATTACTCCTTGATAGGTATGTTATCTATAGATAAATGTCTTGGACATGTTAGTTGTTTATGCATGGTTGGATTTACAGATTGCATTGTTTGGATTTATTTGAGTTATGCAGGTGTTTGTGGATTGATCACCCATTATTGCATGTAGAACTCATTCAGGGTTGTTTTTAACTGGGATCTTGTTTTGTTTTCGTATATTCCAGTTTGACTTGTCTTTAAATAGTTGCATTTATGGTTGCATGGAGACATGAGTAGATGGATGGAGAACATGGTTGGTTTTACAGGTATGGCTATGGTTTGAAGCTCGGTACTTCAGTTTGAGTGGGAGCTCTTACAGGTGTGTTAGCCATGATGGCTTGGTTGCATGAGAGGCTTAGTGTTATGATTCAGTGGGATCTTGATGTATGGATAGCTTGGTTATCATGAATTAGTAGTAGCTTCATGCAGGTGTATGGTAAGTCACAAATTTTTTATCTTCTTAGTTCAATGAGAAGATGGTTTTGATCGTCCTGGTTTTTTTAGAGAGAATTGTTGAAGGAAAGAATATATGGTCTTCACGGTGTGTAGAGGATGGTGATGTATAGGTACAGGTACAAGTACAGAGGTTCAAAAATTTATCTCCAAGTGGGATATTGTTAGGTTGTGGAGATAAATAGCTTCAGTGGAGCATGCATTAGAAAGTGAATGGAAAACACAGTAACCATCATCGGTTAGGAGGGACCGGCATCGGTCACCTATGACTAGCATCAGTCAGGAAAGGAGGAACTGGCATCGGTTAGGGATAACTGACATCGGTTATGTGTGCAGGAGTGTTTTATTTAACTCTCGGGAATTAAATCTATTTTTAGCATTTAAGCAAATCTATTGATTGTAAATACATGGCTATTGTGCCCTAAGTTTATATATGCCTATATAAGCATGAAATCTAGGGTTAGAGGGTAGAATTAAGAGAAGGATTGAATTAGATCCTTGATTCTCCTAGACTGAGAGGATGAAGAAAAAGAAGAAGAGAAATAAAGAATAGGTTACATGAAGACAGAGTCTCCATGGAAAGGAGCTGGATAGAAGGAAATAGAAGGTACATCTAAATGGTGAGAAGAGGGTAATATCTTCTACTGTATCTCCTTTGTATAGTTATTGTCTCGTTGTAATGGCTTGTGTAGTATGAAAAGAACATAGAGTTTCTTCTTATAGATCCACATGCTAGTGAGATCTTGTATTATAGATCTATGTAGATATAGTATTATATTGTTAGATCCACAAGTTATTGTGAAATCTTATATTTTATATCCAAGAGATCAAATTGTATCATTTATCCATGTAGATCTAGATATTGTAGAGGAGGTTATCTTCATGTTTACACAAGTTATGTGGTGATGGAGAGACAGACTGACTTCTTGGTGCACATTCATGGTTGCACATTGGTAGAACCATGCAAGAGGTCTTATCGTAGATCCATAAAGAACATGGTAGAAGTTCAAATATGCAGTACTTATGAGTTATGTGAGATATTTTTGTGGTGTTTAGAGGCACAGTTGTAGTGCACTCATGGAGATTTGTTTAGAGATCTAGAGGAAAGGAGATAGTCTTGGAGAGATGCATTATATTCTTGTATTGAAGAGTTGTTTTTTAATCTTATTGTATTATATATATATGAGATATCTATCTTTGGTGGACTTATCCCACATTGGGTGAACCACGGTACATGTTATGTTATGTGTGTGTAATTATTTCTTGATTTGGATTATTCTAGTTTATACTTCCACTGCTGTAGATTTTAGGGAATTGTTTGGATCCTGTGTGCATGATTTTGCTTGTTATTAAATCATAGCACTATTATGCAGTCCTGAATTCCCAACAACTAGCATCAAAGCTTGGTTATTTTAGAACATGGTTTTACTTTATTATATTGTTAGTGGTTTACTTACAGGTGTATGAGAGCAGGATTTGATTTTCTTGATTTAAATATCATAGGAAGAGATTCAGTCTCAAGTGGAAAGCTGGAAGAGTAAGGTTGCATAAAATTAAAGTAAACGACATCGATTAAGTGGAAACTGACATCGGCAAGGTGACCGTGGTTGGTTACAGGGTGACCATGGTCGGTTACTAGGCAGCCTAGTTTTAAATATAAAATTACATATCTAAATAAATGGAAAGATGCATGGAATGTATCTTGTTTTCTGAGGTGTCCCAGGTTCTTGGAGGCACAAGCATGTTGGTCAGATTACAAATCCAGTTATTGAGGTATGGTTTTATCTTGGTATTGCAGGGCTTATATTATTTTGGTTACACATGCATGTTTGGGATTATAGATCTAGATCTAAGAATAAGTGAAAAGGAGCAGTACACATCCTTTGGTGTAGTTAGATGCATGGGATTCGTTAGAGAATATGAATATAGTAGAACAGAACAAAGACATGGTTTCCATCAGAGAAACATCTTCTTCAGTTGAAGATGTGGCTAAGTATCTTGGTGTTGGTAAGGTGATGTATTTCATCTTGGTGTAGTTTTATTGCATGTATGATTGTTGTTAAGTTTTTTGTGCAAGGTTGAGTGCTTCTTGAAATGACTGGCTCAACACAACTATTGGATTTGGTCAGAGTAGGCACCTGGTTTGGTGACCTATGCCAATTCTTGGTGTTGTGTTAGTTCCAGTAGTTACAATGTCAATCAAGGAACCAACATTGATCACATAGGGTAACTAGTAATGGTCAGAGAGTCATGGTTAGTCTCTGTGACAATGAGTTTACATAGGGTTTCTTACAGTAGAAGAGGGCATGGATGGTTCAGTGTTATGTTTTGGAGGATCAGGTTTCTTACACAGTGTGTACAGGAAGAAACAGTCCAGATCACTTCAATGTTTGGATCAGAAAGAGGATGGAGTTGGCTCAGTTAGTTTAGTGAGAGTGTGAGTCAGGTATCTTTATATGATTCACAATTTATTTCTTTTGTTTGGAGAAACTGATATTATGATTGGATAGTGTCCACAGATTTACACCATGGTTTTTGGTGTTGTTTGACATTTATTTCCTAGTTATGTGTAATATTGATGACAAGGAAATCTAGTCTAAGGATGAGATCCTTAATGAAAATTCATGGTTAGACACAGTTGTAGGTAACGAAATATGTTGAGTACACAAGATGAAAAGAATTTGATTCACATACTTCACAGGAATTCCAAACTTCTATGATATAGGAGTATTCTTTGATAAGAAGGGAATCAATTTATACTTTCTTTCATTTGGTTTTATTTCTCACTGACATATTAGCTTTTGAGCTTGGTGTTAGATGCATTATAGAATTGGATACATGATGCACACACAAAGTAAGAGGAGAGTGCTACTATTCATAGTGGTAGAGGAACTAGTTAGTTTTCGAGGGTAATCATGGATTTACAGGTATATTGAGTTTATTGCTTTGTGATGTCACTTCTGGTTTATTTTATGGTGCTTGGATATTCCTTAGGGATGGTAGTTGATGGTTGATTCAACTGGTTTTAGATGATAGAGAAATTTTCAAAGTATGAAGGGTGAAAAAGGAGAAAATATGCTAGTTACAAAGATAAGTGTTGGTTAGGATTAACCAGGGTCGATCAGGCAGTGACCGGGGTTGGTTAGGAAAGCATGGTCAGTTTGGTCATAGGTTTGACAACAATGTTTATTTACCATTTTTAGATGGTTCCCGTGTTTTTCTTTCATCTTGGTTGGTTTGTGTAGTATTTTGATGACATGTATTTTGGTATTTGCACTTGGTATTAGTTGTATGGTTTAGCATGGTTGTTTTTTATTGACATTGATGAGTAGAGGATTCATATTCAGCTTTTGGAGTTATTCGGTGAGAGACTTGGCACTTCTGGAGAGCCTAATGATATAGATGTATGTATAGGTGAGTTTATACATGTGGATAGCTTCAGTTTGGTGACTCTATGATGATGCAGATGTTTGATTTGCACATGGATGCCTATGACCATGATTTAGATGCCTTGAGCATGAGTAGGGGATGTTTGTATTTCCTATTGATTACTATGTTACTCCTTTATAAGTATGTTATCTACATATGAATGTCTTGGACATGCTATTTTTTTATGCAGGGTTGGATTTGGAGATTGCAGTGTTTGGATTTTTTTGAGTTGTGCAGGTGTTTGTGGATTGATCACACACTGTTGCATGTAGAACTCATTCAGGTTTGTTTTTACCTGGGATCTTTTTTTGCTTTTACATATTCTAGTTTGAATTTTCTTTGGATAGTTGCATTGATGGTTGCATGGAAACATGAGTAGATGGATGGAGAATATGGTCGGTTTTACAGGTATGGCTATGGTTGTAGTTGAAGCTCAGTACTTCATTTTGAGTGGTAGCTCTTGCAGGTGTGTTAGTCATGATGGTTTGGTTGCATGAGAAGATTGGTGTTATGATTCAATGGGAGTTTGATGTATGGATAGCTCAGTTACCATGAATAAGTAATAGCTTCATGCAAGTCTATGGTAAGTCACAAGTTTGTTATCTTCTTGGTTTGAAAAGATGGTTTTGATCTTCCTAGTTTTATTTTTTTGAGAGAATTGTTGAAGGAAATAATATACGGTCTTCACGGTGTGTAGAGGATGATGATGTATAGGTACAGGTATAGGTACAAAGGTTCAAAAATTTATCTCCAAGTGGGAGATTGTTAGGTTATGGAGATAAATAGCTTCAATGGAGCATGCATTACAAAGTGACTAGAAAACATAGTAACCATCATCAGTTAGGAGGGATCGGCATCGGTTACCTATGACTGGCATCGGTCACCTATGACCAGCATCAGTCACCTGTGACCGGCATCGGTCAGGCAAGGAGGAACCGGCATCGGTTAGGGCTAACTGACATCGGTTACCTGTGCTGGAGTGTTTTATTTAACTCTCAGGAATTAAATCTATTTTTAGCATTTAAGCAGATCTATTGATTGTAAATGCATGGCTATTGTGCCCTAAGTTTATATATTCCTATATAAGCATGAAAGCTATGGTTAGAAGGTAGAATTAGGAGAATTATTGAATTATATCCTTTATTCTCTTAGATTGAGAGGATGAAGAAGAAGAAGAAAAAGAGAAACAAAGAACAAGCTACATGAAGACAGAGTCTCCATGGAAAGTAGCTAGACAGAAGGAAATAGAAGGTACATCTGAATGGTGAGAAGAGGGTAACATCTTCTACTATATCTCCTTTTGATAGTTATTGTCTCATTGCAATGTATTGAATAGTATGCAAAGCACATAGATTTTCTTCTTATAGATCCACATGTTGGTGATATCTTGTATTATAGATCTATGTAGATCCATTCTTATATTGTATTGTTGATCCATTTAGATCTAGATATTGTATAGGAGGTTGTCTTTATGTTTGCACATGTTATGTAGTGATGGAGAGATAGACTTACTTCTTGGTGCACATTCATGGTTACACATTGGTAGACCCATGCAAGAGGTCTTGTCACAGATCCACAGAGAACTTGGTAGTAGTTTAGAGATACAATAGTTCTGAGTTATGTGAGATCTTCTAGTGGTGTTTAGAGGCATAGTTGTAGTGCACTCATGGAAATCCATTTAGAGATCTAGAGGAGAGGAGATACTCTTTGAGAGATGCATTATACTCTTGTATTGAAGAGTTGGTTTGTACTCTTGTTGTATTATATATATGAGATATCTATCTTTGGTGTACGTAGACCACATTGGGTGAACCATGATACATGTTGTGTTATGTGTGTGTAATTTTATCTTGATTGGGATTATTCTAGTTTATAATTCCACTACTGTAGATTTTGGGGAATTGTTTAGATCCTATGTGCATGATTTTGTTTGTTATTAAATCATAGCACTATTCCACAATCCCGAATTCCCAACACTAACAAATAAAAGTGAGTTGCTTGTCTAAGAACCTGTAGATTTTAAGGTGGTGGTGGTTGATGAGTGTTCGGAGATGAAACAGGTTTGTATCCAATGTCATGGCATCAGATCCTATGTGCCCTACTATAAGAGATCCAAGGTTGTGGAGGAAGAGATTGGCTACTAGTGAAGACCTGATGTGCTTTTATTTGTCATCTAGTAGCTTGAATGCTCAAGAGTTGGAATGTAAAATCTTGAGTGAATGAATGAATTGAATAACCCATGAAAAGAGTTAGAAACTCTTATTTAAGGTAACCCATGACGTTTCAGGAACCAACTCTAGTCGGGGGATAACAGGCATCGGTTAGAGAGAAATGGTCAATTTTTCTAAAATTAGCTTGATTGATCCCAGATTTGGTGTGATTAAAGTTTTAGGTTTGGTTCAAAAGTGGGATATAATACTAAATGTAGTGGGAGAGTGGTTAAAGAGATAATAGATCATAATGCTTAGGGTTAGAACAAGTCCTAATTGGTTAGGATAAGTAGGGACTTGGTTTAAATTCATTAATATGCTAAGAATAGGTCTTGAGATGAGGTGGAGAGTTGATATGGAAATTAACTTAATTAAGGTGATTAAATTAATTGTGAGGTGAAGTGGGGATTAGTTTAATTATGGGTTATTAAATTAATTAAAATATGTGCAAATGGGTATGGTGATGGGATAATATTGAATTAATGAATTGAAGGGGATTGCGACCCAATTTTGATGTCTACATTTTCCCCTTTTTGTCGTGTAACTTGTATTAATGAGTGACACTAACAAAAACAGGAGTGGTTGCCTCAGGTATGGGTGGAAGTGAGATTTCCCCAAGTATGGGTGGAGGTGATCCCCCTTAAATCAGGAACTGATGAAGTAAGAGGTTGAATTGGTGATGGGTTTGATAAAGTGGTAGGTGAGTTGAAACTAAACTAGGTAAGGTGCGAGAATAGGCAATGGTGATATGGGTGTAGGTAATAGGTGGAGGAATTCAAATGCACACACATGTATAAAATGTGACAAGGCACTAGGCTGAAGAGCTCACAAACTCTACGTCGTCAAATGCCGATAGTTTATCCAAACAAGGTTGATGTCTTCCATATATCCAAGGTATAAGATATGGTCCTAGAAACAAAATGAGGCTAGGTGCAGGAATGAGCATTAGATGGGTTTCAAATCACCAAAATGTTTGGTCTAATCGAGATAAACATCATGTAATAAGGAAAGGAAAGTTCAGTAGGATAAACAACACGAGTTACGTCATCGCAAGGTATAGCGAGTAAGCGAATTCAAGTTTCAAATGGGTGGGTTGAGGCTGGTTGTATATGTGAGGCCATATGTATAGTAAAAAACATGCCCCAAATGATATTTGGGTCAGGTGTGAGGTAATATATCAATTAGGTACGATTGTAGGGGTGGGGTAACATTGTGGTTGTAAGAAATTGGTATCTGGCACTAAATTTTGGGTAAATTAGGTACAAGGGGGTTGGAAAAGTGACTGATACTAGTTGAGGGTGAACTAACACCAGTAAGATATAACTGGAATCGGTCTACTAGGGCACGAGACTGACGTTGGTTAGGAAATTTTGGGTTTAAAACAAAAAAAACCATGTTGAAAATGACTCATTTATGCTTTTCTATATTTGGAAAATGATAGATAAAAGGATTTTGTGTTATTGGTGTGAGAGAAAAGCACAGGGTACTATTCAGGATGAGTTGGAGAGATTTGAGTGGTCCCACGAGATCTATTGGAAGATGTGAGTGGTTCATAGTTGAGAGGGTGATTGAGCCATGATAGAGGTAGGAGAAGGTATGGGAAGACCTCCGGTTCAGAGACAAGACATCCTAACAAGGAGACAACACCGAGTAGAGGTAGGAGTATGTCTCCATTTATGTGTTTGGTTAAAACTAAGGTATAATAGTGAAGAATTAGGTATATAAATTTTGATTTGAAATTGAGATAGAAAATAGAAAAATGGGGTATGGATATGAAAAAATGTATGTTAAATAGGTGGTAAATGAATTGAGGTGTAATTTCGGGGGTTGGGGGTAGGTTTTTAGGTTTTTTGTAAAAACATTTGGAAAATGGGGGTGTAGGGGTTTGGCTTCAAGGCCAAACCAGTGACTGACATCGGTCAGGAATCGACTAATGTCATTAGGCTTTCTGGAATTGCTTTGGGTGACTGATGTCGGTCACTGTAAAAAGTTACTAAGATCTAAAAATGCAGGGTTAGAGGTCAAAATAAAGAAAAATTTAGATGAACTAGGGGTAGGTAGAAAAATAATTTGTTGGGTTTAGAGTTAATGTAGGTACGAATGGGTGTTTCTAAGTGTAAGTTGGGTCAAATCCATGAAGGAGGGAAAAGAGTGAATTAGAATAAGTGTAATTGTTTAGGAAAGATAGAATATATGGAAGGAAAGTGAATGGAGTAGAAGGCAATTAGGTTAGAAAAATCATTGGTGGGATGTGATTAGGTAGGATAGAATAAATTATCAAAAAAGGGTTAATTGATTCACATGTTTAAATGGTAATGATGTAGGTGCATCAGCAGCTGACGATGCAATACAAGGTGTCACCTTTGTTGGTACAGATGTGGGCTACTGCGATAGAGGAGGAGTGGGACTATATGAGTGATGTTGGTCTCAACACTATGAGGAGATATAGGCCCATTGTTCGAGATCATAGTTTGATGGTCGCTCTCATCGATAGATGGGATGCAGCAACCAATACCTTTCATTTACCTACTGGCGAGATGACTATTACACTGGAGGATGTTTATAGGATTTTATGGCTTCCTGTTGTTGGGGAGGCGGTATATCACATTTTATTAGATGAGTCACTTGAGCTGATGGGGAGTGTTTAGGGAGACTATGATTGATTTGAGAGAGCACAGTGATAGCATCAGTTATGGGGATATGTACGCTTCTCATCCTAAGAAAACCAGATTGTCAGTTCTGATGATGGTAGTTGTGGGATGTTATGCTCTCTCAGATTTAGAAGGTGGAATATTTCCTCAGGTACTGATTGGTGTATTGGATGATATGATAGATTAGCGAGTGTGTTTTGCATGGTCTTTGGCCTAGTTGGTATAGTTATATAGAGAATTATGGGCATATCATAGGATGCGGCGGTATGGTATTTATTGTACATATCTACTACATTTTTGGGCATATGAGCACATAGTATGTGTGTTCCTATAAGGAATTCCATGACAAGATTGGAACACAGGTGTCTATAAAGAAGGATAAAGGAGGTGGGTGCCAGTAGGGGCACATTCGCCAGTAGAGGAGGTGACATGTCATGTGACATATTATCGGTTGACTCTAGAGGGATTGTATGTTATGAATATTGTATGGTTCTCATATTTTTATTTTCCTTCTTACAAGGTATGACAAAGGATCTGGATGGATTACAATTGGTCAGGTGGATACAGTGACAGTAACCCAAGGAGCATGAGGTGATTCCCATCGACAGAGTCTAACATCAGTTTGGGCTACAGCAGAATGTGCCTTTTCCATTTCCATAGTATCGCAAGAATGATGTGGAAAGACCTTTATCTCCACCACATCTAACAAGGCTAGCAGGGCAAGAGAAGTAGGTTGCAGATAGGTGGATTGATGATTCTGATATTACTAATGGGTATAAATAGTGGTGGGTAGCTCAATTACAGGAAGCACTGACATGGATAGGACATTCAGACTTAGTGACAGTCATAGTGTTGAGGGATACATTACAAGGGTAGGTGATTACACTATAGGTACAACTTACTCAGGCCCATGTACAAGTGGTCACCCTCTAGGGACAGGTGACTAGATTACAGGGGCATCTGGCACAAGTGTAGGCACAGGTTGCCACTTTATAGGGATAGTTGGCAGCAACTTAGGCATAAATACAAGTAGGATATGGGGGGAAGGTTGTCGGATTGTAGGCACAAACTCAAGCATAGGAAAATGAACCAGAAATGGGAATGGTACAGGGTCACATTATACAAGCACATGCACCATGATAGGGTCTTGTGTTACAGATAGCAGGATAGGGACCATTGGTCATGGTCTACAGATAGGTGCCAAATCTATGGCACCATCCCAGGTGATATCTACGGTTATTTATAGAGGCTCTGTGCCAGAGGCTCAATATTCTCAGGACTGATTAATGGAGGCTGGTATCCAGTATGTGACCTATGGCAAGTACATAGCACAACAGGAAGAAATTTCTAGTATGAGTGCACCGACTCATAGTTTTAACAACTTAAAGATTCGTTGGCCATATACGCAAGGTGAGTGATAGGTTACCATCTCACGGAAATAGAGGCTAGGTGAGGGTACTGGGGAGAGCATCAGGGGTGTCATCACATTGCATATATGATTTGAGACAGATAGAGACATTGTATTTTTATTTTTGATATATATATATATGGGCCTGTGTCCTAATGACGTGAGATGTATATGAGAGTTTTGAGATACTTGTATTTGTATCTGTATATTCAGTGCATTGATATACAAACTTTCGATGTATATATGGATGATGATATTTATATACGATGTGTTTGGTTTTATTTCCAAATTACTGTTATTATCAAAAATAGATATGTAGACATGTATGGTTATCATTGTCAAATGTGCTTATACTTCCATTATATTGATGTCATGGAAAGGAGATGATTAGGCATGGTTTAATTTAATTTATAAGTTTTTGATATTATGAGAACTTAGATGTGTTAGGCATGGGTTGGTTGATATTTGTGATAAAAATTAGATGATGTTATTTTGATTTGTAAGCTATTGTTCTCATTGAAACTAGGTATGTAGGCATGGTTGAGTTGTGTTTGTTATGATTTAATTTCCAAGTTATTGGTATTATGGAAAATAAAAAATGATGTATATGAGTTATGTATGGTTTTGTTTTTGAGTTAACTTCCAAATTATTGTTTTGATGGAAACTAACTACCTAAGTTTTTATTTGATGGGGAAATGATGAGGGGAAAAGAGTGGCCGAGATAACCTCAAAGGGATCCATTCCTTAATAGTGTTGCCTACATAGCCCTGGAAAAAGGGACCTCAAGTCACTGTTGTTCCCCCATAAACTAGGGAAGAATGTGATTGGGTTAGGTAAGATGATTAGGTGGGTTGGGTAGGTAGGTCAGCTAGGTAAGGCATGTTTTAAAATAGGCAAGGTTGAATGTTGAATAGGTAATAGGAAAGGTAAGTGAGGCATATGTATAGATGAAGGTGTATAGGTGATTCGGTTTTAATGATCAGGTCTAATTAGAATAAAAAACAAGGTAGGTAGAGATGAACTGAAAATAAATAGAATTCCCTAAGTTGGCAAAGACCATAAATGTCATACCCTTAGACTTATTTAGCTTAAGTCCCTAGATACATTGCATGATGCAATAGTTTTATAGGTGAAAGAAGTGGCATGATCACTATGTGTAAAGTATATGCGTCATCCCTTGAATAGAAAAAAGAGAATAATAAGAAGTAAGGTGGAGGATTGTGTTTAGCATAACCTTATTGTGGGATATTGTGCCCTTTCTACAAGATACTCAAAACCTGAATAGGGAGTTCCATGACCAAAAGTTTATTTTTTATTTTTCAGAAGTTTTTTTTCAATTATTTTTCTTTCATAGACTGATTGATGTGGGAATTCTATGTGGGATAAAAATAATATTCCCTTGAGGTCTTCGTGAAAATGATCGATGCTGGAAGCTTCAAGATAATGTTTTTTTTTTTTTTTTTTCAGAAATAGTCTTCTTTTTTTATAGACTTTGTACAATATAGCTAACTTTTTATAGTTGTCCTTTGAGGGAGAAGTCTATTTATAGCAACAAGAGAGAAAGAGATGTTCTTTTGAGGGAATCATTTGATTTACAAGAATTTTGACTCAAGGAGTTAACTATTGAAATATCCCATATATTTTTGTTGTTGTTTGTATTATTTTGGACTTTAGGTCATGGAAAAGACTATAAAGGAGTATAAGCCTCTTGTATGAAGTCAAATCCATACCACAAGAGAGATTATCTATTTAGGAGAGGTTTCAAGTGACGAATGACCATGGGATTCCATCATAAAAAAGGATAAAAACTATCCATGAGAATCAAACCATGAGTAGAGCCGTGATACTCATATTGAAAATAAGGTTTAACGGTGATGAATAATCACACAATTCTATTTGATATTGGTCCCTGAAATAGGTAGATGGAAGGAGAGGTTTGGTCAAGGGATAAGTATGTAAGTGACATAAATTGATGTAGTACTTTATTCAACAATATAATGATTGAATATGCAAGACATTAAGGGGCTCGGGTTCTAGTTTACCTTCTAGATAAAATAAATGATAAGAACTTAATCCATAGGTATGGGTGAAAATGTAGGTTCCAAGCCAATTAGGAGCAAACTTGCCTCATTTATTTTTCTCAACTTTGGTTACATGTTGATTTTCCTTTAGGACAAGGTCGCAAACCTTGAAGGTTTGTTCATGGACATATTTCTCATTGGCATGTTTGATTCATTTTTGGTAGATTTGAAGGTGATTGAGAGCATTTAAACGACATTCTTCTAACAACTCAAGTTGTGCCAAATAGTCTTGGTGAAATTCGTCACCATTGAGCATATCTTTAAGTGAGATGCAAAGAGAGGGAATTTGGACTTCAAGAGGAAAGACGGCCTCTGTATCGTAGACCAAAGAGAAAGGTGTGGCGGTGGTTGAGGTGAAAATGCTGGTGCGATAAGCCCATAAGGTGAAAGGAATGTGCATATTCCAATCTTTACTTTCATGAGAATTTTTTTGAGGGTTTTGTTAGTTTATTTGGCTTGACCATTTTTTTGAAGATCTTATGGTGAAGAGAAACTAAGTTGAACACCAAATTTATCATAGAGTTTGTGTAGGGTCTTGTTTTTGAATTGTTTACCATTATCAGTGATGAGGCGATGAGGAACACCAAAACAAAAAATGATGTGATGGTTGATGACTTCACATATTTTCTTTCCTTTTATAGAAATGAGAGGGACGGCTTCCACCTATTTAGTGTAGTATTCAGTGGTTATGATGATCCATTGATGACATTGAGAAGAATGAGGGTTAATCTCTATGATGAGATCTGAACCCCATTGGGAGAAAGTCCAAAAGTCTCTGGCGACTTATAAGTCATGAATTGGGGTGTTCCGAAGTTTAGCATGTTCCTGAAACTTCACACAATGTTTTACATAGTTGCAACAAACTTGGTTAAGGGTTGGCTAATGATAGCTGAGGCAAGGAATACATTTGGAAACAAAATTACCACTGAAATTACCACCTCAAATCCCATCATGGATTTCTCTAATGGTGTATGGAATCTTAGAACTAGTGAGGCACTGTAATAGGATACCATCGAAGCCACACTTGTAGAGAAGACCCCTCATGATGATGTAATGAGAGAAATTTTAGAGGAAGTATTGGATACCATTACGAGTGAGATCTATAGGTAGGATTGAGAGGGAAAGGTATTCAGCAAACTGCTTATACCAAATGTCATGTCGATCGGTTCAACTCTTCCCACAAAATTTACGTTGCAGATGAGATAAGAAGGTGACTACAACCATTGTACTGTGACAAATATTTTAGAATCTGAAGGTGAGGTGGGTATTTACGAGGCTAGGAAAGCCATGGTATCTACAAATTTGTTAGTGGATCATAGAATAGTTTGAATGTCGTAATTATCAAAGGTAGTCAAAAGCATGTCGACGCGATGCTTATACTTTTGGATTATTTTGTTATGACACTGGTATAAACCATTGAGTTAGTTGATGACCAGTTGAGAATTGCCAAAGATATTAATGGTCTTAACATCTAGGGAAATGGAATTCTAGAGGCCTAACATGAGTGCTTTGTATTCAACCACCTTATTGGTATAATCAAAGTCAATCTTTAAAGATAAAGGAATAGGCTCACCATCAAGAGGAATAATAATAACCCCTAAGCCACCCCCACATTGACATTTAAAACTGTCAATGAATAGGGGCATCTGATAAATAGTGTCATCTAGGGACAGAGTGTAGATAGATTCATCAAGAAAGTCAAATTTAGAATATTGATTTCCAGAAATAGGTGCATCTTTTTGTCATGCAAATGTGCAATAGGGAAATTGGAAGTTTAAAAGCACAAACACTATACCCCTGTGTCAAAATTTTCATGTTTTATCATTCCTATGCACTCTAGGTATAATCCGTTAGTCTGATCACACCCAATATAATTTCAAATTGATTCCCTAGGTGATTTAGGAAATTATATTCAATCGCCCTAGGTGATTTTAGAGAGTTTTTAAAAGACGCTATCTTTTGGCAGTATTGGGAAGGGCTATCACTGGCCTTCCCAAGACTGAATCAACCACCCGAAGAGGAAAAAAAGATAAAAACTCAACATGGAGGTCAAATTAAGACCTTAGAACATCATGGAAATTATTTTAGAAGGTTTCGGAAAGTTTTTAAAGACTTGGAGCAGTCTAAGTAAAAAATAGGGTTCACAAGCCTAAGCAATACACAAGCTTAAAACAATTGATGGGCTTCAGAAGAAGATTTTGAGAGCTCTGGATGAATTTAGAAGTAAAAAAACATCCATAGAAAGAGGATTCCAATATATACATGATGGTGAAATAATATTTTTCACAACACCTTGGCCCATAGGATTGGAAGGCATTATTTCTCAGGCACAAGTGGAGTCTCAAATCAAAAATCTACTTTTTAAGGGACCAGATGGTTCAATCAAGACATGATACCCCCACCATGGGATCCGATTTGACATTTCCATTCAGGATAATATATAATTTCACCAATAAATTCCACCAGGAGCTCAAGTTATCATCGTTCCAAGTTACCCTCTCAAAGACAGTTCAGGACTTAATCATTTTTTGGGAGGACACGTGTCAGTACCAGGAACCTGGCGAGATTTCATGTCATCAAAATCCCTAAGGTAAGGTACCCCAAACTTGGAAAAATTCATCCACCCCCCATGTGACCTCTGGGACCCTCAATGTGACCTCCAAACTTGACAGTTCATCCCCCAGGTGCATTTTTTGAGCATCTATTCCATGTCGTCAAATCAAGCGACATGTGTCAGCTCCAAGACCACTGTGGAAACTTATTTCCCTCATGTCCCTAATTTCAGGGACATCATACATGGAAAAATTCACCCATCCCCTATGGGGAGTCTTTTGGACATCCATGTGACCAACTTTCAGCTCCCAGTGCTTTAAAGTAGCTTTTCTCACCTTCATTCACTACCGTCAAATCGTCGCCACGTGTTGTCCTCTTGACCACCATGGAATTTGATGTCCCTCATTTCCCTAAGGTCATATAAATCAAACATGAAAAATTGTGCCTAAGCTTCTCCCTCCATGCGTTCAAAATTTAAAAAATCTAACTATTGCTCAGTGCTTCTAGTGCTTCTAGCTGCTTCCACTCCCTTGCACAGACAATCTTCATCCTTCCTCTGTAACTTTCTTCCATCACTCCTCCATTACAAAAAACTCAGACCATATCAACAAGGGAGCTTAAATACCTTTCCCATGGTGATACGCAGGTCTCAAAAAGAATTCTCATCAAGCTAAGAATGAGAAACAAAGAAGAGAACAATAAAATCTCCATAACGAAAAAATGGAAATCTGAACAAATCCTACAAACAAGTGCGTGAATCAACAAACCATTTTCTTTGATTTATTCCTCTATCCAAGACCATCAAAAAAAATAACCTCAAACTCTCCTCTTGTGTGATAGAGCATCCACAACAAAGAAATATCCTTTCCGTCTCAACGAAGAAAGAAGTGGGATTTCCCATCAAACCGGTTGTCGGATTGAAGTAAGATGACACGTGAAGCACTAGAAGAAAAAAAACACATCAAAAATATAATTTTATTTGCAAATGGAGGAGAAAACCAGACCTATAATTTTTAGGTCTATTAATGGTTTCCGCATTCAGAAGCACTACCAAGTCTAAAAATTAAAACTATAAAATTTCCTGGACTATTGAGTGGGTAGGCACAAAATTTCAAAGGGGTAATATTGGGAAAAACCCATATCAAAAAAATCCATTCCATGTCAATCTGATTCCCATAAGAAAACTTTCTAAAAATATCATGTCTGTTACATAGGACTACTATTTCGGGAAAGTCGTCGATAGAAGAACATGTGAAGGAGATGAAGACATTGGAGGCGCACTACAACTGAGAATTCACCAGAATAGACATTTTTGGAACTTAACAAAAATAGTAAGTGGGCCCTTGAGAACTTGATAAAAAATATAAAGTTGATCCAAAAGGAATGAGGAATGTAGGAAGAAAGAGGAAAACTGAGCCGCAACATCCACTTGAAGATCAAGGACTTGATTTTTCACACTTACTAAAAATAGTAATTTTTTTTCTAAGGGATACATGAATCTGAAGTGGATGGATCAGAAGCCGACACAACCCTTCACCTACGAGTATGATATCAAGGACACTGATGTCTTGTACATGGACTTGAATCACCTTAAGACTTGCATGGCCTCTAAGGACCGAAGGAGGATTGAAGATCAGATATTCACAAGTGGCTTGTTCACCGCAGCAAGACACCCTGTGTCTGTGTAGAGTCTCAATCAAGTCCTAGCCTACTCTTTCCACTACTAGCCTAAGACACGAACCACCTAAGATGAAAATGGTACAAAGATGGTGGTCATCAGCCCTAAGACCATTTCAATCTCTCTGTAAATACTGACGTCCCCCAGCATGGTCGTCATCTCCAATTAAAGGGTCGTGCATGATTGGGAAACAATGGATTCATATGTCCAAGGAGTAACACTCGGCTCATGGTTAAAAATAGGAATAAAGCCTTCCAGGATGCCTAAGAATCTACCAAGGTGTGAGTTCTAAGAAGGGTATTTTAATGTCATCACTCCCCTCGGTAGAGTTATGGGCAAAGCAAGCATGAGAGACTTCTAGGACTGGATGGGCCTTTTCATCCTAACATTGAAAGAAGGAAAGCAAAGAATTAAATAGGGGAAAATCATCAGCGACAATCCTCATTTACAACTGCTCCAATCTCACACAACAAATAAGTTCCACATGACTTCTTACCTAGTTTATCTCCTCGCAAGCTCGCAATCATTCAAGGGATTGGCTCTCACATAGAACATTGCTTTCAAGGTACCTACATTCGAGAAACTTCCACATTTTGTAGCGGAGGAGAGAAATAGGAATTTCACCCACGTGAATGATACATTCACCATGTACATGGTCCAAATCTTAGAACGGTATCTTGAAGATAGGATATCACCAAAAGTGGAATCCTTGATTAAGGAATACAGCTCGTACTTCATACAATTCTCATCATTCTCCTACATATGAGTCACTGGCTTCGACCAAGCTCCACTAAAATTTCCTAAGTACCTTAGTGACTATATTTTATTGTTCGCACTCTGCAGGAAGGTCACTCAAGTGAATAACAAGCTTAGAAGTAGGAGAAAGAAATTGATTTCATTCCCTATATCTCTAGGGGATTTCATGTGCAAAATCTCAAATGACGCATCTCACCTGGAGGCCACTTTTGCACATTTGACTTTGCATTCCTACATCACCAAGCCCAACTTTGACATCTGAGAAGATCCACACTTGTTCTATGTCCCAAAATTGCAATATGAGCCACAAGTTGAGGACTACTTGACTAGTTTTATTGACGAGTTTGAAGTACGTGAAAAGGACCACATGAGGTTGACAATTAATGAGATGAAGAAATTCATGTTCTCTTGGTATGAAGACATCTTGCATGATGATGGGATAGAGATGTACGATCCGGAGTACACAGCAGTCAAGATGTCCTCAATTCCCCAACTGGCATGTTCATGAATCAGGAGATATATTGGATCAGATTGAAAAGGTGGTGAGAAGAATGAGGAACTAGTTTGAAAATAAGAGGACTATGATCATTCAGTCACGAGGAATTTCTCCAAGCCAAAAGCAAGCTTCACATCATCCATCTTCAAAAGTGTTAGAGGTGACTTACATCTCTAAATACTCTAGAGTGAGTTCAAAAAGGAAGGCCATGGAATTAGAAACTTCCCCTCATGAGAAGACACCTAAGAAAGTCAGGGAAGAATAAGGTTCATTGGTGTCACGACAAGAGGAAGACATGATCTCAGTAATGCAAATAGAAAATCCAGTAGCAGATGCATGGGAAAATGAGGAGTATATGACTCATGATCCAATCTTTGAACCACTGCAAGAGGTCTTGCTTGTTATTGACACCAACACCCCTCTTATTCAAGACTTGCCTTTTCCATCATAATAAAGAATGGTTGGTGTACCCTTAATTAAGCATGAATCTAGAGAGATGTTTCTGTGGATGCGGGAAATGGTCATCCTTGACACTCGCATTGTGAAAGAAGTAGTAGTGCCTGATCTATAAGTGATTCTCTCATTCACTAAAGGAAAAAGGTCAAGAAATATTACACATATAGCATGACGATTCTATAGTGGGGAGATAGGTAATCAGTACATCAAAGTATCTCATCCAAAATTAATCAATCCAATGGATGAGATGACACTAGCTGACTACAATATGAGCACGATCCAATTAGGATCAGCTACTCACGAGGGATATTCACACATATATCAGCAATATTCTTCTCACATGGTGGCGAGGAATAAATAATATAAAGAGAAGATTAAGGTACTAAAGGAACAGGTATGAACTCTTTCATCTTATGTACAATACCTGTTGGAACCAAGCACTACAACACTTCCTATTGAGAAAGTGGAAACCATCAGTAGCTTTGATCCAGAATCCATCAGAAGAATGCATGAGCTCATGATGTAGGGGGTGAGAAAATAATGAATGGATTGACTCAATATCCGAATAAGGAAATTCAACACTCCAAGAGGAATTCAAGATCTTTTCATACATGTGCACAACAGCCAACAAAATGTGAGCACTTAAAGAGGTTGTGGAGAAAGTAAGAGATTAATGGGAACCTTTGGGACCAGTAGAGAGTGAGATGAGTAACACCCATAATCAATAGTTGATCAATAAGAAGGTTTTCGAAAATCCTATAAAGTAATTGACACATGTATGGGCGAGGGAATTGGAAATCAGATTTGAAGCAATCAATCGAGCTTTCACAAAGCTAGAGAAAGAAAGAAGAACAAACATATAAGTTGTAGGATAGTATAAATCAGAAAGTTCAAAAACTTGGAGTACCCGCAATGAGTGAACACACAACTGCTAATGAAGTGATCAGCCCTTTTGAGGAATATGTCAAGAAAGGGTTGGGAAACCCATTTTCCTTCACTAACAATACTCTCGAATTCTTCTCAGATATCTGAGCCTCCATTGCACTTATTGCTGAAAAAAATTCATCATGCTTTGGGAAGTGCAAGGACATCAACAGTGTGATTGATGGATGGAATCAAAACTTGAGTTGCATTCGCATCCCTCATGCCAACAAAGTAGAACCAGCAGTGGCTTGTTTTAAACAAGATCTTGGAAAGATATAAGCCTTCTCAGGATCACAAAGTGGAGAGAAATCAGAGAGCAGAGCCAAGTCCATTGCAGTAGCTCATCCTTCAACATAATTCTTCTTCTTCTTCCTCTTCTTTCTCTCTCTCTTCTCTTCTCATGTGACATTATCTCTCTTCAATGTTATATTTTTACATTGAGGGTTGTACTTTTTAATATCACTTAAGTGACTTTAGAAATATAATGTAACTTTAAGTCACCTTGCTATTATAAAAGGGACTTAAATATTTAAAGTGGAATATGAACGATCTTAAGTCATATTAAGGTATTTGAAAATTCACCAGGGAGATGAAGATTTGCCTCCTCTTCTATAAATTGTAGCATGCTCCTCATTTGAGGGTCTTCTTAATTTTGTCTTCAAAAAATTCTTAGATATTGGAGCTGTTTTTTGTGAATTCATGAGAGATATATCCTTGTGAAGAGAGAAAGAGATAGCAAGTTTCTTCCATTTCTCCTAATAAAAAATGTCTTCTACTTCCCACACTATGTATAATTTTTTCTTGAGCTTCAATAAATGAAGAAGGAATTTTAGCCTCTTTGATTGAGGATTTTATTGGTACTTTTTGTTCATTAAGCTCTATTTAGTCTTGTTGTTGTTTTACAGATTTATTTTCTTATGAAATTCAAGTGCATGTAATGAAACTTCTGAATGGTGTGTGCAAGTCTCTAATTTTATACTTGCAACATTAGTTTCTCCTTTCTAAATATTATCACTCCCCTTTCCCACCTTCATAGAAAATTCCTCACTTGCAGCTATCTGCAAGAATTTTCCGTAGAGTTAGTGGAGTGCCCCAGTTGGATACTCGGCTGAAAGGCCACCAAGATAAAACTCACAATTTACTCACGCATGCACGTATGGTAGCTGCACCGATTGAGTAGAGGGACTTAGAGTCCTAGAGAATTGGCAAGATAACCACAAATTTTTCCCCAAAAATGTTTCTCGCCAATAGTTTTTGGCACCCACTGTTGGGTAGATTTAGCAATATCTTCACCTGAATAAGACCAAAAGTTCTGAAAAATACAAAAAAAAAACAGAAAATTTTAAATTCAAAAAATAAAAGTTCTAGAATTTGAATAGCTATATGAGAAAATGTCTATGAACCATGGATATTCCACGAAATCCTCTTTTTGAAAGACCTGAATTGATCTTCCACATCCAAGAGGATATCACTTCAGATTTGAAAGAATTTATCTGGCATAACAAACAAAGTTTTAACCACTAATTCATTTTCATGAGAATTCTTGACTTTCAAGAAAAATGTGTTGCTGAATTAGAGAGGCAAAGACAAATTCTAGCACCACAAAGAAGAGAATATATTTCCAAGCTAGCAGATAGAAGATACACTTGGAAACAGAGACAAGGAGGAAAAACTGACCCAATTTCTAAAGAACTCAAAAGAAGACAAGAGCTGCTCATAATTCTGAGGTCTCCCTTTCATCAAGCAACTGATCACGTTGGGAACTTGATTATTTCCAATCCTTTGGATGGTGAATTTCCATACATCAACAAGAACATTGAAGATTTCACTAACATAAATACCAAATAAGAAGCTAGAGAAAGAGAAACAAGAGTGGAAGAGGAAATAAGAGCTCAACTTGAAGAAATTGAAAGACTTCAAGCCAAGGTAGATGAAAGAGTAGTAGCAGAAGCCACACCTTAGCAATGTTAGAAGCTAGAAATAGAAACATAATGGGGTATTGTGACTATGATCGTGAGGCCTATAGGCATAATTTACCATGAGGAGGAAACACCAGTCCACTTGCTCTTCCTCAACCACTCCACGAGCCACCAAGGGGCTCAAGAACAAAATTTCCAAAATTCGGAGTGGATGGTTCTCAACTCCCTGAAGAACATGTAGCAGTATTTATCACCACTTGCGATGTATTAGGAATTTAGGATGAAGATGTGTCAGTCTAGATATTTGTGGAGTAACTTCAAGAAAAGGTTTCTGAATGGTACTACTTGCTACACCTGATGTCTGTCACCTATTGGGAAGATATAAGAAGTGCATTGGAACATAGGTTCAAGACCATGGAAAATTATCAAGATCTCTTGTTCCAATTGGTAAAAATGAGAAAAGAAACCTCTGAGTCAATGAGATACTTCGTATTAAGATATAACATAGTGATAAGAATAATCCCTGAAGATGTGGTGCCTCCTGAAAATAATCTGAAGAGATTATTCATCAGTTCCTTGCCATCAAAAGTAGGTTTCTTCCTTAGAAGAACCCAACCAAAAACATTGAGGGAAGCTCAATACCATTCGATAGAAATTAACAATGATCTAATCCTTTTCGGTAAAGTGAAAGACCCAAATGGCAAGCAAAAGGGCCATAATTCAAGCTCAGTCACCACAGACCCAATGTTTCAAAAAATGGAAAATGACTTGAATGCCTTGAAGAAATAGTTGTCCCAGATCACAATATAGAATGCTCCACGGAATCCAAATCCTCCCAATAGACCAAGGATTGCTCCACATCCTTTTCAGCTCTCTCTTGAACCACCACCACTCAATACCATATGTGACACCAAAGAACTAGAGGAGGAAGTGGAAATTGAAGAACCTGAAGAAGAAAATGTGGAGGACTATGAAAACTATCTTGAGGTCGAGGAAGTTGATGGTGATATGCACAATGGCCTAATTGAGTATGTTGATGATGAAGATGATGATGATTAAGAATATCCAGGTTTCTCATGTGCATTTTTTACTTGCGCACAGTCCAAGAAAGGTGTTTCATCCTCAATGGCTATAGTAAAGGACAAGAAGAAGAAAAAATATACTCCTCCAAAGGTCCCACAAAATAAAATCATCAGTAGAGGATCACCACTACCACCTTCAATGGAGTCAGCTAAAGAAAAAGAAAACCCACTGGCTAGCAATAATCATGCTATCATACCAAGTAATTCATCTAATCCTTCTGCCAGCTCAAAGGTTACTAAGAATAATTCTCCTTCAAATGTTGTTCCTACAAAAACAATTAAGGTGCTATCAAAACCTACATCTAAATATCCTTCCAATCTACTTATTGTACCCTTGAAGGAAAATTCAACACCTAAAACAACAAAACCTTTGCCATGTAAATAGTCTATTGTTCCTGGAACCTCTTCCTCACCCACCATAATCCCTTTTGACTTTGTGGAACATGCAAGAAAAACTAAATTCCATCTCTCAGAATTAGAATACCTACAAACTCATCCTACCCAATTTGATATGTTCATTGATGTAGTTCGTGGGGGTAACCATATAACCTTGGGTCCAAGTTCCAAAGGCTTACTCCCCACACCATCCACACTACCTTCTCAAAAAATGCTAGCCCTCAAGTGCCTCCAAAACCAACAGGGTTGAACTTTCTACGTGTCACTTCTCATCAAAGGATTCCAGATAAATAATTGTATCATAGATTCCAAAGCCTTGGATAATGTGATGCCCATCAAATTTACAAATTCTCTTGGCCTCACCTTGACCTAGATGAATGGAACCTACTATTCAATAGAATATAAACAAGTGCCATTGGTAGAAAGAATCAATGATGCATATGTAGCATTAGCTGATTTTCCATACAAGAAGGTGCTTCTAAACATCTTAGTGGTGGACATCCCAGCATCCTTTGGCATGCTATTGAGCTGAAGCTTTTGTAGAGACTTGGGTGGAGAAATAAAAATGGATTGGTCATGTACAACTATTCTAGTAAAATGCAAGATGAATAAGTTGCTTCCTGTAATTAATATGAAGTTCACAGTATGAAATTCTTATGATCCAAAGGAAAAACATCTTTTTTCAAGATAGCGGGCTAGGAAAATACTTCCTCACATCAGAAAAAGATGAGAATTTTTCACTTCTTATGGAGGAGGAATAAGATCAAGTTTGGATGATGAAATTTAATGGTATTCATTCCAATGTAGGTTCGGGAGTGGGCGTGGTGATATACTCTCCTTCCAATGAATTGTACCCATTTTCCTACAAGTTTTAATTTGATAATACAAATAACACGGTGGAGTATGAAGCTCTCCTCTTAGGCATTGGTGTGCCTCAAGACATGGGAATCAAGAACCTGAAATTCTAAGGTGATGTGGAAGTGATAGTAAAAAAAGTCTGGCAACAATATCAGGTGAAAAATCCAAGACTCTGGCATTATAGAAATAGAGTATGGGATTGCATTGAATCTTTTGATGCATTTTCCATTGGAGCTATGCCAAGAAAAAATAATGAAAAGGTTGATTCTCTTGCATTTTCAGCTTCCCTAGTGACACCTCATCCTTCTTTTGGTAAAGACAAGGTTACCATCAAAATGGTATTCAAACCTAGTGTATAAGATAATTCCAATCATTTGCAAGTATTTAATGATGATAACCAGATTCTAGCATTTTTGGAACAAAGGGGTAATTTCAATAATCTCTTCTTTTAAGAAGGCAAAAATCCACAACGAGAAGTAGTTTATGAAGAAGATAAAGAAGGAATTGAAGGGGTTGATGAAGAAGGAGTGACAAAATTGAAAGGAAACAAGATTCCCAAAGGCCTAGTTTCTCTAGAAGACCTCTTTGATAAACATGACAGATTCATTCAAGAGAAAGAAAAACAATCTCCTTGATGCCCATATGATTTTGAAAAGGAAAACATTGGCACCCCGAAGGAGCCAAGGATGGTCAATATTGGAAAATGTTTCTCACCCAAGGAGAAGAGAAGGTTTGTCACGTTACTCAAGAAACATTCAGATGTTTTGGCCTACTATTATGATGAACTCAAATCCTTCCAACCGAAGTAAATGCAGCACTTCATTCCTTTGAAGCAAGATGTTAAGACATTCAGGAAGAAACAAAGGCCATAGAACCCAAATATTGATGATACCATCAAAGAAGAGGTAATGAAGATGATCAATGCTAGATTCATATTTCCCATCCATCATTCAACATGGGTGGCCAACATTATGCCAGTGCAAAAGAAGAATGGTTAAATAAGAATATGTGTAGATTTTCGTAACCTGAACCAGGAATCACTGAAAGAAAATTATCCTCTCCCTATCCTAGACCACATTTTGCAAGTATTCACTGGATCTGAAATGCTTTCATTTTTTTATGGATATCATGATATAATCAAATCAAAGTGGTAGAGGAGGATCGCACCAAGACAACCTTCACAACGCCTTGGGGCACTTTTTCCAACAGCAGAATGCCTTTCGGCCTAATCAATGGGGAGATACATTTCAAAGAGTGATGGATTTAGCATTCAAAGATCTAAAAAATTACATTGTTATATATCTTGATGATCTCACGGTGTTTTCAAAGAAGAGGGGAGATCATATTCATCACTTGGAATAAGTACTTGCAAGGTGTAGAAAACATGGCATATCACTAAATCCCAAAAAGTGCATTTTCAAAGTTACGGAAGGCAAGTTACTAGGGAACATTGTGAAAAAACATGGAGCACACATTGATCCTGAGAGAGTATGAGCCATTCAAGCACTATCTCTGCTCACAAAAAATAAAGGAGCTCATTCATTCTTTAGAAAGGTGAATTTTCTTCATCGCTTTGTTCCTAAGTTTGTTAAATTGGAAAATCACATCACCACCATGATGAAACTACAGGAAAAATTCAAATGGAACAATGAAGGGAAGGCAGCATTTGAAGAGATCAAAAAATCCATTGCCAAGGCTCCAACTCTTGTGTCTCAAAATTTCAACAAAGAATTCATCATGTATTTTTATGCATTAGGACATACACTCTCTATCATTCTTGTTCAGAAAAATGATGAAGGTATGGAAGAACCTATTGCTTTCATGATTTATCCATTGAAAAAGAACAAACTAAACTACATCCAATTTGAGAAGCATGACTATGCAGTGGTTAAGGCTATAAATTTTTTTAGGTTTTATATCCTTAATTTTCATATGGTGGTGATGGTCCCCGACAGTGCAATCAAGTCCAAATTAACACAATATGATCTTGGAGCTAAAAGAGGAAATTGGATTGAAAAGACTCAAGAATATGAATTGGAGATTTGACCCTCCAATCTGGTAAGGGGGAATGGTTTGTGTAGGTTGATTGCTGAGGATGAAACACTCAAAGCTCAACACGGTGAAGAAAATTGTGCTTTCACAACTTGTTCCAAAAACAATCCACAAGTTTTCTTTGTAACCACTACTGATGATTGGTATGATGATATTACCTATTACTTAACTTATGGAGAATTCCCTCCCCATATCAATTACAAACAAAGGAGAAAACTCAAGCTGAAGGCAAAAAAGTTTGTAATCTGGAATCACGTGCTTTATAAGAGAGGTCTAGATGGATGCTTCCTTGGGTACATAGATAAAGAGTAACAAGAAAAATTACTTAAAGCATACCACGACCAAGCATATGGTGGAAATTTTTCAGCGATGGTCACTGCACACAAGATCCTCTAAGGAAGGTATCATTGGCCCACCCTCTTTGTAGACACTCAATATTGGGTTTCTAAATGTGAAGAATGCCAACAATTCGATGGGAGACCACAAATAGTTGCACTACTGCTCAGTAATGTTGTTATTGAAGAACCTTTTCAGTAGTGGGGGCTAGAATTCATTGGTGCTCTAAATCCTCACTCAAGCGTAGGGCACACCTATGTGCTCACAATGAAGGACTACTTCACAAAATGGTTGGAAACCATCGCGGCAAAATAAGACAACACCAAAACAGTGAGGAACTTCATCAAGGAGAATATCATAGTATGTTTTAGAGTGCCACAGAAGATTGTACCAGATAACACTGCCTATTTCTCTTCAAGGGAGTTGACCAAGTTTTTCTATGGCTACAAAATCTCTCTATCTCATTATTATTGCTACTATCCACAAGGAAATGAACAAGTTGAATCAAGAAACAAGAACATTGTGACCATTTTCCACAATCTTGTAGATGAGAACCAAAGGAATTGGCATAAAAATGTGTATGATGCATTGTGAGTGGATAGGATCACTCCCAAGAAGTAAATAGGTATGTCACCATTCTAACTACTATATGGAATCAAAGCATAAGCTCCTCTCATGATCAAAATGCTAGCTCTTAAGTTTCTACAGGGAATAGAAGAGGGTCAGTACAAGGATTCCATTGAAAAGAGGATCCTCTTTCTTGAGAACCTAGAAGAAAATAGACTCTGAGTGGTGGACCATATCAAAGAGCACCAGTTGAAAGTAAAGAAAATATTTGATAAGAAAGCCAAGGCCAAATAATTCAAAGTTGGAGACTTCGTCCTACTATGGGACAAGAGAAGGGAACCAAAAGGTAGTCATGGAAAGTTTGATTCATTATGGCTCGGTCTATTCCAGATTCGTGAAGCTTACGGTGAGACTTATTTTCTAGTCTCATATTTGGATGGAATGCCGCTGGAATTACCTCGCAGTGGGCAATACCTAAAATTGTATCATTAGTGAAAGTGATTTGTCCCCTGCCTTGTACCATAGGTAATTTCTTGGTGAGTTTCCCCCTTTTTTGTGTGGTGTGTTTCCCCTTTTTTGTTGTGTGGTGTGTTTCCCCCTTTTTGTTGTGTGTGTGTGTGTGTTTCCTTCTTCCTGTCATTATTTCTCAAATTTGTACAAGATTATACAAGGCCCAATGGATAAGACACTCATCAACAAACTATATGGTCTAAAATTGAGATTATGGATTCCAATGTCATGTCTTCACTACACTCATTCCATGTCATGTCCCCAAGCTAAAGCCAGTTGTTTTCGTGTAAATGTGCAATAGGGAAATTGGAAGTTTCCAAGCACAACAACTATACCCCTGTGTCCTAATTTTTATGTTTTATCATTCCTATGCACCCCAGGTATAATCCATCAGTTTAGTCACCCCCTATCTGATATCAAATTGGCCCCCTAGGTTATTTAGGAAATTCTATTAATTCCCCCTAGGTGATTTTAGGGAGTTCTGAAAAGACACTATCTTGTGGCAGTATAGGGAAGGGCTATCATTGGACTTCCCAAAACTGTATCAACCCACTGGAGTAGAACATAAGGGACAAATTCAACATGGAGGTGAATTTAATACCTTACAACATCATGGAATTGGGGAAGTTTTGAAAGACTTGGAGCAGTCTGAGTAAAAAAGAGGGTTCACAAGCCTAGGTAGTACACAGGCCTAAAACAACTGCTGGGCTTCAGTAGAAGATTACGGGAGCTTCAGATGGAGTTAGAAGTAAAAGAAACATCTTTTGAAAGAGGATTCCAATATATACAAGATGGTGAAATCATAATTTTCACAACCTCTTAGCGCATAAGATTGGCAGGCAGTTTTTCTCATGCACAAGTAGAGTCTCAAATCACAAATCCAATTTTTTAGGGATCATATGGTTGAATCAATACACGATACCCCTACCATTGGATCCAAAATTCCATTTCCAGTCACGATCATATAAAATTTCACCAATAAATTCCACCGGGAGATCAAGTTATCATCGTTCCAAGTTACCCTCTTAAAGGCAGTTCAGGACTTAGTCATATTTCAGGATGACACGTGCTAGCACCAGGAGCCTAGTGGGATTTCATGTCCCTGATGTCCCTAAGGTCAGGTACACCAACCTTGGAAAAATTTTCCCAGCCCCCATGTGACCTCCAGACTTGACAGTTCAGCCCCCAGGTGCATTTTTAGAGCATCAATTCCCTATCGTCGAATCAAGTGATGCGTGTCAGCTCCAAGACCACTGTGAAAACTGATTTCCCTCATGTCCCTAATTTCAGGGACATTAGACTTGTAAAAATTTTACCAGTCCCTATGGGGAGTCTTTTGGACATCCATGTGACCAACTTTCAGCTCCCAGTGCTTTAAAGCAACTTTTCTCATCTTCATTCCCTGTCGTCGAATCGTCGCCACATGTCGTCCTCTTGAACACCATGGAAGTTGATGTCCCCCACGTCCCTAAGATCGGGGAAATCAAACATGGAAAAAAAATTCCCAGGATTCTCCCTCCATGCATTCAAAATTTAAAAAATCTAACTGTTGCTCAGTGCTTCTAGTGCTTCCAGCTGCTTCCACTCCCGTGCACAGACAATCTTCATCCTTCCTCTGTAACTTTCTTCCATCACTCCGCAATTTCAAAAAACTCAGACCATATCAGCCAAGGAACTGAAATACATTTTCCATGGTGATACGCAAGTCTCAAAAGGAAATCTCATCAAGCTAAGAAGGAGAAATGAAGAACAACGAAGAAGAGAACAGTAAAATCTCCATGGCCAAAAAATGGAAATATGAACAAATCCTACAAACCAGTGCACGAATCAATGAATTTTTTCTGCTATTTTTTCCTCTATCCAATAATATCAATAACATAACCTCAAACTCTCCTCTCATGCAACAGAGCATCCACAACGAAGAAATCTCCTTTCTTTCTTAACGAAGAAAGAAGTGGGATTTCTCATCAAACCAGTTGTTGGATTGAAGTAAGATAGCACGTGAAGCACCAGAAGAAAAAACCCACATCAAAAATATAATTTTCTTTGCAAACGGAGGAGAAAAATATACCTCCAAATTTGAGGTCCATTAATGGTTGCTACATCCAGAAGCATTGTCATGTCTGAAAATTAAATCTTTAAAATCTCCTGGACTATTAAACAGGTGGGCCCAGAATTTCAGAGGAATGATATTGGGAAAAAATGCATATCAAAAAAATTCATTCCATGTCAATATGACTCCTAGAATCCAACTTTCTAAAACTAGCAGGTCTACTACATAGGAACTATTATTTTGGGAAAGTCATTGAAAAAAGAACCCACGAACGAGACGAAGACATTGGAGGTGCACTAGAGATAAGAATTAACAAAAAAATACATTTTTGGCACTTACTAAAAATAGTAAGTGGGCCCTTGAGCACCTGTTAAAAATAGAAAGTGTATCCAGAAGCAATGAGGAATGCAAGGAGAAAGAGAAAAACTGAGCCGCAACATCCAGTTGAAGATCGGGGACTTGATTTTTCATACTTACTAAAAATAGTAAGTTGTTTTTTCTAAGGGAGACATAAAGCTGAAGTGGACAGGTCAGAAGTCGACACACCCCTTCACCTATGGGTATGATGTGGAAGAAAGTGATGTCTTGTACATGGACTTGTATGACCTTAAGACTCACATGGCCTCCAAGAACCGAAGGAGGATTGAAGACCAGATATTCACAAGTAGCGTGTTTACCACTGCAGGACACCCAGTGTTTGTGTAGAGTCTCGAGCTAGTCCTAGCCTTCTCTTTCCACTATGAGACTGAGATATAAACCATCTGAGATGAAAATGGTACAACAATGGTGGTCATCAGCCCTATGACAATTTCAATCTCTCTACAGATACCGACATCCCCCAGCATGGTCATCATCTTCAAGAAAAGGGTCATGCATGATTGGGAAACAATGGATTCATATGTCCAAGGAGTAGTGTTCTACTCATGGTTGAAAATAGGAAGAAATCCTTCCAGGATACCCAAGAATCTACCAAGGTGTGAGTTCTAAGAAGGGTATCTTAGTGTCATCACTCTCCTCAATAGAGTTATGGGTGAAGCAAGCACGAGAGAATTCTAAGACTGAATGGGCCTTTTCATCCTGATATTGAAAGAAGGAAAGCAGAGAATTGACTGGGGTAAAATCATCAACAACAATCCTCATTTGCAATTACTCCAAGTTCGCACGACAAAGAAGTTCCACATGACTTCTTACCTAGTTTATCTCCTCACAAGCTTACTATCATTCAAGGGATTAGCTCTCACACAGAACATTTCTTCCAAGGTACCTGTATTCGAGAAAATTCCATAGTTGGTAGTGGAGGAGAGCAATAGGAATTTCACCCATGTGAATGATGTTTTCACCATGTACATGGTCTGAAGCTTAGAAGGGGATCTTGAAGATATGATGTCACGAAAAGTGGCATCCCTAATTAAGGAATACAACTCGTACTTCATACAATTCTCAACATTCTCCTATATACGAGTCGTTGGCTTTGACCAAGCTCCATTGAAATTGCCTAAGTACCTCAGTAACCAGATTGTATTGTTCAAGCTCTACTGGAAGATCACTCAAGTGAATAACAAGCTTAGAAGTAGCATAAAGAAATTGATTACATTCCCTATATCTCTAGGGGAGTTCATGTGTAAAATATCAAAGGACGTATCTCACCTGGAGGCTTCTTTCGCACATTTGACTTTGCATTCCTACATCGTCATGCCCAACTTTAACATTCGAGAAGATCCCTACTCATTCTATGTCCTAGAATTGAAACATGAGCTACAATTCGAGGACTACTTGGCCAACTGTATTGATGAGTTCAAATTAAGTTAAAAGGACCACATGAGGATGAGAATCATTGAGATGAAGAAATTCAAGTTTTCTTGGTATGAATACATCTTGCATGATGATGGGACAAAGATGTACTATCCTAAGTATGCAGAAGTCAAGATGTTCCTAATGCCCCAAATCAACTGGCATGTTCATGAATTAGGAGATATATTGGAATGGACTGAAAAGGTGGTGAGGAGAACGAGGAACTAGTTTTAGAAGAAGAAGACTATGATCATTCGGTGACGAGGAATTTCTCCAAGCTAGATGCAAGCTTCACATCATTCATCTTCAAAAGTGGTAGAGGTGAGTTCCAGCTCTATACACTCAGGAGTGAGTTCAAAAAGGAAGGCCATGGAATTGGAAACTTCCCCCCATGATAAGACACCCAAGAAAGTCAGGGAAGAAGAAGGTTCATTGACGTCTCCGCAGGAGGAAGACATGATCTAAGTAATGTAAATAGAAAATATAGTAGTAGATGCACAGGAAAACAAGGAGTATATGACTCATGATCCAGTCTTTGAACCACTGCAAGAGGTCTTTCCTGTTGTTGACACCAATACCCCTCTCATTCAGGACTTGCCTCCTCCATCAGAATAAAGAATTTTTGGTGCACCCATCATTAAGCCTAAATCTGGTGAGATGTTTTCGTGGATGTGGTAAATGGTCATCCTTGACACTCACACTATGCAATAAGTAGCATCCCCCGATCTATCAGTGATTGTCTCGTTGGCTAAAGGAAAAAGGTAAAGAAAGATCACACAGAAAGTGTCACAATTCTACAATGGGGAGACAGGTAATCAGTACATCGAAGTAGCTCAGCCAAAATTAATCAAGCCAGACGATGAGATGACACCATCCGACTATGAGATGAGCACGATCCAATTGGGACTAGCTACTCATGAGGGATATTGGCATATATATCAGCAATTTTCTTCTCGCATGGTAGTAAGGAATAAATAATATAAAGAGAAGATTGAGGTACTAGAGGAATAGGTAAAAACTCTTTCATCTTATGTGTAACACTTGGTGGAACCAAGCACTATAATACTTCCTATTCAGAAAGTGGCACCCATCAGTATCTTCGATCAGAAATCCATTAGAAGAACGCATGAGCTCATGATGCAGGGGTGTGAAAACAATGAATGGATCGACTCAATCTCTGAAAAAGGGAAGTTAGCACTCAAAGAGTCAGACAAGCTCTTTGCGTACACATGTGCAATAGCCAATAGAATGTGAGCACTCAAAGAGGATATTGAGAAAGAAAGAGAACCTCTGGGACTATTAGTGAGTGAGATGAGAAACACCCATCATCAGGTGTTGATCGATAAGAAGGTTTTTGAAACTCTTACAAAATACTTAACACTTGTATGGGTGAGGGCATTGGAAATCAGATTTGAAGAAATCAATCAAGCTTTCATAGAGCTAGAGGAGAAAGAATAACAAACATACAAGCTGCAGGATAGTATAAATCAAAAAGTTTAGAAACTTGGAGTACCCACAATGAGCGAATGCACAATTGTTGATGAATTGATCGGACCTTTCAAGTAATATGTCAAGAAAGGGCTGGGCAACCCATTTTCCTTCACCAAGGATACTCTCGACTTCTTCTCAGAGATTTGAGCCTCCATTGCACTTATCGTATAAAATCATTCATCATGGTTTAGGAAGTGCAAGGACATCAATAGTGTGGCTGATGGATGGAGTCAAACCTTGAGCTGCATTCGCATCCCTCAAGCCAACAAAGTAGAACCAACAGTGGCTTGTTTTAAACAAGATCTTGGAAATATAGAAGCCTTCTAAGGATCACGAAGTGGAGAGAAGTTAGAGATTAGAGCCAAGTCCATTGCAGCAACTCATCCTTCAAAATAATTATTCTTCTCCTTCTTCCTCTTCTTTCTCTCTCTCTTCTCTTCTCATGTGACATTCTCTCTCTTCAATGTTATATTTTTATGTTGAGGGTTGCACTTTTTAATATCACTTAAGTGACTTTAGAAATATAATGTAATTTTTAGTCACCTTGTTATTATAAAAGGGACTTAAATATTTAAAGTGGAATATAAATAGTCTTAAGTCATATTAAGGTATTTGAAAAGTCACCGGGGAGATGAAGAGTTGTCTCCTCTTCTATAAATTGTAACAAGATCCTCATTTGAGGGTCTTCTTAATTTTGTCTTCTGAAAATTCTTAGATGTTGGATCTGTTTTTTGTTAATTCATGAGAGAGATATCGTTGTGAAGAGAGCAAGAGATATCAAGTTTCTTCCATTTCTCCTACTAAAAAATGTATTCTACTTCCCACACTATGTACAAATTATGCTTGAGCTTCAATAAATGAAGAAGGAATTTTAGCCTCTTTAATTGAGGAGTTTATTAGTACTTTGTGTTCATTGAGCTCTATTTAGTCTTGTTATTGTTTTTTAGATTTGTTTTTTTCTTAAATTCAAGTGCATGTAATGAAATTTATGGCCGGTGTGTGCAAGTCTCTAATTTTCTACTTGCAACATTAGTTTCTCCTTTCTAAATATTCGCACTCCCCTTTCATGCATTCATAGCAAATTCCTCCCTTGCAGATATCTACAAGAATTTTCCGCAAGGTCAGTTGAGTGCCCTTGTTGGATCCCTAGCCGAAAGGCCACTAGGATAAAATTCACAATTTACTCATGAATACATGTACGATAGTTTCACCAATTAAGTAGAAGTACTTAGAATCCTATAGTATTGGCAAGATAACCACCAATTTTTCCCTGACAAATTTTCTCGCCAACATATCTGAAAGTTTATCTGCAATGGTTTGTTCCTTAACAGAATTTTGATGAATAAATTCTAGGTCTAATTCTGCAAGGAGCATGAGCCAATGAAAACACGTTGGTGTTGATAAGGCTTAGCATACATGTAATGAAAAGGTTCAGTGTTGGTGATGATGAAGGTTTTGTGGCTGAGTAGGTAGTGGTAAAGTTTAGTGGCGACAAAGACTAGGGCTAAGAAAAGCTACTCGGCATGAGTGTACCTAGTCTCATAGTCTAAAAGAGTACAGCTTAGGTAATAAACCACTTGTTCCTTGTGTTGTTCATCATGATGAGCGAGCATGGCACCGAAGCAATGGTTAGTGACAGAAATGTAGAGGTAAAATGTTTTGTCATCCTTAGGTGGGATGAGCACATGTGGTAGAAGAAGGTATTTCTTCAATGCTTCAAAGGCTTTGTGGCACTTGCCATTCCAATTAAAGGAAACATCCTTTTTAAGGAGATGATGAAAATGGTGACATCAGTCAAAAAGTTGAAAAATAAAGTTTCGAATAGATTGGAACTTGCCTTGAAAACTATGGAGTTGTCGAAGGTTAGTAGGTGGAGGCATCTCAAGAATAGCCTTAATTTTGGCAAGATTGAGTTTGATACCCTGTAAAGATACAATAAAACCAAGGAATTTTCCAGAGAGAATGGCAAAAATGCACTTCTTTGGTTGAAGGATGACCCAATATTTGATGAGACGGTCAAAGATCATTTTGAGAATAGGGAGGTGTTTGGCACGACTTTTGGATTTTCCAAGAAGGTCATCTACGTAGTCTTCCAGTATGTCATGCATGATGTCATGAAAGATATAGGTCATATCATGCTGATAAGTGGCACTATCATTTTTCAATCCAAAGGTCATGATGTGATAACAGAAATTCCCCCAGGGGGTGATAAAGGTGGTTTTGTGTTGATCCTCGAGTGCGAGTAATATTTGGTTATAACTCGAGAATCTGTCCATAAGATATAACATCTCATGGTCAGCTATAAGATCAACAAGGTTGTTGATGCTAGGCAAAGGAAAGTCATCCTTAGGGTAGGTGAGGTTAAGGTCGTGGAAGTCCATGCAAATGGGAAGTCCCCCTGTTTCTTTAGTGATAGGAACAATGTTATAAATCCATTGCGGATAGTCGATAGGTAAAATAAAATAAATAGAAAGAAGGCGTAGGAGTTATTATTTGACAAGAAGGGAAATCTGTGGATGCATTTTTCACATCTTCTGTTTCACATGTTTGGCATCAGGAATAGTAACTATATTGTGCACAATGACATTTGGGTCAATACCGGGCATATCAGCGTAAGACCAAGAAAAAACGTTGTTATGATTTTAGAGGAAAGAGGTGAAGGCTTCCTATTTAATAACATCTAAAGATTGGCCTATCTTTAGAATTCGAGGGTCATTTTGAGTGTGAATGTTGATCTCGATGGTCAATTCATTCAGTATGGTTTGTGTCTCGGAAGGTAGTGACTGGTGAATGTAAGAATCCTCTATGCCTAGATAGGTGAGAATGGAATCATAGTCCTAACATTAAATAATGTTGATAAAAGGTGTTTCTTCTTCCAACATGTTGGGATAAAGGAGAGGAAGGGAATAGGGTGCCTCGCTGTCACAATGATAGGTCATAGGTCCCAAAGAAATGGTGTTCATGAAAAAAAAAGTTAGGAGGGATGGATTCTAGATCCATGGACTTTGTGGGTGAAGTTGGTGTTGTAGGTGAATAAGGTTATGAAGGTGTAGAAGGTGGATCTTCCTCTACAAGGTCAACTCTAGCCTTCATAGGACTAGGTGGTTCAGTGAATCCAATACCACGACGGTCCTTATGTTTGTAAGTAGTGCAAGGAATAACTGTGTGATAACATTTTTTGTAAAGATCAAATCCAAATCCCTTCCAAGCACAGTGATGAAGAAAGGTGAGGGAAAAGTGGCAGTTGGTGAGGTAACATAAGTTAGATGAAAAAGGTCGTGTTTGAGTTGGTGGTTCTGGAGAATAAAAAGAAGTATCAAGTCCATCGAATTTCAAGTTGGTGCAAAAGGTGGGGAGGACTGTATGGAAACACTTATCTTATATGATGATCATAACGTAGGTACTGATGAAGGTTTTCATACTCTTTAGGAGTTTAGAACATGTCAATGTTGTACAAGTGATAATCCCCCAAGGTAAGGCATTAAAAACACCTTCCCAAGGGTCAAAATTTGGTACTTGGGTGTAGGGAATGGATGAGCTATCTGAAGTGTGAGAAGAAGGATTGGTAGATGAGTTAACTTTGGAATTTATGACAGTAGTGGGGAGAGATGATCTAGGTGAGGAAGATATAGTAGTAGAAGTGGTAGATGAAGCAACATAAGAAGATGAGGTAGCAGTGGTTGAATCTGAAGCGATAGCAGTAGGATATGAGGTGGAAATGGTAGTAGATGAGGCAACAGTAGTAGTAGATGAGGCAGAAGTGGTAGTATATGCCTTAACTAGGATAAGGACATCATTGGGCTGATACAACATGTTGCAAGTTTTGAAAGGTGAAGGATCTTCCTGAATAGAGTAAGGATGTCCTTCATATTCGAACTTGATGCATCGGTGAAGAGTCGAAGGTACTCACCCCATGGCATGGATCCAGGGTCAGCCAAGTAGCATATTATATTGGAATTCCCCTTAAATAACATAGAATAGTTTAGGAATGGTGTGAGAACCCCTACGAATGTGGAGGATGATAGTGCCAAGAGTAGAATTCAAAGCATCATTGAAAGAATGCAACATAACCGAGTTATTATGCATGTAATTGGTAATTATGTGCATTTCTTCATACGCATGGGAAGAAATAATATAAATACTCACACCTCCATCTATCATAATGCTTCGGACGTGAGTGTCCTCAATGTGGATGGAGATGAAGAGGGCCGGATAAGGATCGTCTGAATGGTGAGGAGAAATATCCGAGTCAGAGAAACTAAAGGCAGAAATTTGGTGAGTGGTAGTGGCAATAGAGGTTTTAGGTGAAGCAGTGAGAGTGGCCACGTGATGAGGGGTGAATATGGCAACAACAGGCATAGGGTCATTTTGTAGAACCTCAATAGTTTGTAAGATCTCGAGGAGGGCCTGGTGATGAGACTCAAAGGTTTGGATGATGTCATACAAAGACATTTTTAGAGGAGATTGGTGAATTTGTTTTATCATAGTACAATGCATGACTCTATTAGAAATAAGATACGATGGCCCATGGATGGTTACCCTAAGGGTAGGTGAAAATGGAATGGTGGGTAAAGGTGTATTGTATGGGTTTTTAGTCTTCTCTTTTCCTTTTTCTTTATGTGATCGAGTGGCAACTCGAACCATGTTGATTTCAAGAATTAGAGGATATGTGTCATGAAAGGTATAATGGTAGGAGGGATAAAAACCTAGTGTGGGATAAGAGCCTTGTGAAATGAGTATGGCACACTGACATTTTGGAGGGGGTTAGGCAAGCTCTCTGATTTGGACCATATTGATCTTAAAGATCGAAGGAGGAAAAAAGGGATATGGAGGTGGAGGTGAAGGCCGCTGAATAGATGTAGGGAGAGGATGCATGGGGACATGTGAAGGTGGAATGGGATCTTCATGCAAAAGGTCATATTCATTAAAGATCTCTTCGGGAGAACATAGTTGAAGGAGAATATTTTTTAAGAGCCTTAAAATTTTCAAAATCATTCCCTGACACATGATGATAAGTGCAAATCATGGTATCATCAAACCCTTCTAGTTTAGGTTTGAGTGGGTCATAAGGCCTGAGAGGTGGCAATGTAATGGTAGAATTTTCTAACAATCGAGTGAGGATGTTAGCATAAGACCATGCCAAGGGATCACATAGAGAAGTGAGAGTTATTTTGGATGAAGGTTTGGGTAACTTCTGTGGAAGAGGTGTTGTTCGAGGTACAGTTGGAGGTTGAGTAGGTTTAACTAAATTTTTGGTAGATAGTGTCATTTTGGGCTTGGGTTACACCTTCTTGGGTAAAGGTGTTGTGGTAGTGTGTGAAGTAGAAGGTAATGCAGAAGATGGAAGTGGATGGGTCAACCAAGGTGAGAGTGGAGGTGCAGTGAAGATAGTAGTAGGAGGAAATACATAAAGTGTAGGTTAAAGGGAAGGTAAAGGAATGGGTAGTGGAGGAGGTGTAGGTAATGTAGAAGACTTAGGTAGAATGGGAGGTTTTGGTAAGAATGTAGGTCACTTCGTTTTAGTTTTACCTTCAATAGGAGGTTGCTTGACCAAGGTTTATGGATGGGGACCTAAGATGGATGGAAGTGGCGAAGATGAAAGAGGATGAGTGGGAGAAACTTGGGTATGAGGCCTAAGAGGTTGGTTCTTCCTCTTAGGTGGGGGGATAGGCATGGTGATATTTTGGGAAGAGGTGGCTAAATTGAACTTCACAAGAGGATGGATTAGAATCGGTGTTGGCACAACCCCTAATGTAACGATAGGTTTGGGCCCAAGTGAAGGTATGGATGTAGGTATATTTTTGGGTGTAGGTGGTTGTTGGGGGTAATAGTAAAGGTTTATGTGTAGGTGAGGATGATGTAAAAGAGGCTACTATAACCAGCTCAGGTGTAACAGATTTAGTTGTCTTGAACACTTTAGGATAAATCGTTGAAGTTTCTATGGACAACATTTGCATTTGAGTTAATAAGGGAAGTCGAAGACATCCCCAAAGTGTGGAGTATTCAACATACTCCAAGAGATCAGCCAAATGGGATAATGGAGTAGAATTGAAGGGAGATGATGATGCTTTTGTGGTAATCCCGGTAAATAATTCTGGAATTTGTGTGACAGGTGTGAGACAAGGAAACTTTTGGCTTCTGAATCTATAGGTAGAAGTGATGCAAGAAGATTAACATGATCCTGTTAGACCTTAGGAGATGCATCACTGATAGGAAGAGAGTATAAAAGTGGCACCTCCATGGGTCAAGGATTGGGAAAGGTAGGTGGTGTAGAATCTTCCTTAGGTGGAGAAGAGGATAAAATAGACTCTTCTTTGGGTAAAAGTGTGGGTAATATAGGCTCCTCGATAGGTGGCGGAATAAATGGGGTAAGCACCTCTGTAGATGATGGAGTAGGTGAGGTAGGATCCTCCATGGGTAGAGGAGTATGTGAAATAGGTTCCCCCATGGGTAGAGGAGCTCGCACAAGAATCTCATCAATAGAAGGGATGGAAGGCAACTGAGTAGAAGGGAAAGGTACTATGTCAAAGATGGCATGGACCTCGTGAACATGGGTGATATTGTTAGAAGTATTACCAGCTTCATTCGATGAATGGGTATGGTTTGGAAAAGGTTTCTTAAAGACCTACAAATTTTGATTTTCAGACGTATTAGATTTTTTTAGGATGAGATCTCCATTATCTAACATTTCTTGGACGATGTTTTTGAATGTTTTACAATTTTCATTACTATGTCCTCTAACGCAATGATAGTTACAGTAATCATTCTCCTTATACCATGTGGGTATAGGATGGGAAGGGTCCAATCCATTATGTGGTTTGATGGGTGGAAGAGTGATGGCTCCTTCTTTTAATAGTTTTTCCAACATGGGGGATTAAGGTTCTCTTATGGGGGTATATCTTTGTTGTTCCTTCTTATATTGGAAGTTTTGAACACGAGAAATATTAGAAGGAGGTTTCAGTTGGTTTGACGGATGAGATGGGCTATATTTCAAGAACACCGTGTTGGTGGATCCCTTTTCTTTAGTGTGAGTATTTTGTGATTTATAGGAATAATAAGAATCATTTGATTTAAACGAAGCACTCTTGTTACACAATTATAGTTTCTTCTCTTCGATAACATGGATTTCTAGCTTCCAAGCCATAGTGAATGCCTCATCAAACTTTTGGAATATTTGGACCTAAAGAGTTGGAGAGATGTTCCTAACACAAGCCCTAGTGAACAACTCTATTAGCTCAGTTTACGGAATTTGCAAGGTGATCTGATTGGTAAGACTCCGCCAACGTGTGACATAATATATGATATATTTGTCTTCATATTGACATATCGAATACAAATCATCCATGGTGACCTTCTTAGTGATGTTGATGGAGAAATGATCAAGAAAGGCTCGGGATAATTGATTGAATGAAAAGATACAGTGCCTAGGTAAAGTACTATACCAGTCTAAGGCATGTCTTGTCAAGGACATTGGGAAATTCCTAAGAAGAAAGGTGTCATCATGGGCAATCAAATAACATATGTGTTTGAACGATTGAAAATGTTGTTTTGGATCTTCCTTGCTATTAAATTGGTTGAATTTAGGCATCTCCAAATGTGGGGGATAAGGATGAATGGGTATGGAAGGATGAATAGGCTCATTACAAATTTCAGTGTACGTCAATGTATTACGTGAGCCAGAGACAAATGCTTCCAGGGTTTACATCTTGTCCATCATAATTATGATCAGATCCATGGTCGAATTAGATTGAGATGCACCTCCCACAATATAAGGAGGTGGATAAGATGAGTAGGACGTAGAAGGAACACCAGTATATGGAGGCATTGAGTAAGAAAACTAAGAAGGGGGGATATAAGTAGCGGGAGAAGATGATGGCATATACCTTGAATGGGAAGTGTAGGTGAGGGGTGGTGGTTGAGATAAGGTATAGGTGGGAGAGACCTATGTAGAGACCCTTGTAGTGATAGGTGGCAGAGTAGCAGGTATGGACATGACCAAACTCTAAAAAGGGATCGACGCAACTAGAAGTTGTGAGGTAATAGTGATTGATGATGTTGGAATCCCTATACTATGAGCTATAGATGATGGCATGGTAGACATCATAGGAGTGACAGATGTCAAAGGTGTGATAGATTCCATAGGTGTGGTAGATATCGAGGGTGTAGGGGTGATCTAAGAAATGACAGGTGGTAAGGTGGAAGCAGGTAGCGCTACACTAGTGGTGGCTGATACGGAAGTGGGGACAAGAGTGGGAGGAATGGAGACAAGCATCTCGTATATGAGTTTTCATGATGATTCATGGGTAGAGGAATGGGAAAGGTAATACTATAATGTGGTGGGGTTGTTATCAAGGAGTTTTGTGAACTCCTCGTCACCTACATTTATAGTAATAGGATAAGTGGGGTCCATGGGTGAAGAAATAGAAGGCGATGAAGGAATAGTAGGTAGTGGTTGGTGCCTAGCGTGAAAAATAAGAGTGTTGGATTGTCTGCAAGTCAAAACCATGAGAATAAAGGTAGGAAAGGTGGTTTGAGCTCTGAAGATGGTGCAGAAACACGGGAAAAGAAATAGAAGAAATATAGACAATGAAAATTGGTTTTTGTTTTGACAGAAAAATTAAAACATAGAGACCAATGTTGGTAGGGTAACTGATGCCGGTAGGATGGGGCAACCGATGTCATCCTTGGACCGATGTCGGTTACTGAGAATAAATGATAGATTTAGAAATTTGGAGATGAAGAGTGTAAATCGAATGAACATGAACTCTGTTGATGGTAACAGAGACCCAGAAATGTGTAAAATGATATAAATAGGTCATAGAAAATGAAGGGGTATGAATTGAATACTATTTTGGGAAAAATAACCAAAACATCATGGAACTGATGCCGATATGAGGAGGTAACCAAAGTTGATCGCTGGACCAATGTCGGTTATTGTGAAATCTGAGAAGATTATGAAAATTTGAATTTTAAAGTGATTAAGTCCAAATAAAACACCAACCCAGAAACTGATTATGGAAATGATGAATCTTAACACAAGAAGAATGAACCGGAATTCACCAGTTATGATGGTGGGGCATGAAGGAAAATAAAAATAAGAAGAAATTTCCTCACACCTCAAAGCACAATTTAACTATCAAAAGCTAACAAAGCATGTCAATCCTATGCTTCATATTTTAATGTTATGTGGCTTACACCATTTAAAAATGAATATGAATAGAGTAGAGATTTTGGTCAACGAGGGTGCCCTATAAGGAGTTTATGGCTAGTATCAAGTGTGTTTTGGTTAAAGAGTCCCCAATATATACTTCACAATACGCGAGGTCTGACTCTAATATGATGACTGACCAGAACACCAACTGGATCCACTGTCAATTAGGTTATTAATGTTTGGCTGAAATTACCAAGAAGGAAGATGTTTAAGAAATGAGTAAATTGTTAAAGTGATTTGGATAGGGTTGTGTGTGCACAAAGTTTGAATTATGCTTTATTCCCGCCAATCATCAACTGGTCATGACCTCCAGTATGTAGATTGCAAATAAATTTAGGTGATCTAATGAAACAATCACAAGGATGAAATACACAGATTTGTAAAATCCAAATTGACAATGAAATTAGATGAAGCAAATGAGGAATAGGAAAAGAGAATGCTCTTTCACTAAAATGCAGGTGCAAAAGAAAGGAAGAAGAATTGTTTTTAAACACCAAATGACAAATTTCCTTTAGAAAAATAGAAGAAGAGAATATTACCAGAGAGAAATTTAATGTGAACTTTTCATAAAAGAAATAAACACAAAAATATTCCCTATAATGAACAATGCAAAGAACCCACAAAAAAAGTCCCATTGGGCATGCAAAAATGTTTCACCTCAAAGTATGTGATAAAATAGATAAAGGTAATGGGCATATGATGAATACCAGTGAATAGTCAGGAGAATCTTGTGTGCATTCTTGAATTTGATCAGACCAAATGTGAGAGCTTCCTTTTGGCTAGGAGGAACTACCTATAAAAGCACAACAAGACCACAAGAGAGAGTTAAACAGTATATGGCAATGGACTACCTATTGATTGTTAGTTCCGAGAAGTGTGACACTTCCTAGATGGCTATCAATCCATTGATTTTATCAAATTAATGAAAATTGCGAGAAATAGAGATCATATTGCTAACACTTTGATTTAGGTGTCTCAAAACGTTATCAACACACTAGATTACACAAAGTATTGAAGTACAAACTAATCTAACATTAGGCAAGGTGTGTTTTTGGTTGGGAAAGGTCACTAAGGTATTAGGCAAGGTCTGGGTGAATTTTGCTTACGTTCTGAGTTGTTAGTTGAAATTTATAAACTCGTTGTTATAGGAAAAATTGTCAATCACAGAGACCAGTATTGGTTAGACGACCGATGCCAGTACTGGAAAATGACCGACACTGGTTGGGTGATCAGTGTCGGTAGGGGCAATATGGTGAAAATGTTAAGAACTAAGTATTTGGATCTCTCTGTTATTTCACAGAGAGTTGAGAAGGTCCAAGGAGGGTGGTAGGATTTATATGAAGACTTAGTAAGGGTGATGGAGGTGATAGGATGGGTAAAATAGCTAGGGTTGGTAGAGTAGATGGTAGATGGGTGAATGGTTGTATTCGGGATAGATGAGAGTCAGATAATAGAAATGACTAAAAGACTTAAGATAAAAACTAGAACTAACAAATAAAAGTGATTTGTTTGTCTAAGAACCTATAAATCTGAAGGTGGTGGCGGTTGATGAGTGTTCGGAGATGAAACAAGTTTGTATCCAATTTCGTGGCATCAGAGCCTGTGTGCCCTATTGTAGGAGATCCAAGGTTGTGGAGGAAGAGATTGGCTACTGGTGAAGACCTGATGTTATCTGGTTCATCATCTGGTAACTTGAATGCTCAAGAGTTAGAATGCCAAAGCTTGAGTGAATGAATGACTTGAAGAACCCATGTAAAGAGTTAGAAACTTTTATTTAAGGTAATCGGCAGTGGTTAGGGAACCGGTGTCAGCTGAGGGATAACTGGCGTCGGTTAGGGATAAATGGTAAATTTTGTTAAAATTAGCCTAATTGCTCCCAAATTTGGTGTGACTGAAGTTTTAGGTCCGGGTTAGAAGTGGGAGATAACATTAAATGTAACGGGAGAGTGGTTAGAGAGATAATAGTTCATAATGCTTAGGGTTAGAACAAGTCCTAATTGGTTAGGATAAGTAGGGACTTGGTCTAAGTTCATTAATATGCTAGGAATAGATCTTGGGATGAGGTGGAGAGTTGATGTGGAAATTAACTTAATTAAGGTGATTAAATTAATTGTGAGGTGAGGTGGGATTAATTTAACTATGGGTAGTTAAATTAATTAAAATATATGCAAATGGGTATGGTGATGGGATAATATTGAATTAATGAATCAAATGGGATTGTGATCCAATTTTGGCGTCTACAATATCCTCATGGAGAGAGGAAGAATTCAAGCTTTTAAATAACATTCTAGCATTAACAAGATGTTTAACATCCACTAGAAATAAAGGTTGGACCACTTACATACACCAAATTATTTGTTGACTTGCATGAAGAGTTGATTGTCAAATTATTGATAGCATGAGGGATTTGATAATAATGGATAGATAATACAAGTTCCTATTAACACCCTCCAGTAATTATGGGGCTTATATGGTGTTGAGGTCATATTAAGGTTTGGAGCAAGGAGAACATTTTCCTAATGACCCATAACTAAACTATGAAAAGTGTAAGAAAGAATCTAACACTTTTCATCAAGATGGATGATGAGTGTTCTAAGCAAGGGTTGTTCACATATGCTCATATTTGCACTCAACATAGAGTTAAGTGTTTACAAATTCTAAACTATGAGAACATGGCCTTCCGATGTTGGTTATGCCATCAAACTGGACACCTTCAAGAGGCTTTCCCACTATTGCTCAACCTAAATTAAAAAAGAAAAGAAAAAAGTGGTTTCTTCGCAGCCTAAAGGTTGTTAGCCATTCACTGCGCATGAAACCAAAGAGTGTTCTCACCCTGGAAAGTTAGAGGCTATGAGTATTGAGGTTTCTCCTGAGGGCGGTTGTGTAAAACGGTCTCAAATATCTGAGTCTTCTAACTCATACCCAAATCAGGATAGTCCCCGCCTAGATCCTTCACAAGAATTGGCTTCCTAGCTAGGAAATTGGACTATTGTCATGAGGTCTAGAGAAAAGAAGGGGCACTTTGAGTCTCCTGTTACTCAGTCTGCTATGGCATCAGGTGTCATTACAACCTTTACTTTTTTCTCTATTTCTGGGTTCGTGCCTGAGTCTTGGTAGTTTGGCTTCTTTTGTTTTCCTTTTTTTCATTTCGTGTTGCCGTCATGGCTTCTTTGTGGGACTGTGAGTTTTTCGGTCACCCCCGCTCTTGTAACTCTTATTATATTTTTTAATATAATGTGTAGTTCCAATAGTAAACTATGATAAGTGAGTAAGGTTTTCTATGACTAAATTTAGTTGATCACATTCACTAGACTAATTATACATTTGACAAATGGTGTCATTTCCATATTGTATGGTTCTGACACAACAATTTCCGTACTTTGTACAAAATTGGTCGGGGTGCTCATGTTGCTCCAGTTTTCTAGGTTCAGTTCATCTTGTTGTTTGGATCTATTCCATGATGATTGCCAATAACAGCTATCTCTAGATTCTCATAAAATCAATTACTATCCTAAAACCCCTACTTATCTCTAGTCTTATAATTATCTCATGATTTTGTCTTTTAAGTACTACAATATTCTTTATTTATCTTTAATTTGTTTGTTTGTATCTAAATTAAACCTATTACAATAACATGTTGTCATTTTATGTTGAGTTAGTGACTTTCACCAACAATTTAATTAGATAATATATTTTGTGGGATATGCATGTGTGTGTGTGTGTGTGTGTGTGTGTGTGTGTGTGTGTGTGTGAGCGCGTGTACGCGTGCACACACACAAACATATACACATGTGTATTTGTGTTTGTATATACACAAACATACATATCCCATAAAATACAAAATATATTATCTAATTGGTGAAAGTCACCAACTTAACATACATACTTACATACATATATGTATACACACACACACACACACACATACATACATGTTTGTGTGTACCATGGTTCCTCACTCTATTAGACTGAGTGGATAACTTTATATAGAGATTAAGTAGACACACTTAACCATATCATGGCCCCCAGAGATATCAATCACTAGCTTATATATGTGAGGAGGGTACAATGTGGGTACTAGTCCATTGATTTCTTTGAATGAGGAGGTCGGCCATCCCTAATCCATTTGCAATATTTTAAAATCATGAGTAACTTGACTAGATCCATTAGAAAATGCATCTAAACTTCTCCACTATTTCCATTTTTTATCTTGCTTCTAGTATGGTGGATTCTAAAAGTTTGAGAGTTCTTCAAGAAGAAACTTTCATGTTGCTTGAGATTCCTCAAGTAGAATTTTGGGTTTGTGCCTTATCAGCCTCTACCATCCTTAGCACAATCAGGTTTGTGTCTTATCACCTTAAATGGTGTCAATCACCACCTTAGTTCAGTATGAGGATCCCAACTTAGACTTCAAAAAAAAAAAAAAAAATGGTTGAAGTTGAGATCATGATCTCACACTACTAGTTCTTTTTTTATTATTTTAGTTTATTTTGTTTGTTTATTATATTCAATAAGCTACTTGTTTTTATTTTGTTTTATTTTTATTAATACGTAGGAAACACTTCTATTGACCATTCTTGGCTAACTGTTGACGATAATATCCAAATTAAATCTAATTATCCCACTTGTTGCAGATAATTTATTATTACACTAAGAAACTAGACATTTTGGCTCTGAAAACCTCACACCGATCACACTCTTGAAAACTTCTCATAGATCACAACATTCATTGTATTGTCTTTTAAAGTTGTCACCACTTACTCCTTTCCATCCGGTGTGGACTCTGCCAACTGCAACCCACAAGTGTCGCCATCATCAATACATGTTGTTCCTCCTGTGAGATTCCCTGGTTCCTTGTAAGTATACCACCCTGCAAATATCAAGTATATGATCAAGTTGACTAGACTCAGGAGAGCAAGCAGCCGGTAGAAATTGTCTAGCCTTCCTCTGTTCAAATTGTTAGACAGCCACCCCTGATGAGACTCAGTCATGGTCAGGTGATTTACAACAGAGACCAGAAGGCTGCTAAGGAAAAATCCCAGGGCTAATGTGCTCAAGAAAAGACCAGTGCTCATTGTCTTCATGCCATCGGGGGATTCCGTAATGAAGAAATCCAGTTGCCCCGTATATAAAAAAGCTTCTCCTGCACCAACCAAGAAGAACAGTGGAATGAGGTAAAATACACTTATAGGGACTGTGGAATTTGGTTTATTCCAAAGATGATGATCTTTGGCCACCTTCAGACGTTTGATCTCTGTAATTGCAGCAGCAGCCATTGCTATAGATGATAAGCCCAACCCAAACCCAATTCTCTGTAGTGTTGTGAAACCTATTTGGCTGCCTGTCCAATGCCTTACCAGGGGCATGATTAGGCGCTCATAGAGAGCCAGTGAGAGTAGAATTGCACCCACAAAGAAAACTGTCAGCGAGGCTCCAGGGATCTCAAAGTTTTTTCCTATGCTTCTTTTCATGGTTGAGGCTTGTTCTACTGAGAAAGTTACCATCTGAGCGTAGGTGGTCCAGAACATTATTGTGGTTGCCCATATGGGCATCATTTTTATTATTGTCTTCACCTCTTCTACCCTTCTCACTGTGCATACCTTCCATGGACTTGCATAGGATGCTTCCTCCGTTGATAGGTCTACTATGGCAGCTCTGTCCAGAAACCTGCAATGTTTCACCAAGGCAATAGATCATAAAACATCAACATGAGCTTTTATCAAATCAATGGAAATTTAAACATTTTCTCAAATTAGATGAGACATTCATTTGATAGCCATGAGAGCTAGTTACATTTTAAATTGTATAACCATAGAAAGAGAAGTAGCACTCACTTGAACTGATGTGTATGGGTTATCCTCTTGTGGGATGGAGATGTTTGATCAACATCATCATACAAGTGACTTCCATCTGCAGGCAGTTTCAGTTTCCTTTTCCTCCAAGCTGCTACAAACACTTGAGCAATTTGAGTGAGTGGGCTTCCTCCTCTGCTCTTCTTGAATCTATACATCCTTGTTCCTCCTAGGAAAAGGCTGACGGCCGCCAGCATACAGGATGCACATATGCCATACCCCCAGCTTCGTCCCACGTTTTCTTGAATATAAACAAGCACTGTCACAGCAAGCAGAGATCCTAAAGTAATGCAGAAGAAGAATCGGTTAAAGAAGTAATCCATCTGATGCCTCTCTTTTTCATCATTCTCATCGAACTGATCAGTTCCAAAGCCTGAGACACTGGATTTCAACCCTCCAGTACCCAGTGCAATAAGATACAAAGACACATAGAGAACAAAAAGCTGCACTCCATCTGCAGCTTGACAATCTTGATTGCGAATGCATTGAGGAGGACTCAGTCGTGGCAGTGTAGTGGATGTTGTCAGAACGCCTATTCCCTGAAAACATAATAAAAAAAACATATAATAGCACCTTGTGTCTTAGCTTCAGACCAAGTGCATTTTTTAATATGGATATGAAAATAAAAGACTTCTCAGCAATTTATGATATGTTATTGTAGTGAAGAAAGAGCCTACCAAGAATTGAATTGTTACAAAAATAGCAATTGTCAAAGTATCTTCCCAAGAAGGAATCAGCTAGAAAACCTCCAAAGAGGCACAGAATGAAGGAAGTGCCAAGGAAGTTTGTCACTATATTTTCAGATTGTGGGCTGGGAAGATGCATGGTGTTCACCAAATATGTTACCAAGTTTACAGCTATGCTCAAAGTTGTCAACCGTTCACATAGCTCAATTCCTGCAAATATATTTTTTTAGTGCAAATGCTTTTTTTTTTAATGAATAAGATCTTATATTATATTAACAAAATAAAATGATACAAGGATAATTATTAAAAAAAAAACGGATTGTATAGAAGCACGCCCCAAAACCACAAATTCAAACTAGGCAAAAACAAAGCCAAATCACATATTTCTCTGCATGTAATACCACATTACAGTAACTGATTAGACTTTAAATACCTAGTATTAAAACTGCAGGTAACCAGCCACCAGTTTTGGCCTTGTCTACAAGACATCCCTTGTAATCAACAACACGGACTTTTCCTGCAGTGCATGGATTTTGCTCCCCATGATGCGCCTGGTACTCAACGGACAAAATTTTCAGTGCTATAATATCTGCAAGCACTGATTTACTTCTAATAGTAATATGCTTGTGAAGACTTAATTTGGCAGCTCTGCATGTAATACACTTGATTTTTCATAAGGTTTTTATGTGAATGAGTAAGATAGTGCAGATAAAACAAGAGCAAGAGAAGCCCCAAGTAGGTAGCCAACTTTGATAACTGAAAAGAAAATCTTTAAAAATGAAAAGAATAAGTTAGACCCGGAGATTGAAAGAGGTGGAAATTAAAGTTTATCTGATATACAATACTTCACGACTTAACAGAATACCTATTGCAAATTTAAAATCAGTTCCATGAATGAGAGATTTTAGAGTTGTAGAAACAGAATGCATTTAAGAGTATTTAAGAGAATATTCGTATATGAAATAGTGAGTATGTATTTAGAAGTATTTTATTGGCATAAATTTCAACTTTTAAAAAAATCACGATTTGATATTATGTAAAAATGTAAATGAAAAACTCAAAGATTATCATATACACTCATCATGTACATAAAAACGTTCTATAAAAAAATAAAAAATCCAAATGTTTATGGTTCAATTAAATGTTCTTTTTCCCAGAGTACAAATGATGAGCAATGATCATTTATATGTACCATTAGCACAAGAACTCTTTATTCTCCTTGTTTCCTTATTGTGAAAGGCAATTGGATACTGCTTCGATTTTCAAGTCTACTCTCAAATTTGTGTTTCTTTAGCACCTCACTCTTTCCTTTATATACAAAAGGAATACCACATATTGAAGATGACCATGATGATGATTGTGGGGCTGCCCTCTCATTTTTTTTATTTTCATGCCCAGGGAGGATAAGTTTGAAATGGGGAGCATGGTTTATATTTCCGCACTTGTCAGTCTCCAATATCTATCAAGCTGAAAAAAAGGTACTGTTATTTTTCAAAGTGAAAATAGATATAGATCATCACAACTGGATGGCCTACACTTACAGTGAGAAACAAATGTAGTAATGTTAGCTAGATGGTACTGTGCTGTCTCACAGTTCTGGTCTTGCCCACCCAAAAAAACAAATGAACACCCCCATAAATCATGTTTCCTATCTTCACTGCCAAACTTTTGTGGTAGTGGTTAAGTTTGCTTATTTAATAGTTGAAATAAAATTATATTTAGACATAAAATAGGATGTGTCAGATTTATTTTTAAGCAAATTTTAAATAGATTGGGAATATCAAATTATGTGATTTCTAAAATATTTAAACTAATAACAATTAAATATATTTGAAAAAATAAAAATCGTTGTTATTTTTTACCGCATTACTCTTCATAAAGTTGTTATCCATAGATTTTATTCTAATTTTTTGCTTCAGTTTTGTTCCATGAAATAGGTTATGCAATCTATTCTTTTTCATAATGAGAACCTGTCAAAGTAGATGATGTTAGGAAACTAATATTAATGTTTACATTATTTATGTATTCATTAAATACAAATGTTAGTTTTATATATATTGTTATAACAAATATATAACAATATATATTAGGGTGTGTTGTAGTTTCCTATTTTATAGGAAGTCAGTTTTCCTATTGATATGGCTATATATTAGCCTGTGATTGTAGTTCAATAGGTGTCGAATACAATATCAATATTATTTTTTCTGTGTGACAATATTGCTGTCCCAATATTTGGTATCAGAGCGATTATGGTTCTCTAAGAGGATGTGAAGGGCAGATCCATTGAGCTTTGCCCTGAGGATGAAAAGGTTATTCCATTTGTAAAGAATACATTAGTATATACTCTCTCCACTCTCCTAATTGCGGGCTGCACCCAATAGGGGTTCAAGTTTTTTTTTATGCTACGTCTTCTGAAAGTTCATCCATGTGTCGGAACTACTGTTTGAAGCCAACTGTTCGTGTCTCACTTCATTCTCCTTATCTCTGTATACAAGATCTATTTTATGCATGCCTACAAATAGATTAAATTGATGATTGGAAATTGAATTCCTTGTATTCGATTGGATATTTGCGGTTGTTTTTTGAGCAATTAGTGCACATAGCGTGTTGATCCAGCGTGGTAGGCAGCAAGGACATCACATCTAACGCACATCTCCAATGCTGGTGATCGATCCATCTACCTTGCATTTCACACAGGTCGCTCTGCCCATGCAGTCAACGTGGTGATCCGTATTCCTGTCAACAATTTGTAGTCCCCAAAGTGCTTTGGCAGATCTATCATCTAAGTCTGCGTACTCTTTTGGTTCTTTCGGTCGTCTCTTTGGAAAATACAAGAGAGATTAAGTCTCCAGATTGAGCCAATCTCCTCAAAGACCACGGTGAGCTTCTCCAAGACACCTTGCATGCAATCCACATGGATGTTCTTATCTAATGCATGCATCAGTTCTTAATTACATAGCATGGATTGTCAACATTAGAGCGTGTATTGTGGATATTGGAGTGTATCCCTCAACTGCATGAATATTCTGATCACCTGTCAGCATTCACATTTTGTGGTGTAGTTGTAAAATACCTGCCATCAATTGATTGTCAACGCAATATCATACATATATCTGAGTCGGTGTGCTTACATTCATGTGTATTGTATTATTGTACAAGACAGGTCGTCACATTATTGTTGTATTTAACTTCTCAGTTCTCTGCATCAAAAGTGATTACCAGCTAGCTGATAAAAAAGGGGTTGTTTCCAACATATATTTAGCCATTACCTCAAATTCGTCCACGTGCTTGATATACAGACTGATACTTAGGCATGCAACGGATTTACAAATTCATAGCCATCAATGGATAGATCCGCCAATGACCACGTCTTCTACAAATTACTGCAGATCTCAGCATTTCTATGGAAAGAGTTTTCAATCAGAAGGGAGCGCATTTTTTAAAAGAGAAGGTTTTATCAAAAAATTGCAGCCTCCAACAGCCAATATGGCCATTCAAATATTGGCAAGTTTCACCATGTGACCGCTTCCACTACAAGCTTCCACGGTGATTCAATATATTGCGTGAGGATTGGCATTTAGTGTTTTAAATATATATGTCTATTGTTTTAGTTAGTAGCCTTCCAGTCATAGTTTTTCTAACCTTAGATGGAGTCTCAACTTCCATTCTATATGTGTCACTATAAAGTTATTTTGTTGAGTCTAAATCAGTCTAGAATGGTCATTTTATCGGGCTTATTTGTCAAAGTCATAAAGTGTCATTTAGGTGGTTTTCAGTCTAGATAGATATTTAATTGGTCCACATTTCTCTAATTAAAAGAGTAATGTCCATTGTGTTTAAAAGTAAAGCCAATATTGTCAAATCTTATCACGTGGATTTTAAGGTCTATATTATTTGTTAGTCAAATTTTTAATGTCGTAGAAAGTATCATTATTTCGTGTCAATAATTTTGTTATCAATGAGTCAAAAAAATAAGTCATTGTAAAATTTTCGGTGTTAACTGACGTCCGAAAAAATAAAGTGTTTCACATTGTGGAAGGGAAGAAAAGAATAAAATCAATGTGGAAACAAATGAGCTTCATATCCAAATCCGGCTGAGTTAGCAGCGTGTTAATGGAGGATGGAGGCATCAGAGGCTGGAGGTCAGAGAACGACCTCTCGTTACTCACCAACGACGGGGCCGCACAGAATGATTTGGTGGCACAGGTGTGCAGTGTGAGTACTTGTTTTTTGAGTTTTGCAGTGTTCTAGATTCAGTTGTGTGGTGTGAATTTTAGCTTGGTGTGATTCTTTTTCAGAGTTCCTGTTGTGTGTTGAATAAGTGAAATGTTCACATTGAGGGGGGAACATGATCAACATGATCCAATGTTCCATTTTCAGTTTTTCAGTTGAGTATGTGGCTTTTCCTATTTCCCCAAATGCAAAAAACATAGTACAGAACAAATAACACAGTGAAATGCAGCATCATGAGGCTTGATGAGGTAGAACAGTCAGATGTGTTCCTGTTCGTACCTAGGTTTGTGGTTAGCCTCTTGAAAACCATTGAAGGCTGTTCAAATGTGTTCCTGCTTGAGTTCCCACACTGCTAGGTCAGATGTGTTCCCTAGAGTGACTGGTTGATAAGTAGATGATTCCTGAGCGTGTTCCCATCCTCGTCGGTCAGATGTGTTCCCGACAGTGCTTGGTCGATAAGAAGTTGATGTGTTCCTTCTTCTACCTTCAGTTCGAGTGTGTGCCAAGATCATGAGCGCGCAGAGGCGGCAGGCTGCAAAGGAAGTGTGAAAGTTCTAATGTTACCATGTAAACATTAAGGGGGGGAATGTTAGGAAACTAATATTAATGTTTACATTATTTATGTATTCATTAAATACAAATGTTAGTTTTATATATATTGTTATAACAAATATATAACAATATATATTCGGGTGTGTTGTAGTTTCCTATGTTATAGGAAGTCAGTTTTCCTATTGATATGGCTATATATTAGCCTGTGATTGTAGTTCAATAGGTGTCGAATACAATATCAATATTATTTTTTCTGTGTGACAATATTGTTGTCCCAATAGATGAAGGATGTTAAAACTCAATCGAAGCGTGTAGTGGACTATGATAAAGACCTAAACAAAAATATTTACCTAATGTATGACAACCTTCTTGTAGATCAACTGTTTTGTTATGGATTGTTTTGAGTTCTCTGTTTTTTTTTTTTTTGTGTAACATGTTTTGTTAATGAATATTTTATTGTAAGTCTTTCCCTATAAGAGTGTATTGTTCTCTATTAATATATACTTTAATTCATCTTTCAATAAAAATTAATAATATATGTATATGTATTTATATATGTGTGTATTCAATTAATAAATTTTTTATTCAAATTATAAATTGAATAGAAACCATAATTATTGAATGCCCAACACTTTTAAATTGAATAAAATATATTATAATCAATTAATTAGAAAGAACTTTCAAATTTTATTTTTTAATTTATTTTTGTACTGTTTATAATGATTGTTTAACTCGAAGATAGACTTAATCACCATGATTTCCCTAATATATTAATCTCCTAGTAATTTAACTTGTACAAATGCTTGGAGTGTCATCTGTCTTCTCTATTTGTTTAAAGCAAAGATGACCATTTTGTTCACTAGTTGGTTGTTTCATTTGCTACTATTATGAACGATTGGAGGAATTATAATAATAGCTATTAACTTTATTTTTTATCAATATTTTTGTATATTAATTATGATAGGATAAGTTAACAATACGATATATTTTATTTTTTAAATCTGTTTTTTATTTAAATTAGAATGTTTTTTCTTAAAAAAAACATTTTAAAAAGAAAATAATAATATCATTAATTAATATAATGTAAATACATAAAATTCAATTCAATTTTATATTCAACAAATAAATTTTAAAAGAAAACTGTGTTTATATAACTGGATAAGATTGTATTTGCTCTCAAATTTTGAACAATATATTTGCTGCTTTACTCAATCTCCACACCTGAACTTGTGTTTTTCGCAATAAAATCTACCATAATAATTCTTGTATGGAATGAAGTAGAAAAGAAGATGGAAAGCCAGAAGTAGCACTAGGAGACAAATGGTAAGAAGCAGAGGTGGCCATGCCTCATGCATCGTATATCCAAATGTAACAAACAAAAAGTCTTATATTTTGAAGGGTCCCACTCCCATCAGCATGGATGTGGAGAGTCAAAGCTGCTTCCAACTTGAATCTATTACAGGAAGGACTGTATTTGGATGAAGCTTTCATAAATGCCATGTGTATGAATATCAATGGCCGCCACCAAGGGACATAATGGATGGGAACCATTTAATTTTAAAGTACTCAAATGCACATGAGGCCTCAAATATTATGCATATTATATATACATGCCACATCAATTAAAAAGTATTTTTTATTCTATGCAGTAAATCGCAAATTGATGGACGCTCCACAAGAGTGAAATAAAGTTTCTCGTTCTGGACGAAGTCATTGTATGTGTAATTGGCGCAAGTAACAGTCATGACTTTTTGTAACGAACCTAATCATTACAAATATAAAAGGAATAAAGTAGATATAGGGTATGAATGTGGGTTGTGTGTGGATAAAGGTGTAAATGTGAGAGAGAGTGTATAGGGCAATGTGAGTGTATGTGTACGAGTAAGTGTGGAAGAGGTATGTATGTATGAAAGTATGATGGAATAAAAACCGACATAGTGGAGCTAAATACATATGTATTCGTTGATTCTATTATCTAAGTGTGTGTGTCTATACACACATATATGTACATATAACATAGTTAAACTAATATACATATAAACATAAACATGTGTATATATACACACATGTATACATATACATATAGCATTATGTTTGTTGGATATTTTGTTAGGCTAAACTATGAGGTTCAACCACAGTACACAGGATCAAATCCCTCTTCAAAGACAAGTGAGGCAATATGTTTATTACTGATCTAAAACACAGTAGAAATTATATGTACAATATTCACACTATTCTAACCATTGGGGTTGGGATACAATCCCAAAATCCATATCAACACGAGATGGAGATATTACAATTTTAGAAATAGAATGGATTAGAAAGGAAACTATTATAGACGAAGCAGAGCGGGAAGGGAATGAGAGGAACGTATTTTCTTTCAAGCAAACATAGATCAAGAAATACTTATACGAGTTTTAGATAATGGGTGTAATATTTGAAACGATTAAAATAATCAAGAACACTAAACAAAGAATAACTTAAGATCTTGGATGTAAGAACAATCTCTCAAGATAGATGAATCCCACAACACAAAGTTTGCAAAATAACACTTGTTTCTATTCCTCAATGATTAAAAAGAAAATACAAAATTTTCCTTCTTCTTCACAATAGCTCTCAATATTCTAAAAATCTCTCTTCCCCCCGCTTTTTGGAATGCACAAGCATCCCTTATTTATAATAGAAAGAGCAGAGAGAAAATAGGATGAATCCTAGAAAATAGTCATTTTACCAAGAATCCTATTTTGCTTGAATCTCACGTAGGAGAACAAGTCAAAATTTGCTTCCTATGTGACAAAATGAAAATGGAAAAGACGTGTCGATCCCTGGATGGAAATGACATGAAACATTATGCTTATTTTGTTTCGTCGTCCTTGTCTTCCTCCAGCGAAGCTTGTTTGTCTCGAAATTCTTGGAACTTCCGGATTATGTCTTGCATCTCAGCTTCATCTGGCGCACTGGAATAATCACTTAGAACCTCGCAAGTTTCCTGGGTGTCACTTGTGTTGCCAGGAAGTTTCTTCAATCTCTTATTAAGTTTCCTTAGTGATTCCAAAACATTCTCAATCTTTATGAACTTATCAATGGTTTTCAGATCAAAGACAGAAGTTGGTTCGTGCTGGATTGATTCTTGGATTTGTTTATAGAGATCGTCAGTAGGTAAAATATTCTAGCTTTCATCCAACACCTTGGCGAAGATCCTGGACAGCTCCTCTTCTATGTCGTTGGTGTCATCAACCAATTGATCTCTAGATTCCCTTAACTTGCTGCAAGCTTCACTGAGAATCTTTATTCTGAATCTGATGGCTTTGGTTAGCTGGAAATGCTTATCCCCATGCAGAATGATTCCTTCTTCCATCAAGATATGGGACAAAACTTGTTTTAGCGCATTAAGAGCCTCAAAAGTCAACTCAAGGTTCCTGACTTCCTGTGAAAATTCATCATCCATTTTGTCGCCATCTTTCTTTATTTCCTCCACGGATTTATAAACCTCCACCATGTCATCAATGACCTCTCTTCCTTGTAGGAGTAGCCTCTGAATCCATTCATCAACCATTCTCCCCTTCTCATTGATCTTTTCAATCATAGGTACCAATGAGAAATCAAACCTGATTGGAGTAGGGGTAAAAGATTATGGTATTGACTGAGAAGGCTTTGGGAGCTTAAGCAATACCTCCGTCAACTGTTCAACTTTCTCCTTTAGCTCATCTCTGCTCACCTTCGTTTCCTTCAGCGTCTGACACAAAACATTCATGACATCATGGGCATCGTGTTGTGCTCCTTCTATTGTTACCTTTCCTAGATTAACCCTTGTAATCTGATAATCAGTGACCATTATATCTTCCTTTGTTTTGTTGGCCGCGGGAGTGCCAATCTCTGCAAACTTATGCCCTGAGGCATTAATTGAAACCCTTGAAACCGTTTTGGGTTTCTTGGCAGATTTGGCAGGAGAGGCCTTGAGTGAACTGAAGTTAAAGGCTGGTAGAGGAACTACCACCTTCCTCTTCCTTGGGGTCTAATCAATTAACCATTTAGGTACAGTGGAAGAAGTTGCCCCTATCAGAGGTGTTATGGTTACATATGTAGGTGGAGGAAGGTTTACTTATGGAGTAGCGATGATTGCAAGTGTTGGTGACTATGGGGATAGATTCAGTGAATGAAGTTGTAAAAGGAGGAGGCATTGTTATCCAAAATTCCCCCCCCCAGGGGTAATTTTGATAACATGGCATCAGAATATCCAAATCCCAAGAAAATTGATTGATTCAGAGCAAAAAATCAGGCTTGCAAGGTCCCTTCAGGTAATTTTCTAACTCCCCTGGCCGAGGAAAAAAGGAACAAGCTCAGAAAGTGCGGAGAAGGTTGCAGAAAGCAAGTAGTTCGGGCCAGGAAAATTTGTGAAAATCTAAGTCCCAGTCCAGCACAAGTTGGATCAAATGGGACAAAAGTACGCGAACCACCCGAACCGCCCGAAATGAGTCCAGGCGGCCCACTAAGCATTTGGGACAAGTGAGACTAAAGTCGAAATGTCGGTTTGACCGAGAGAGAGAATCGGCCAAAATAGTTCGGGACGAATGGAACAAATGGACGCGAAATGCCCGAACCGGCCGAATCGCGCGAAATCATGATTGGGACGCCGCGGGACAATAGGGCGCGAACCGGCCGAAACCGGCCGAAAAGGGTCAAGTCAGTCCGAAGCAAAGTGGGACAAGCGCGGCCTTCGGCCGAAATGAGCACAAAGGGGCCAAAATCAAATCATCTGGGACAAATGGAGGCAAAGTACGCGAAGGAGCCGAGAGCCAATCAGAAGCTGCCACGTGTCCTCACAAGGGAAAAGGTCAAAAATCAAAGGGCGAGTTTTCGAGCGCTGATCCGAACCAATGAGAAGCTGCCATGTATCCAAGCGAAAACCCCACACAAAGGGATATGTCGTGTCCAAACCCGACGCACAAAGGAAATCAGGTTTCAGTCGGGAAAACATGACGGAGAAACATGGCGCAAGAACATGTCGGAAGGGTTGAAAAACCCGACACCTAAGAAATGTGTCGGATCACAAAGAAAATTGGGTTTCATAGTCGGGGAAACAAGTCGGAAAAGCATGGGGCGAAAACATATGTTGAGCCACCTCCCAAACCCGATGCATATGGAGAGGAGAATCCCGAACCCGACGGGCTGAAGACCTTTCTCATCCAATCAGAGTCTGCCACGTGTCATCCAGGTGGGCAATGTGCGGGAAAATATTTTAAAAATCTGTTTTCGCCTGTTCCGTGCCCTAAATCTCTCAAATCGTCATATCTTTTGATCCAGAGCTCGGATTTGCATGTTCCCTTATATCAACGGAAATCTAGTGAAATCCTCTACAGATTATGGGGCTAATCTCGAGTTTTGGTTAGTATAGAGAGAGAAAATCGAGAAACGGCTCTGACATGTGGTAATGACAGAAGTGTGACATTTCAGCGACCAGTTTTAATGCAACAGACAGCCCCGCGTTTTGCCAGGATCCGTCGCTTCTACCATGATAAAATGGACCTGGAGGTGGTTGGAGAGATCTGACTTTCCTCTTTCTTCCTTCTCTCATTCTTCCTATATATTGTAAGGAGTGGCAAAATATAAAAAAAAGTTGTTCATTCTTCTCTGCTCGGCCCCTCCCCTTCTTTTCTTCTCTAGGGTTGAAAATGGAGTTCGACCTCCTCCCTTTCTCTGTAATGGCGTTCCTGCATTTTACCATTAATGGAATGATGTTCTGTGCAAACCTCTGGAGCAACAAAACGTGTTCTGTGATGCATTTGTCCAGAGAGGTGTCTGTCATTGCAGGTCTGGAGCTGTGTTCATGGAGTTTTGGGAAATTTTCATCTATCCTTGGGGTTGTGATGCTTCTGTCCATCCTTCCCAATGGCTCACCTCTCTTTGTCCCATGGCAGTTTTGATAGATGTTCAACATTCTCCTTCTCTGGTGTATCACCGTTTTAGTGTAGGCTTTTACTGTTCTTCCCCTCTCTCTCTCTCTCTCGGTCTCCTTGGCATGGTTAGATTAGGATTAGATTAGCTTGCCTGCACTGGAATAGCTTGTGGCAGGTAGTTTAGGTGCAGGAACCAGCCTTCTCTGGAGATTCCTCTCTCGGTTTTACAAGTCCCACGCTTGGAGAGAGGTTTCCATGTTGTGCAATCACACTGGATGCCTGAACATCAACCTAGAAATGTGCGTCCAGGGGTTTGTGATTTTGCACTAACAGTTTTGGCACGCCTGGTGGGACCTTAGAGGTCTTTCACTTCATCTTTTGCAGGTTGATGTGTTCCTGTGAAGTTTTCAGCCTTTGGAGGCACTTGCAAACACATCTGGCGACTCCATCTGGTCAACAACCATCTCTGAAGTTGCAGACCTTCCTTTCCATTCATTTCCATACATTTTCATCCATCTTTCTTTCCATCCCTTTCATTCTTTTCCATTCCATGAAGTTGTACAATCATGACTTCATTTCCATCATGGATTTCACATCAACAACAGCAGTATATTCCACCTCCAACATGTTGTACAAATCCTCCAAATCAGCATTTTGAGCAGATTCAAGATCAGTATGCATACCCATATGAGCAGCAGTGCCAAAGTCAGTTTGGCTATGGAGCTTTCCAAGAGCAAGAGTATGCATACAATGAAGACCATCAGATCCAAGATGCTGGTCTGTTGGAGAAAATCCAAAAGATGGAGGAGGGGATGGTGCAGTCCAGGGCTCAGGCACAGATGAGAGCTTTTGGAATCGGTTGTGGAGCACCCTGTCCATGGGTGGGATCTTTTCCAAGTCATTACAGCCCTCAGGAGAAGCTTGACTTCATGATTGCAATGCTGCCTTTGCTTGCAAAGTGGATTGTAGAAATAGAAAGGCCTATGAGACTTGTGTTCAGCAACCTTGTCAATGGGTAAATTCTACACCATCTCATGCCTGGTCTTTTCTCTTTCCCAATTGTTTCAGTTCATCTCAGTGTCAAGTTTCAAACTCCTCCATCTGCTGTCCCAAATGTTGAATCCATTTCTCCACCTCTCAGTCTTCCACCACATCTCGATTCTTCTTTCCTTTTCCCTTCCAAACAGTCATCCCCTCCACAAGAGCTAAGAGAAACACCCCCTCCTCCAAAGAAACAAGAGGTTTCACCTCCTCCACCACCACAAAAAAATGTCAAATCAGTTGAGTTTCAACCTATCCCTCCTTTTGCATTCCCAATTCCATGTGGGAAAGAAGAAATTGTAAAAATCAGTCATCAAGGACAGCAGGAGGAAGAGCCAAAAAAAAAAGAAATGACAGACAACTTGAAGGTTTGGGCTGCCAAATTTGGGATGACAAAGATCCCCTTGATGGTCAAGCCTACAGAAGAAGCTAGGGTTGGAGAGCAAATGGTGGTCAGGACTGATTTTGTTGCAGCAGAAGAAGAAGATCTTGCAGCCCCAACTTGTCCTCTAGAGCAGCAGATTGAAGAGTTTGACTTGACAAACTTCATGCTGGAGAAGGAGTTCAATCAAGAGCAAGATTGCCTTCAAACATTGGAGGAAGGAGAAGCTGCTCCAAATCCAAAAGAAGAGGAGCACAATCTAGCTATGGAGGAGAAAAACGCAGATCCAAGGGCTTTGAGCACAAAGCAGGTTACAGAAGAACCTTCAGTTCTTCTTTCCACTTCATCTCTCTCAAGTTCTAGCACTGAAAAGGAGTTTGATCTCTCAAACTCAATATTGGAGAATGAAGGAAACCATGGTGGTCAAGTTGCAGATCAAGAGGACACCATGGAGGAAGTTGAAAACGAGCAGCAGGACAGCAATGAGGCAGTTTACCTGTCAGATTTGGAGGACTGTTTTGATGGAGAAGAGCTGGTTGAGCTTTCACCTTTCTCTCTTTCATCATCCACATTCCAAACACCAGAGCCTGCTGCCATGAAGGAGAGCATTCAATTGCAGCAGCCTGCATCTTATAGCAGCCCTTTGGAACCAAAATTGGAAGATTCTAAATCTTCCATGTTCTTCATTGGAGGAAGAGAAAGGACAGAAGGGTCCTACCATTTCTTCCACATCATCCATTCAAGAGGGTCTACAAGAAGACTCCATTCTTGGAGTTGAAAATCAGAGCTATGGGCATATCAAACGGATCAGACCTTGCCCAATCAGGTATTTGGCTTCATTGGAGCCAAAGGAGAAGCCACAACCAGTCATGCTTGCTTCTGAGCATGAGGACGAGCTACAAAGTACCAAGGATCAGCTGCCATACCTCTTCAATCCAAATGCAGAGCAACTAAAAGAGGTATTGGATTTTTCAGTTGATACCTTGATGATTTGGATAGAAGACCAGCTTCTTGTTGATTTTCCATCCATCCAAAAAGCCATGATCAGTGCCAAATCAATTGCATGGCTGCCAATTTTGAAGAAAGGAAGCTATTTCTGCACAACCAGTTGCAGGATTTGTTTAGCTTGCCTTTGCTTCCAGTTAGAGTAGAGTAGCTAGGTTTTCTTTCAGCAGAAGAAGTGCTTGTGCACACTCTGCATGTTCCATTTGGGGCATGTATGATTTTCAGTTTTGTACATAGTTTTTGGTGTTGCTGGTTTTGCTCTTGCACAGTTCTTTTCAGTGGTTTTTGGTGAGAACAACTCCATGCCCGGTGGGTTTCAAGTGGCTCAGAGGAGAGATTTTCAAAGTTCAGATCAGTTTTCAGGCTATTACTTATGACTCCATGCCCAATGGATTGCTTCAGGCTACTGGTCTTTTCATCTAGCAGGCAGATGACCCCGTTGAGTCGCCAAATTGTTATCCAAAATTTCACCCCCCCAGGGTAATTTTGATAACATGCATCAGAATATCCAAGTCCCAGGAAAATTGATTGATTCAGGGCAAAAATCATGCTTCCAAGGTCCCTTCAGGTAATTTTCTAACTCCCCTGGCCGAGGAAAAAAGGAGCAAGCTCTGAGAAAGTGCGAAAGAAGGTTGCAGAAAGCAAGTAGTTGGAGGCCAGGAAAAAATTTGTGGCTAAGTCCCAGTCCAGCACAAGTTGGATCAAATGGGACAAAAAGTACGCGAACCACCCGAACTCGGCCGAAATGAGTCCAGGCGGCCCACTATGGGACAAGTGGGACTAAAGTACGCGACGGGGCGCGAAATGCCGGTTTGACCGAGAGAGAGAATCGGCCGAAATAAGCACAAAGGGGCATCGGGACGAATGGAACAAATGGACGCGATGGCCGAACCGGCCGAATCACGCTCATCACAAGGAGCCCAAAAGCAATTGGGACAAGCGTGGGACAATAGGGCGCGAACCGGCCGAACCGGCCGAAAAGGGTCCAAGTCAGGTCCGAAGCAAAGTGGGACAAGCGGGCCAAAAATTTGAGCACAAAGGGGCCAAAATCAAATGGGACATCCGGGATAAATGGAGGTGAAGTACGCGAAGGAGCCGAGAGCCAATCAGAAGTTGCCATGTGTCCTCACAAGGGAAAAGGTCAAAAAGTCAAAGGGCGAGTTTTCGAGCGCTGATCCGAACCAATGAGAAGCTGCCACGTATCCAAGCGAAAACCCCACACAAAGGGATATGTCGTCGGGTCGTCCAAACCCGACGCACAAAGGAAATCAGGTTTCATAGTCGGGAAAACACAACAGAGAAACATGGCGCAAGAACATGTCGGAAGGGTTGAAAAACCCGATACCTAAGAAATGTGTCGGAGGGGTTGGAAAGCCTGACGCACAAAGAAAATCGGGTTTCATAGTCGGGGAAAAAAGTCGGAAAAGCATGGGGCGAAAACATATGTTGAGCCACCTCCCAAACCCGATGCATATGGAGAGGAGAATCCCAAACCCGATGGGCTGAAGACCTTTCTCATCCAATTAGAGTCTGCCACGTGTCATCCAGGTGGCAATGCGCGGGAAAATATTTTAAAAATCTGTTTTCCCCTGTTCCGTGCCCTAAATCCTCAAATCGTCATATCTTTTGATCCAGAGCTCGGATTTGCATGTTCCTTATATCAACGGAAAGCTAGTGAAATCCTCTACATGATTATGGGGCTAATCTCGAGTTTTGGTGCATTCTAGAAAGAGAAAATCGAGAAACAGCTCTGACACGTGGTAATGACAGAAGTGACATTTCAGCGACCAGTTTTACTGCAGCAGACAGCCCGCCGTTTTGCCAGGATCCGTCGCTTCTACCATGATGAAATGATTTAAAATACGACCTAGAGGTGGTTGGAGGAGATCTGACTTTCCTCTTTCTTCCTTCTCTCATTCTTCCTATATATTGTAAGGAGTGGCAAAATATAAAAAAAAGTTGTTCATTCTTTCTGCTCGGCCCTCCCTTCTTTTCTTCTCTAGGGTTGAAAATGGAGTTCGAACCTCCTCCCTTTCTCTGTAATGGCGTTCCTGCCTTTTACCATTAATGGAATGATGTTCTTTGCAAACCTCTGGAGCAACAAAACGTGTTCTGTGATACATTTGTCCATCCTCTCTCGTTTTTGCTTGTCTTCTTCTTGCCTCTCTTCATTGCAGGTGTCTGTGCATGTTTGAATGTTCATTGCAGGTCTGGAGCTGTGTTCATGGAGTTTTGGGACATTTTCTGTGTGAAATCTATCCTTGGGGTTGTGATGCTTCTGTCCATCCTTCCCAATGGCTCACCTCTCTTTGTCCCATGGCAGTTTTGATAGATGTTCAACATTCTCCTTCTCTGGTGTATCACTGTTTTAGTGTAGGATTTTGCTGTTCTTCCCCTCTCTCTCTCTCTGTCTCCTTGGCATGGTTAGATTAGGATTAGATTAGCTTTCCTGCACTGGAATAGCTTGTGGCAGGTAGTTTAGGAGCAGGAACCAGCCTTCTCTGGAGATTCCTCTCTCGGTTTTACAAGTCCCACGCTTGGAGAGAGGTTTCCATGTTGTGCAATCACACTGGATGCCTGAACATCAACCTAGAAGCCTGATGTGCGTCCAGGGGTGATGTGATTTTGCACTAACAGGCATATCTATGGCCATCTTAGGTCCAGCAGAGAGAGGTGATAGGTCGGAGAAGATGCTGGCCATGACTGATGAAAGTGGCGTAGAAATATGAGGTGAGGAAGATTGGGAAGGAGGAGGTAAATATTCTAAAGTCAAAGCTTGAGAAGCAAGAGAGAGACTTAGTTCTGATGAGCAATCAACAAAAGGAGAAACGAGAGGTTGACCAACCTCATCTTCTGAAGGAATTTTTCCTTGTTCTAGTGGAGGAGATGAATCTAGTACCTCAACTTTTGTGAAGGAGTGGCAGATGATGTGGCTCCTTGCTTTTCTCCCTTTCTGACAAACTTAAAATTTATCTGCCTCTTGGTAGGGCTTTTATCCTCTTCCCTCTCTCCCTTGGAGGGTCCCACTTCTAAAGTAGCTATTTTTGAAAAGTTCTTTTCCTTATAACTCATTCCCCAAGAAATGAGCCATGCCCTGGTATGGATAAGAGTATGAGCAGCTCTTTCAGCGATAGAAGCTTTTTCAGCAACAAACCAATCAATGGCTGGGAATCTGTGTTGGTCTCCATCCGACTATTTGTACCTAGTGTCCAGGATAATTTCATTGTCCACAGTGCCTTCGGGGATATTAGATAGATCTAACATCTAAATTTCTTCAAGCGTTAGTCTGTTGTTGTCTTTTCTTCGGATGGCAACTTCATCCCTAAGATCAACCCTGATGTCTTCCACATTGGGCACATGCATTACAAGGTTCCATATGACTTGAGGACTCCTCGGATGTTGAATCCCTCCCTGAGCTTCATATGTTTCTTCAATTTGTCCTGAAGCTCATGCACCATGTTCTTGGCCTTAACCACTGTAGAACATGTATACCTTCCGATGGAAATAGGGAAGGAGACAACAACCTTGTGTTTATTTGTTGGAATTTGTGAAAATCCAATAATTGTCTAACTAACTCTATAAGGATCAGTTTGTCACCTAGGAACCTAGGCAAATGGAAAGGGTTACCATGGAACCTTACCACCCGAAGATAAGTAAACTTCTTGAATTGCAAGAAAATGCAACCCCATTTTGACACTTCAGCCCATGCTTCATCAGAAACCCTTCTTTTCCTTAGATCAAGATCCAACCTGTAAATGTTTTCATAGAAGAAAGCATCGTTCACTCTTCTATATTGGTCTTCAAACCCTTTTATTGTCAGCTGAGGGAAGTACCGATATATGTGTTCCATTGCTCGGTTTCCCTTCGCATCTAGACCTGGGTAGTTTCTCATGCATGCTACTGGATAGGTGACATATGTCATCATATAGAACTTGCCAGTAGAAAAGACTATTTTCATTTGGGAGTCGATCTCGTCACTTATTAGGCTACCCCAATCAATCCCTTGCTCATTCTTCTTTATGATGACCATGAATTGGTACATCCACCCTTGGGAAATATTTTAACTTTGGGAGTCCAAATAGTCGACTCAGCAGGGTGATGATATCACTGATTTCAAGAATAAAATCACTTCTAGGGACCGACTTGGGAAACCTAGAAACAGTTGGCTTAGCCTTGATCAAGAACTTCTTGTTTACATGCTTGATGAAGTCTTCCTAATCTTTTTCCTAGGCCTTTTGTGTTTATTTAAGGTCAAAATCAACATCCTCCACAAAGTCAGGCAACCTTAGGAGTTGATCAAAGTAACCTCCATCCAATTTCACTATAGACTCTCCTGCTTGATTTCTTACTGAGCGGGAGGCTGAGTCATAGTTGGAAGCACAAGCCAGGATGAATTCAGGGCATTGAGCTGATATTGGAAATCCTACTGCAAGAGGGAGACCACTTCTGGCTATTGACTTCATCTAGGAATTCTGAGAAGAATCCTCAATTCTCTTCCAGAAGTCCTCCATATCTATATTGTCGAGTTCTATGTCCCAAATGTCATAATTGCAGCTTATGTAAGAAGAATACTCCATCTTCTGATACTTATACTTCATCTTTCCTTCTCTATCTGACTTATCCTTAGATTGGTCGGGGTCTAACTTGAGGAGTCTTGAAGAAGAAATGTCTTGATGATTTCTGGAAGAGAAATCGGGCTTGAAAGTTTGTTAGACAAGTGCACAGACCCACAACACTGTTTGTCTTTTGAGACTTGCAAAACACCTTTGGAAACTTGACACAATGGAGTGTATGTCGGAAGTCAGGACATGCTGAGCATCAATGAAAACTTGACACACTGCGGAAGAGAGGAAGTGTCAGACAAGTAGGAAAACCTGACACACACGGCGGAATCTGGAGGATGTCGAGCAAGTAGAAATTCTCGCTAGACTGCTAATCCTGATGGATGTCAAGCACCTAGCAAAACCCAAAGTAAGGTAGAAAAAGTGAAATGTTAAACACCTTGCAAAACCCGAAACAAGTATATTGGGTTTCTGATGTGTCAGAACATGAAAAATTCCCGCCTCATGATCACTTAGGAATTTCAGAATCATTTTGAAATCTACAAGTTACAACCTATGAAATATAAGTAAATAACCTAGGGTTAAATTTCAAACAAGAACCCATATGGGAAAAAGACAAGAAACAAGGAAAATAACCCAAAACCCTAAACCAGAAATGAGGGAGGAAATAAAATGAAAATTCCAAACAAACACCTCATAAATAACCCAAAAAGCTTCAAAATAGAAATAACAGAAGAATACCTTCAACTAGCATGCAAAACGATAAAAAATAACTGACAAAATCAATCGGGAATCTCGATCGGGTTTGGAGGTAGAAGAAGCATCAACGAAAATCCAACGCATAAAAAATGATAAGGTAACAAATGATGTGGAAAAACCAACTATTTATAATAACCTAGCATTAATTACACCTCACTTGACATGTGTGCCAACTTCCAGACAACTAGACATTAATGCAATGTCATTATGCTTGGAGCGTCCAAAAACCTGATACAAAGGATTTTACTCAATTCGGGTTTCGGGTTTCAAGAAACAAGTGACATAAAACATGCATTGGGCAAAGCATGTTCTTATGCTTGAAAATTTTGAAAACCCAACACAATGCTTAGGCAATCAGGTTTCGTGTTTTGGGGAACATGAGGCATAAAACATGCAAGGAACATGTTTTCATGCAATGAAAACCCGAAAACATGAAAATCTCTTTCAAAGGGAATTTTAAGAGATTTTTTCAAAATTTTCCTATGGTTATATCAATTTTAGCTGAAATCACTAAAACAAGATAACACATTATACGAGTTTAACTATATGTGTGTGTGTGTGTGTGTGTAGATATATATACATATATACATTACACATGTGTGTGTATATATGAAACCATCAACATTTGTATACACACAACACACACACACACACACACATAATCATTATATATCCATTTACATATAACATAGTTAAACAAGTATATTATGTGTCTGTGTTATCTTACTTGTCTTTGTGATATTACATATATGTTGAATATGTAGGCTTACTTCAATTTTTGGTTTGTAGTTGTGTTAGGTGTTTTTTGTTTAATCAATCGTATCCACCTCTGTATACATCAACTCTATTTGGATGAAAAAACTTAATAAAATAACAAAAGCATAAAGTTTATGCCAACATTTGGTGACTGAGCCTATGTCTAGTTAATCAATGCCCAAGGGTGGATACCCATTATTGTTTTGGAATCCTATAATTAGTGAATTAGAAAATTGGTAGGAAGACATGAGAACATTTTTGCAAAGAGAAATTTTATTTAAAAGACAACATGACACTCTCATACCTACGTTGTAAATGCTTTCTTTAGATAAGAAGAAGGAGATTTTTGTTCTCCTTTTCCTGACTTGTTGGGGCATTGGATCCTATTGGTGCTCAAATTAATCTCGCCCCCATTTGGTTAGGATTTACCATCGTTTTTTGTTATATTTTTCTATTTTCCCTATAGGGGTGCGAGTTGGCTTTATGGTTCTTCTGTGTATGGTTTATTCTTTCCTCTTTTTCGGTCGAGGATCATGTCTGGATATGCATTATTTGGCGGTTTCTTACAAGGAACCTGTTGTGTTTTAAGTTTTGAAGTTGGAGGGATCACCTGTTGTGTTGGTTGTGGAGCTCAATTACTTCAGTTTAGCATGCAATAGAAACTTGCTAATAAATACAGTAACCGTATCGGTCAAAGGGGAATCAGCATCGGTCACCTAGGACTGGCATCAATCAGGAAGGACCGGCATTGGTTAGGCAAGGGAGGAGCTAGCATCAGTTAGGGATAACCAGCGTTGATTACCTGTGCGAGGATATTTTAATTAACTCTCAAGAATTAGATCTATTTTTAGCATTAAAGTATTTCTATTGATTGTAATTGCATGGCTAAGTGCCCTAAGTCTATAAATGACTATATAAGCATAAAAGCTAGGGTTTAGAAGTAAGATAATTAACAAGAATTAGAAAGAACTTGCAAAAGGTTGGTGAGAGAGAATTCTTCGTGATGAAGCAGAAGCTTGAGAGAGAGAAAGCACTGTACATCTGAGAGGTGTGGAAGATTGTAAATCTTCATTGTATATCTTGTCAAAGATTTGGATAATAGATTGGCTTATTTCTTGGTGGACATAGCCCACACTGGGTGAACCACGTTAAATATGGTGTTGATTTATGTCTCTTGTTTTGTATATTTCTTCTGGTAGAATATCTACTTTTATTTACATGTATGCTTAGATATGATATATTGTCTGTACAATCGGTGTGTTAACCCCAACAACTAGTATCATAGCTTTGTTTGGAGGTTTTGTGTGTTGATAGACTTACTCACAGAGGGGTTTCTGATTGAGTGGGAGCTACAGCAATGGCAGAAGAAAACAAATATAAGGTAGAGAAATTTGACAGTCGTAATTATCAATTATGGAAGATGCAAATTGAGGATTATTTGTATCAAAGAGATTTGTATTTACCATTGGATGAGAAGTCTAGACCTATGAAGATGACTGATGAAGAATGGAATATTCTTGACATAAAGGTTTTGGGATCTATAAGATTGAGCCTGACAGCATCCGTGGCTTCTAATATTACAGAAGCAGCTTCTACGGTAGAGTTAATGAAATATCTTGCTAATTTATATGAAAAACCTAGTGCTTCAAATAAAGTTTATTTGATGAAGAAACTATTTAGTTCTAAGATGCATGAAGGTGAATCTACATCTAGTAATTTGAATGATTTCCAATCTATTGTAAATCAGTTAAAATCAGTTGTAATACCATTTGATAATGAAATAAAATCACTTTTACTCTTATGTTCTTGCCTGATAGTGGGGATAACTTGGTAATGGTTGTTAGTAATACAACATCTGCTAATAATATTTTGAAGTTTGATGATGTGGTTAGTATAATCTTGAATGAAGAAATTCACAGGAAGAGTACAAAGGAATCATCATCTGGAAATGCTTTGAATGTAGAAAGAAGGGGCAGGTAGAAGGAGAGATCCAAGAGTAAGAGTAATGGGAAATCAAAGTCAAGGGATAGCAGATCTAAATCCAGAAGTAAGGGAATTACTTGTTGGAAATGTGGAAAGAAAGGACATGTAAAGAAAGATTGTTAGTCAAAGGATAAAGAGAACCAACAACCAGATAAAGGTAAAGAAGCAAATCTTACTACATTAGAGGTAATGCAAGATGCTCTTATTCTTTCTTTAGATAATAGAATTGAATCATGGGTTTTAGATTCAGGAGCTTCTTTCCATGCAGACCCTAATAAGGGTTATTTCAGAAATTATGTCCAGGGCAATTTTGGGCATGTTTATTTGGGTGATGATGAACCTTGCAGTATTACTAGTAAAGGGGAACTTCATCTAAATTTACAGAATGGAAATACATAGGTATTGAAGGATGCGAGGCATGTGCCAAGACTATGGAGAATCTTATTTTTGTAGGGCAACTAGGTGAATCTGGTTACATGGTTACTTTTACAGAAGACTCTTGGAAAGTCACCAAGGGTGCTTTTTTTGTGGCAAGAGGTAAGAAGGTAGGAACGTTATATTTATCTACGTATATTACTGAATCTTTTTCTACATTATCTACTTCAGATTCATATGCTCGTATGTGGCATAATTGGTTGGGTCATATGAGTCAAAAAGGAATACAGATCTTAAAGGCTAAGGGTAAGTTATCATATTTGAAAGATTTAGATCTTGATTTCTATGAGCATTGTATCTTTGGAAAGTAAAAGAGAGTGAGATTTCTCAAATTTGGGGCAACTAAGAAGGAGAAGAAATTGGAGCTTGTACACTCAGATGTGTGGGGACCAGCTCAGGTAGCTTCTCATGGAGGATCCCAGTATTATGTTACTTTCATTGATAATGCTACAAGAAAGGTATGGGTTTATTGTATTAAACGTAAATCTGATGTTTTTGAGACTTTTAAAAAATGGAAAGCCCTTGTTGAGAATGAATCAAATTCTAAGTTAAAGTGCCTTAGATCTGACAATGGTGGTGAATACTATAGCAAGGATTTCAATGATTATTGTTCAGTGAATGGGATACGTAGAGAAAGAACGGTTCCAAGAACACCACAGGAGAATGGTGTTGCAGAAAAAATGAACAAGACAATCATGGAACATGCTAGAAGTATGAGAATACATTCTGGATTACCCTTGCAGTTTTGGGAAGAAGTAGTTGATATAGAGGTTTATTTGATTAACCGTGGGCCTTCAAGTTCATTAGATGGAGGAATACCAGAGGAATCTTGGACCGGAAAAGAGGTAGGTTTTTTTTTCCTTAAAGTTTTTGGTTTAGAAGCTTTTGTGCATGTTGATAAGGAAAATAGAAAGAAGTTGGATGCAAAATCCAAGAGGTGCACTTTCATTGGTTATGGATCTGGTGATTTCGGTTTCCGTTTTTGGGATTTAGAGAATTCTAAAATTATTAGGAGTCATGATGTTGAATGGAATGAAAAAATAATGTACAGGGATCAAATTTTGGTTCCCAAGGATGAACCAATTGAGAATTTATGTGATGAAAATGAACTCTCGGATTTTAAAGAAACACCTACAGAAATTACATAAGTAACCGGTGTTAGTTGACCCCTGACCATCACCGATAAGATGAAGCGGTATCGGTTACAGAGGATTCAAACTGGCATCAGTTAGCAGAACTAACATCAGTTAGAGGTGACCAGCGTCGGTCACTATCAGATTTGGATAGGAATGTCCATGAGGTCCAGATTGAGCCTCCAGTACCCCAAACTCCTGTGAGAAGGTCTCAAAGGGTAAGTAAACCTCCAGAAATATTTACACCTTCTTTATTTTATTTATTATTGATTGATAATGGTGAACCACAGAGCTTTGAAGAAGCAATGCATGATAAGACTCACGTTCAGTGGGAGCATGGCATGGATGAGGAGATGGACTCCTCGGAATAGAACCAAACTTGGGATTTGGTTAAGTTGCCAGTAGGTAAGAGAACATTGCAAAAAAAGTGGGTTTACAGGATTAAGGAAGAAGAGGGTGGATAGAAAAGGTACAAGGCAAGGCTTGTAGTAAAGGGATTTGCATAGAAAGCAGGTATTGACTTTGGTGATATTTTCTCTCCTATTGTTAAGATGACTTCTATTCATACTGTATTGAGTTTAGTTGCAGTAGAAGATTTGCATTTAGAGCAACTAGATGTGAAGACGTCTTTCCTTTATGGTGATTTGGATGAAGAGATTTATATGTAGCAGCCACTTGGGTATGAATTCAAGGGTAAGGAGAAATTAGTGTGCAGGTTGAAAAAGATCCTATATGGGCTCAAGAAAGCTCCAAGGAAATGGTACATGAGGTTTGATAGTTTTATGCATGAGCATGGTTACTTGAGATGTGAATCTGACCATTGTGTTTATTTCAAGAAGCTTTAAAATGGGAGCTATATTATTTTGTTACTATATGTGGATGATATGCTTATTGCAGGATCTAGTATGTAGGAAATTGGTGAGCTTAAGAGAAAGCTAGCTCACACATTTGCTATGAAGGATTTAGGAGCTGCAAAAAGAATCCTTGGCATGCAAATACATAGAGATAGGAAAAACAAGAAATTGTATTTGTCTCAAGAGGATTATATCTACAAGGTGTTAGAAAGGTTCAACATGTAGAATGCAAACCCTATTAGCACACCTATGGATGGACACTTCAAATTGATAAAATATCAGTGTCTTTCATCACATGAGGAGGTCAAATGTAGAAACCCATAATTATTCTTGAGCAATTTAAATATAAAAATTGCACTAATTATCTCTCTTCCTGCAAATGGGTGACATACCATCAAAAGCACTCACTTTCTCTCCTCTCATCGTTAATTAATTGCACTACGCTAATTAATTAAGTCACCTATCCAACAAATACCATAATTAATGAACTTTGATTAATTAATCCCCCTTCTATCTAGACTAATTAATTATTATTAATTAATTAGCTTCCCCTTTCATTTAACCAATACATCAATATTTAATTGATTTAATCCCCTTCTATGGTCTAAATCATGCTAATATTCCTCTAAAAACTTCTATAAGCTTGTACATCTATTAATTAAATCATCTTGATTAATTAATGAGCCCCCTTTATCCACATGGGTCACTAAAGGACAAGCTAAACCCTCCTAAAGTTAACTCAACCCTATCTAAACCCCCCTTATCCACAACTAACTCAACATCCCTATTATCCCACATGCAAAGGGATGTAGTGATTCCTTTATCCATTGGGCTATATAAAGAGCCCTCCTCCTACCTTTACACTTACACCTAAATTCCTTGAGAAGACAAAAGCAAAGCACATAGCAAATAGACTATAAGTTTTCCTTTGTTATTCTTGAGAAATTCACCACTTGAAGAGCTAAGCCTCCTTTCTTGCATTTTCTAGCCAAGTGCTTGGGTCATATGGGAATAGTCAAAGGGTCTTGTAGCCAAGCTTTGATGAGCTCCCATTCCTAGGTTCTTGATGATCAAAACAATCAATTTGATTGCCATGGAGTCTACATAGGTCCATTTACTTTTTGTTGGTAATCTAGAGAAGTAGAGGTTTGAATACTTTAGCATGTTAATTCAAAGTTAATGCATTATGCTTAGTATTGATCTTGTTTAGCTCTCATCTTGATGGTGCCTAGATTTTGACTTAGCTTTGTTATAGAACTATTTAGGTGGTAGTTCTTATTCATTTAAACTTGGCTTAAGCAAAAATACATGCACACATATGACACGCCCAATGGGATGGATCCCTAGTCCCTTAGCATTTTTTAGCTTGAATTCTATTATTTTGGCTAACCTTTGATATGCACATATAGTAAATAATGTTCAATTTCTTGGGATTTTTGCTAATATTATATGTGTAGGTTCTCATCTATAGCTACCATTTTAATGGGTTGTTGCCAATTTCAAGCGAATTTGTTAAAATTTGAAGTATTGTGAGCTTTGTTGTGTTTTTTGTCGTACTTTTGTTGCAGGAGTGGTACATGCACACTAACAAGGGCGCAGGCACACTTATTATGGTGTAGGTACCTCTCGGGTGGTGCAGGTGCACTGTCGAAGATTGAATCTTTGTTTGCTGACCCTGGTGCACATGCACTAATCCTGACACACATACCCTAACCAGGGCATAGGTGCACTAACCTGGGTGCATACACCATTTTGTATTGTACCTTCACTGCAATGTAAAAACCTGTCACACCAGCGCATACACACTAACCCAGATGCAAACATCTTTCTGGTGGCACAGATACTTTTTGGTAGCGCATGTGCTCTGTCAAAATCTGGCACTATTTTTTATCGGTTGTGGCACACATGCCCTAACCATAGCGTAAGCACCTCTCTAGTAGCATAGGTACTCTTTCAGATCCTAATACTACCATTTACTTCCTTGGCACACACGCCCTAATCCTAGCGCACACACCTTTCTGGTGGCGTAGGTGCACTGTAAGTTAGAAAACACAGAGGGGCACATCTACCCTAACCCGTGTGCACATGCCTAAACTGGGGCGCAGGTGTCTTTTAGTGTTCTTAAAATTAGGGTGTTAGGGTGCTAACTTCTTTTCAGGTTTTTATCTAATTAATGCCTATTTTTACAGGGTATGTTTACATGCTTTTGCTAGATTAGATAAACCTTTGCATGTTTTCTTATAAGAATAAGGTCACGTATGCTCTTCCCTCACGTCCCTTGGGGCAATCTTGGGAATCAAAAATGATTCTTAGGTCTTTTTGATGCTTTGAAATTGTTAGGAATATCTGAATTGGAATGGGTTAACTTGGTGTGTTTGAATTAAGTGTTTTTCCATTTGATATCTTCTTGGATTTTGGAAACATCACGTATGCTCTTCTCTTGCATCCTTGGATGATCTTGAGAATCAGAAATGATGTTTACTCTTTTTATGGAAAACTACTAAACTCATTGTGCAGGACCAAAACACACGCTTGTCAAAGAAAGGTGGAATCAAAATGAAGTCAAAAACTACTAATACAGTTGTCGTACAAGGTTGCCAAAAGGTGTTCAAGAAAACCACATCTAAATTAAACAAGATAAAAAGAACAACATATTCAAAACATTGTATTGCAGGTTTCAGAAAAGGGTACGTCCCTATCCACTCAACTGGAACATAACCCCTTTTGCATAACGCCTTAAGCTACAACAATGGGGGTGGTACCAGGAACCCCAAAGTAGTCCACACAAGAGGGAACCTTGTGGATGAAACGGGAAGTGCTCCACACTACCTACTTGACTAGTATTACCTTGTGAGATAGCGTTACCGGTTGTCTGTATGGCGACCCCAGGGAGAGCACACGTGGATGCACTAGTTTCCCTTTGTGCTCGAAGGGGGTAAAGTAAAGCTGAGATACTCCCAAGATAGTCAGGACTATTTGGGTAAATCACGCTCGCTTAAGATAGCTTTGTAACACCTAGGGCGAGAGAACCACCTAGGAAGATATTCTTTGGCCAGGAGCCCACTTTGACCATTTCAAAATAGTGCTGATTTGTGAGACATCTTTTATCATGAAACATGTGATGCGTTACTTTCGTTTAGTTTTTCACTTGCCTTAAGGTGAGGTGAAACTCTGCCAAAGTGAAGCCAACATTTTTCATCCCCATTTTGATCTACTTCCTTCACATTCTTTTGACACTTTGTTGATCAAAAGAAGGGTGACTACCTTTGTGTTACCAATTGATTGTTTCTACCACTTTTTTTATCCGTTTACACCCATCCATGTTTTTGGCTGGGTAAGTTAAAAGTCTAAAGTGTGTGGAGGCATATTCATATCATTGGTAGCCTTTGTGATCTTGATACCCATGTCAGGATCGTCATCGTAGTTAGGCGTGGTTCATCATCTTGAACTTCCTTAGAAAGGTTACCTTGTTTATATCGTATCACTACAATTTTGGTATCTACGTATTGTTTCTTGTAAACTTGACCTAAATATCCATATTATAAGGTTACGCTATACACATTTTAACAATTCTTAGTTATACTTTAATCTCTTAGTTTGACTCTATTATTACCTTGATTTTGAAGAGTGCTACATGTTACCACTTGTGTGTGTTATATCAATATCATCTTGATATCAATACCTTACTTTCTCACAAAGTTTGGTTAACATATCTTGGTGACATTGTTGTGTCACTCACAAATTGTAACTGGCACTTTTTGGGATATAGGTATTAATTGAATTTGAGCTTGCTTCTAGTATACCTTGTTAGGAGGTCACATTAACTTCTTGTATTTACTTATGTCTTGTTCATTCCCTTGAACTTGGCATAAGTGAGGACATCTTGTTAATTATCTTGCGACACCAACTACTTTTTGAAGCACAATCTAGGAAGTACTTCATTCATTTGATAGGCTTAGGTACCAAACATTGTGTCACTATTGATTTATCACTCTATCACATTGGTATTCTAACATTTATACTCATTCATATTCTTGACATTCATCTTGCATTTCACTTAGGTGTGGTCACAAGTTTTGAACACATTTACAACTTACCTTAGTGAAACTATTGCACATCATGGCTCCTAAAACACGATTAGGGCTCAAGAAGCAAACATACGAGGCACAACAAGCGCAAGCTTGGGAAGCCTCAAACAAACAAGGGTCAAACCCTTTTATTGGACATGATCTAGGGCCTCTATTTTCCACAGAAAAAGAGATAGAAGACATGGTTGATCATAGTGGTGATGAATTGGAATCCCCACATGTGGAGTTTGAATTTGACCCCACCTTATTAGATGAGTTCCTTTTTAGAAACAAGGATAGGGTGCTAGCATGGGTTGTAGAATTGGGGGCCAAAATGCCCACTGAAAATGAAACAATCCCACCTACAAATAATGCCAATGAGGAGGAGTGACCTCTTATCAACATGGAGGATATTTTAACACACGGACATGCTTCTACCTCCAATGCATGGGAAATGATAATGTAGTGGGACATAGAATACCCTTTATCAAAGTGCCACGTAAAATCAGGTCAGGACACGAGAATGTTGAAGAACCTCCACAATATGAGGAAGAGGAGGAACCTTTGGAAGAAGAGGTCACCATTCAACAAAAAATTAGTAACCTTAGCCAACAATTAGCCTTGCTAACCTCTCATGTACAAAAGGAAGCAAGCAAGAATGTCCAAAAACCAAGGCCTAAGGTCAAAATCAGTGAACTCCATAGAGAAAATCAAGGAGAAGACAATACAGAGTACCATCGTGTATATATCCCTGCTTCTCCTACTAAAGAACAATTACTCACACAAGAGGTACAATCTATGAAGGCAACACTCGCAATTCTTTAAGAGATAAATGTGGGGAGCATTATAAAGTATCAATATGAAGAACTATGTCCCCATCCTTTTGACAAAGCTATGACACTTCAACCTTTCCCTAAAAAAATTGACATGCTAAAATTTGAAAAATATAGAGGGAAGGGAGATCCATGAGATCATGTCAAGGATTTTTATATGGCGTGTCAAGAGGTGTCCTATAGTGATAATTATCTCATATGACTATTTCCCAAGAGTCTAGGAGGTCAAGCCTTGGAGTGGTTTACTCGTTTACCTTGGGGGTCTATTTTTACCTAGCCAGAATTGGCAGAGAGGTTTGTGCGTCACTTCTCATACAATATAGAGAGTGATATCACCATGGAAGATTTATGTGGCACCAAAAAATGCCCTAATGAGACTTTCGCTAGCTTCCTACAATGGTGGAGAGGGATAGCTAGCTGCTTCCCTTGTGCTTTCCCTGAAAAATATCTGGTAAGTATCTTTGTGCCCAACCTAAATCCAGACATTGCTTTCCACCTTCAAATGCATTGTGTTCACACTTTTGAGGAGGTCATTGAAAAAGGGGTTCAAATAGAGAAATCCCTTATTGCTAAAGGAACTCTTAAGTCACAATCTAAGGATAATCATAGTGTTAAACCTACGGAGAAGCCGAAGATATTTAAAAAAAACAAAAATGTGGTGGGAGATAGGATCACAGATTCCAAAGATGTACAAACAGTCCAAACTGGTTAACCTTTTAAACTGACCAAAGGGCCTACTTAACCACCACCAAAATGAAGAATGTTCACTCCTCTCAATGAGCCTTTGTTGGTTATATTAAAAAAATTAGATGTGGCTCACATGGTGACTTACCCTATGACATAACCCTTTGATGACAATGCTCCAAAACCATCATGGTATAGGGAGCATGACTACTGTGAATTACATCGTGTCAAGGGACATAAAACAGAAAAATGTCTACGAATTTGTCACTTTATCCAAGACCTCATTGACAATGGGGAGATAGAGGTGGACAACCCAGAAAAAACTCAAACAGCCAATGAAAATATGGGGATATATAAAGAACCATTCCCCAAACATGGTAAATCAGAAGAGTTAAAGTCGGATCGGGGAGAATCATCCCATAGTTATAAATCATTGAATTATTTATATACCAAGAGAGACAAAAATCATTATGATTCACTTATTGGATGTATTCGCTCTCCTAGTGACCATGTCAACACCATCTGAATCAAGGGAAAGGATTGCATCGTGGTAACAAGGCGTGCCCACCTCATGATTCCTGAACCCTCTCCATCAACCCCGCAAAATGGTAGGTATGACCTCTTAGAGAAAATTGAGAAAACATCTACCAAGATTTCAATCTTGGATCTTCTTAAGATATCAAATGTGCACAAAGACATTCTATACCAAACTCTTCAGGGGTCACGAGTGCCATTAGAGATAGATCTTACACATCTTCAGGACGTAGTAGCACACATTGTACCAAATGAACACATTACCTTTGATCATAGGGGAAAACCCACTGAAAATCCAACGCATAATCTTCTGTTATATATTGAGGTATTTTTTACCCATAAGAAGATCAAACGGGTGCTTGTGGACAATGGATTCGGGTTGAACATATGCATGCTGAAGTTGGTTAAGCAGTTGGGATATACTGAAGCAGACCTTGAGTCAAACATCATTACTATCACCGCTTACGATAACACGGAAAGGGAGTCAGCAGGCACAATCACGTTGCCCGTGGAAGTGGGTCCCACTTGTCATCAAACAAAGTTCCATGTCTAGGACTTAGAACTTACGTATAATATGCTTCTAGTGCAACCATGGATTCATGCCATGTAGGCCGTGCCATCAACATTCCATCAATGCATTAAACTGAAGCATGAGGGACACACTATCACAATACAAGGAGATTTAGAGCCCTTCGCTCACTACAGAGATCTCAATAGTTTTGCACGTAAGGGTACATATGCATGTCCCTCCGCCGATATAGCCTTTCCTCTCTAATCTAAAGCCATGGAATCCTGGGTAGATTCAGATTCTCTCAATTATTGCACCCATGGTGCCTCTACATCCACTTCTCCTTTTGATTCATGGGAGATGAAAATTCTAGAATATGGTTGTGGAGAATATAATGTGCAATAAGCCCTCCTTATGTCTGACCTCTCATTGTCACCTAATAATAGAGGTTGACCCAACTATCATTTCAGATGACCTAGAAATGAGCAAACTATTGGGTCATTTTTACCTGGAGGCTTGTTGGCTAAAGAAAAATTGTTGGATCCACCTACAACTTGGGTCCCAGAGGATACTCAACCAACCTGCTATCAAAACCTTGAATACAAGAAATCTAGTAGAATGATGTACTCCATGGGCTATAAGGGCCTGGGATGTGGAAGAAATGAGAAAGGACAGCGAGAACCAGTGCCTCGCCCACATTTTAAAACAGAAAGATACAACATTGGAATTCATCCTTATGGGGTACATCTCAATGATCAAGATGCTACTTTCTCTTAACATGAGGATAGCTCTGACTATCTAGATGACAATATGGATTCCCATTGTAGCCAATATGAGGATCTTACCTCCATGAACCTATTCATGAATACCGTTTTCCTGACCATAACCCCAATGGAACCTACACTTGACCTTGTTTACCCTTCCCTTGTTGAATGGGACCAACAATGTCATATATCACTATATCTATTTGAGAATGATGAAGCTATCACATAATTCATGCGTATTCGGGACACAATTCCCATTGGATACCATAAGAAGGGCTTATATATTGACTTGGATACCTACGCCTAATTCGGTGAGGAGACTAAGCTTCGAGGTCATACAAACTTAAGAAAAAGTGAGGGAAAAAGTTCTAATGCAAAGCATTGGCAAAAATCAAAGTCTAAGTCACACAGTGAAAACCTCTTCGAGGCGCTTGCCAACAAATAGGTGCAAAAATCAAAGGATAATAAAAGTGACCACACCAAGGATGAAAATCTCATGGAGACATCCTTGGATGAAGATCTCAACCTTCCTCCTGATCCTACGTGTATGGATTACTTTTCAAAGTTACTAGAAGAGGAAACTATCGATGTAAACATTGGCACAAAAGAGGACCCCAAAATAGTCAAATTGGGAGCATCACTCGTGGCACAAGACCATAAAAAGTTCACCATGCTGATATAAGAGTTTATAGATGTATTCGCATGGTCCTATAAGGATATGCCAGGATTAGATATAACTTTAGTCGTGCACAACTTAGTTGTACATGAAGATGCTAATCCTATTAAAAAAAAGCTTAGAAAGATACACCCAAGGGTAGCCCTACTGGTTAAAGAAGAATTAGAAATATTTCTTGCGACAGGATTCATTCAGCCTATTGATTAGTCTGAATGGATATCCAACATTGTCCCTGTCCAAAAAAAGCCTTTCGGGATCAGAATCTTCATAGATTTTAGAGACATTAATAAGGCTTTCCCTAAGGATGATTTTTCACTGCCAAACATTGATATGATTGTGGGTTCAACAGTAGGATATGAGATGCTATCTCTTATCGATGGCTTTTTAGGTTACAACCAAATTAAGATAACCGATGAAGATCAACACAAGATGGATTTTAAAACTCCTAAGGGTACCTTTTGTTATCATGTAATGCCATTTGGTCTCAAAAATGCAGGAGCTACTTATCAGAGGATAATGACAGTAATTTTTTATGATATGATCCATGATATCATGGAAGACTATGTGGATTACATCCTCAGAAAATATAAGACAAGGGAAGATCACCTTGATATTTTGTGGCATATCTTTGAGTACCTACGAGAGTACAAGGTCCGGCTGAACCCGAAGAAATGTGTGTTCGGTGTGCTATCAGAAAAATTGTTGGGTTTCATTGTATCAAGAAGGGGAATTGAGGTAGACCTTGCTAAAGTGTCTGCTATTACTGAGATGCCTCCTTCTAGGAATATTAAGCAATTACGCAGCTTGTAGGGAAAAATACAGGTTATTCGCCACTTCATCTCCCAGCTTGCTGACAAGTGTCATTCGTTCACCCACCTACTTAAAAAGGAAATCACCTTCATCTGGGGACCAGAGAAATATTAGGCCTTCACCTTGCTTAAATAATACTTGGAAAATCCTCTTGTACTCATACCTCCAACTCCTAGTGATCCACTCCTTCTTTATATCTCTGCTACTCAATTTTCTATTGGTGTGTTGCTCGCCCAATACAACCTTGGTCACAAATAAAAAGCAGTGTACTACCTCAGTATCACTCTCATTGCTTATGAGCTCAACTATCCCAAATTGAAAAGGCTTGTTTGGCCATAGTTTTTACCTTTCAAAAACTTTTCCATTATCTATTGAATACCAAAACCAAGCTTATATCCAAATTCGACCCGCTCAAATACTTGTTGTCTAAATCCGCCCTCACAGGTAGAATGGCTAATTGGATCATTCTACTATGTGAATTTTACGTTGATTTTTTGCATCAAAATTCAGTTAAAGGATAGGTACTCACTGATCAATTAGCAAAAGCACCTTTGCAAGGCACTAAACCTTTGAATCTTGATCTGCTAGATGCCTCATTGTTATACATTGAAGAATCTATCATATGGCAGATGCACTTTGATAGGTCTTTTACCTTTCATGGTTCAGGCGCATGTGTGGTCCTCATTACTCCTTCTGGCGACCCCATACTTCAGGATTTTCATCTAGGTTTTCCTTTCATAAATAATATCACAGAGTATGAGGAACTTATCATAGGGATGAAGCTTGCCATCAAATGGGACATTCACCATGTTAAGATTGTGGGTGATTCTTAGTTAATTATCAAGAAAGTTAATGATGAATACAAGGTTAAGGATGAAAAAATCATACCTTACAAGAAGCTGGTAGAAAATATGAGAGATTATTTTGTGCACATCACATTTGAACAAATTCCAATAGCACAAAACAGATATGCAAATGCTATGGCCACAGTGGGCTCTATGCTCCGCATTTCGTCGGAAAGTAATGACATGCCATTCTTTGTGGAAAATCTACGCCAACTTGTGTATGACATGCCATAATCATTTTTGGTTTGTGATGTTGTTGGTCCCAATTCCCCATGGTATGAGCCCATATTTACCTATCTCAAGGACAACGCATTCCCTCCCAAAATCTCTCATTCCAAGAAATAAATCCTAATTCGTCAAATAGCCTATTATACCCTTTTAGGAGGTACACTTTATTATCATGGCTACGATGGGAATCTGTTACATTGTCTCGATATGAAAAAGTTAGTCCAAGTGATCAAAGAAGTACATGAAGGGGTGTGTAGAGAAAATACTAATGGAATGGTTTTGGCCAAGAAATTGTTAAGAGTAGGCTACTATTGTCCCACCATGGAAACCAATTGTTGCAACTATGTAAGGAAGTGTGTACTTTGTTAGAAGTATGGAAATTTTATCCATACTCCATCACAGCCATTGTAACCCATCACCACCCCATGGCTATTTTCTAAATGGGGACTTAATTTAATAGTGAAGCTTACCCATACTTCATCTAATGGCCATACACACATCATCACGGCTACTAAATACTTTACCATGTGGGTGGAAGCTATCCCCTTAACCTATGTAATAGGAGCTCAGATTTCCAAATTCATCATGAATCATATCATTTTTCGGTATGGCATTCCTACAACCATTGTTACTGATAATGGAAATTCATTCAAGAATAAAATGGTAAAGGATGTCTGTCATTGGTTTTAAATCAGGTTAAAATCATCTACGCCATATTATCCCCAAGGTAATGGACAGGCCGAGGCCACTAATAAGACTTTGGTACACATAATGGAGAAAATGGTAAGTAAGACAGGTTGTAATTGGAATTTGCAAATCCACCCATCTCTTTGGGCTTACAGGACCTCTATTCACACTCCTACAAGTGCGATGCCATATTCTATGGTATTTGGGATGGAATCTATCATCCCATTAGAAATTGAGCTTCCTTCCCTAAGAATCTCTCTTAGGGATTATCTGGATAAAAATGAAGATTACATGGTGGCTAGGTTGGTAGAGTTAGAACTCCTTGATGAGAAGCGCATCCACATACTTAATCACCTCAAAGTGTATCAGAACAGAGTCTCCATAAATTACAACAAAAGAATCATACCTCATCAATTTGAGGTTGGTGATTTGGTCACGAAGGAGAATGAATTCAACACAAGGGCAGAATGAGAAAAGAAAGGAAAGTTCAAACCACATTGGTTATTACCTTATGTTATTGTGGCCAAGTATGGCACAAGAGTATACAACCTTGCTCACCCCAATGGTGATTAGCTCCGTGAGCCCATGAATGTCATGCACCTTAATCGGTTCTATGCCTAAACATGGCGTGGAATATGAAAAAGAAAAATAAAAAACATGGTAAAATAATCAAAATACAAAAAAAGAGAAAAAGAGAAAAAGAAAAAGATAAAATAGGCCATCCATAAGTGAAAACCATGCAATTGTGGCACTTTGGATAGGTCCTGGGGTGAAAACCAGTTTATGGCACCTTGGGAGGATTCATTGTTCACAAGAATCTTGCATATGGAGGGTACTTTTTCTTAGCCTAGGGCTATTTATGCCTTTGAGATTCCCTATGAGCCCAATCTTGTCAATCCTTGATCCAACTTTGTCTCCTTTTATTCATCTATGAGGGGCATATTCTTGGTCTATCCCCCAACTTATGTTGGGGGAAATTCTGTGACTTCACCTTCTTTTTTATAAGTGTGTGGAATTTTCCCTTGTATATTCCCCATCTAACGCTGGGGGCATCCACACTTTTCTTGGTTACCTATGCATAACTCTGGAAAACTATGGGAAAAACACAAAAAAATAACAATAGAAAATTGTTTCACAAAAACCCTAAATAATAGAAAATTGTTTCACAAAAACCCTAAACAATAGAAAATTGTTTCACAAAAACCCTAAACAATAGAAAATTGTTTCACATAAACCCTAAACAATAGAAAATTGTTTCACAAAACGAATCTTAGAAAAACATTTACTTTAGTTTACTTGCATTGTCTTGTTTCTTGCTTTACTTGATTGCTTGTATAGTTACTTCATGTTTGTAGGTTTGTTTTGTTTGTTGCTTAGGCATGCTTTGTTAGGATTCATCTTTTATTGATTAGATTAGATTTATTCTTACTTGTGCGTATTGAAGTGTGTTTTTGCATGCTAGTGAGTCATGATACATTGTTGTATTGGTTCATTATGTTCTTTGTTAGCATTTGATTGTGTTTGTTTGTTGCATGTGCATCATTTTGTTATCACATCATCATATTTCTATCAATATCATCACATCTAACATCATCTATACATCATATATCAAGAAAATGCTAAGTATACATCATACATGAATGCTAAGCTAGTCATCACATATCGTATCATCAAATGGGGGCAAGAGGGATCAAAAATATCAAAATATATCCCCCCCAAACCCATATCATCATATCATCCCATCCACTAAGTTTGGCACATCACATGAGAAAATACATTTGATATATACTACAAGATATATCATATGGAAATCAAAACACATGCGATACATCAACAAATCAGGATACATATACATGTAAAATCAAAATCAGCTAACATCACAAACACATCTATCTATCCATGAACTCCATCAAGAAATAAAAAATAACTTTCAACATCTCATAAATACATATTTCATGTCAAAAAATGTCCATATATATACATGTGTGCGGTATATCTATATCAAAAATGTGTATACATCGTTGTTATACATCAAAAATGCCTTCATCAGAGGTGTACAAAAGAGATGATATACATCGATCAAAGAATACAAAAAGGCCTTCATCAGAGGTATGTGTCAAAAATTCTATGCAAATAAAGAATGGTGTACATCAAGCACAATCTTCTCATAGCCTTCATCAAGAGGCATACGTGTTAATACAATCATCAAGGTTGATTCGATCCCTCAAATGGGGTGGCTGGTCTATCTTGTGGTGGTAGCATAGCGCGAGCATCACTCGGTCTCCTTGCCTGTCCCCATGGTTTCTCCACTAAGGCTTGAGGCCTCTTTGACTTGGTCCCTCTGCTCAAATGTTGGCTATAGGAAGGTGCCTACAACTCAGTCAGAACTACCTCAAAATATAATGATCTATAGTAGGATGCTCTACCCTATGCTGTAGCTAAATCTCTGTGCATTTGGGTTATCACTACTACACCATATGTAAGTCAGAAAGACACTATCTCTACTGAGGCTTGGGTAAGATTGACCTGGCCCACTAGACACTCTGATCTCAGCATGTCTCACTCCAGTATCACATGTTGTAGTTGGGCTTGTGTATGATGATATAAGCTTGTCACTTGAGCCATCTGTGAGGCCATCTATCGTATATATTGAAAATGAATAGCATTGTCATCTCCATGGCCATCCTAAGCCCAAGTATAATATCGCTCAGCTGCCACTACTAAAATCTAGACCTGGGTCCGGTCTCTCTTTGTTGTGGCCTGGTCTCTCTCTGGTAGGGCCTTCTGCAGCTACTACTATAGGGTGGATGTCTGTGCCATTGGATGCACCTCCAGGGCTTGTCCCTATGACACTTTAGATGACTATCCCTACTCTCGTAATCTAAGCTGGGGAAACTGTGCAGGTGCATGTACTGGTCATTGTGGCCTTGTTCCCTGTACCTATGTGGAACCTTGCTCATCATGTGGTAACCCATCAAATGGATCAGCTGGGTCATGGGCCTCTACATCATGTCTCTCATCCCCACCATGATGAATCTCTCTTGGTGGTCGAGCATCTATTGCCCAGGCCTCCTCTGGGATAGTCAAGCACCATGGTAAAATAGTAGCATACCAAGTCCAGTAATCTGTAGTATTGCCCGGATCTCTAACCTTTCATGATGGATCCCATACTTTTGGAACCACCTATAAAAAATTGGCCGTCACTCAGGTCACCTGTATGTGCGGCCCCATGGTCGGCCTCTCAGAATCTCAATGGGCATACCACATGTCTGGCTATGGAACCCCCTACACCATGCCTAGATGACACTGACATCTATCTACCCTATATAACTCAATGATGTAACTGCGACTGCCAAGAAGGAAATGCTCCACTATACAAACACTGAGTTGTACTACATCCTCCAGCCACTGTATCTTCTTGTATGGTCTCCATATGATATCCATGTCTAATAGCTCATCAAAATCTCAGAGATATCTATATAAAATGCCTAAGTGACCTCGTATGTCATAACCTACTGAAACCCATGCCATATAAGATGGCTCCTCTGGAGCTTGGACATGTAGAGTGCCTACGGGGCACCCGATAGCTATGTGGTCTCATGACCAAATCTATAGCAGCGAGGCAGGCCCCATTGTCTTTTGACAGTGGTAGGTAATAAGATGTAGATCCCAGTATAAATGTGTCAGTATACGCTAGCACTAGCAATAGTGCTCACCACTAAATATCCCATGTACTAGTGTCATCAGCCCTCTAGGAAAGGATGTCCCAGTCTTATCAGTGAGAAAAAACCCACTGATAAATGACATCACGTATAAAGGCCCTCGATGCAGTGTTGGGTTGGTGATGCACTCATGAAATGCAACAGTCATACCATCATGCGGTATATCATCTTTGTTGAACAAATCACTGACAGGTTCCCTGGTCTGCCCTAGGTCACTAGTATACTCAATCAGTGAGCCTAAGATAGGCATGCGGAGAATCAGCCACACATCCTCCAAGGTCACGGTCATCTCTCTAGTAGGTATTCTGAAACATTGGCTCTCACTGTGCCACCGCTCATCCAATGCAGTAAGTATCCCATGATCTAAGGTAATAGATGGCATCCAAGATACGGGGCCTAGGCCCACCACCTCTAGGAGTATAGCCACCACACGCCAGTCTCGTCGGTGCATACTCCCCTCCAGCTTTGTAATATGTGAATGAAGCTCGTGCGTCTAAAGAACTGGCAAGTGTCTCTACAAAATAAGTCCAAGTGTCAGTTCCTAACATTTCTTCTAAAAATCTGGCTATCATTTTAGGGTTAATCCTAAATTTTCTTCTAAGTGTCATCATTTTTTTGTGGCATTTTTATTTTTTCCTGTCTTCCTGGTGTGCTTGTGCACCATTTAGGGTGGATGTGCACCCTTTTGGGCATATGTGCACCCTATGGCGTGTGCTACCCTTTCAGCATATGCGCATGCGTGCAACCACCTATGGGCATGTGCACCATCATCCAGGTACCTACGCATGCACGTGTGCGTGAACCCTTCATGTGTGCGCGTACGAGCACATGTGTGGCATATGCACATGCATGCGGGTGTGTGTTGTGTGTGCTTGCACATACGCACATATGCACTAGGATGCCTACGCCCCCATTTGGATGCTTGTGCCACCTTTAGTGCACCTATGCCTACGCGTGCATTCCCGATACGACCCCTAACCTAGATTCCTACTTCTAAGGGCATTAATTACAAAATTGACAAGAAGGGTTAGGGTACTCACAAAGATGCCATCGTTTGCATACCGCTCGTACCCTCGGAATGTGTCTTCCCATCTCAATCGGTCCCATGCTCTCACCATCGTTCTCATCACTGTCAGAGCCTTGTGATAAAATCTCAGTAGTGGTCAGTAACAAATGAATTGGTCGCGGTGAATTACCCCCTGGATGGGGTATATCAAGCTATTTTTCACCGCCTGTGATGCATGGAGGCTCGTTTTGATCGCCATTTTCTCCTCTGTTCACTGTTGAATAATTATTTTAATTAAATAATTATTTTTCTCTTATTTTTCACTGTGTTAAGGCATTTTTTTCCGTCCAGTACCCCTTTCTTCTCACTAGGAAATTTTTTTTTCTCATCCACACTCTCGTAAATAATTATTTTATTAATTTTTCCACTATACAAGGACATTATTTGTCGTTTGTTTCTTCTTTCTTCCACCTAGGACATTTCCTTTTGCATCTATGAGCTTCATTCTACTTCTTCTATTTTCTTCTACTGTCAACCACATTTTAGAAAACACAAAACAAATATATATATATATATATATATATATATATATATATATATATATATCACTTCAAAAATCCAAAAACAAAGCAAACTTCTCCACAAAAACCCAAAAAAGTAAAAAAACCTACAAAAATAGGTAACTTGCTTATTATGGCTGAAAACTTGTGTTTTGTGCATGGTATTCTTTCCATATCCTACTGGTTTGTTTCACATCTTCCCTGATCAACATGACTCACGGATTTTTGGATTCACAACCATTTTTAAAGCTAGTTGCTTACTTCGTCTATACTCTGGGGCATGTCTTGTTGCATGGTGTTGTTTCATTACACACAAAGCTGTTTACTTGGACCCAGTGTCCATCAACATTTCCCCTTGCATATATCATTTCTTGGGGCATCATTTTTAAATCTTGTCATCAATCACGAACATGTGGACCTCTTCAGCTTGATAACAAAACATTTGTACAACTATCTCAACCGTTGTTGGGTTGGATATGTGCATTCATACTTGTTTTCCCTATTACATGAGCTTGTTTCCTTCTCATATTGTATTGTGTTTTGTATGTTGCATGGAGTTGGTGTTTTCAGCAATGGAAAATTGTCCGTAGTATGGATTTTCATGTCCTTCTACTTATTTCGTATGCTTATATTTTTCATAAGGACCGATGACATAGATATTTTGGTAATATGATGACACTGAAGTTGTTCCAATACAAAGGCTAGAGGCTAAGTTCTTCTCTCCGCTTCTCCATATTTCTTCTGCATCCCTTTCCTCTCGCCCCTAATCTTCTATTTCACTGAGCCATTCTGCCCCCACCCATTCTTATATATATTTCTCACCTTTTTCGATCGTCGATCATCTTCCTTCATCATTCCATCGACACTCGAGGGGGCATCTCTCACTTCTACTAATTTTTCTTCTACCCCTTCAAAATTTTATTCATCTACTATCTTTGAAGTGGTGTCATATACGCCATACCAAAGAGGGGCAAATGTAGACACCCATAATTACACCTGACCAATTTAAATACTTTAATTGTGCTAATTATTTCCCTTCTTGCAAATTGGTGACATACCATCAAAAGCGCTCACCTTCTCTCCTATCGTCATTAATTAATTAGACTACACTAATTAATTAAGTACCCTATCCAACAAATACCCTAATTAATGACCTTCCATTAATTAATCCCCCCCTTCTATCTAGACTAATTAATTATTATTAATTAATTAGCTTCCTCTTTCATTTAACCAATACATCAATATTTAATTGATTTAATCCTCTTATATAGTCTAAATCATGCTAATATTCCTCTAAAAACTTCTATAAGCTTGTACATCTATTAATTAAATCATCTTGATTAATTAATGAGCCCCCTTTATCCACAGGGGTCACTAAAGGATAAGCTAAACCCTCCTAAAGTTAACTCAACCCTATCTAAACCCCATTTATCCACAATTAACTCAACATCCCTATTATCCCACATGCAAAGGGATGTAGTGATTCCTTTATCCATTGGGCTATATAAAAAGCCCTCCTCCTACCTTTACACTTACACCTAAATTCCTTGAGAAGAAAAAATAAAAGCACATAGCAAATAGACTATAAGCTTTCCTTTGTTATTTTTGAGAAATTCACCACTTGAAGAGCTAAGCCTCCTTTTTTGCATTTTCTAGCCAAGTGCTTGGGTCATATGGGAATAGTCAAAGGGTCTTGTAGCCAAGCTTTGATGAGCTCCCATTCCTAGGTTCTTGATGATCAAAACAATCAATTTGATTGCCATGGAGTCTGCATAGGTCCATTTGTTTTTTGTTGGTAATCTAGAGGAGTGGAGGTTTGAATACTTTAGCATGTTGATTCAAAGTTAATGCATTATGCTTAGTGTTGATCTTGTTTAGATCTCATCTTAATGGTGCCTCGATTTTGATTTAGCTTTGCTATAGAACTATTTAGGTGGTAGTTCTTATTCATTTAAACTTAGCTTAAGAAAAAATATATGCACACATCAAATACATGACATGATTACCATATGCTTCAGCAGTTGGAAGTCTCATGTATGCTATGGTTTTTACAAGACTAGGCATTGCATAGGCAGTGGGAGTTGTAATTAGATATATGGCTAATCCAGATAAAGAGCATTGGAAAGAAGTCCAATGGATACTCAAGTATTTGAAAGGGACATATAGCATGCAGTTATGATATGGAGGTTTGTATATTTCATTACGTGGCTATGTTGATTCAGATTGGATGGAGATCTGGATGGTAGGAGGAGCACTATTGGATATATTTTCACAGTAGGTGGAACAACAGTTAGCTGGATTTCAAGATTGCATAAGGTTGTGGCTTTTTCTACTACAGAGGCTAGTAAGGAGATGATATGGATGAGTAGGCTCATAAAAGAGTTAGGAAAGGAGAAAAGTGATTGTAAACTTTTCAATGACAGTCAAAGTGTAATTCATTTGGAAAATAAGTCAGTGTTTCATTCAAGAATGAAACACATTTAGTTGAGGTATCACTTCATATGATAGGTATTGGAGGATGGACAGTTGAATCTGGAAAAGATTCATATGAACAAGAACATTGTAAATATGCTAACAAAGCCATTAGCAAAGGAGAAGTTAGAGTTGCACTCCACTTCTATTTGTCTTAGAGTTTGAGACTTGAAGAGGGAGAAACAAATCAAAGGAAGGATCCAAGAATGACATTGTACAGGTATGGTGCAGAAATTAATCTCCAAGTGGGAGATTGTTGAGTTGTGGAGCTCAATTACTTCATTTTAGCATGCAATGGAAACTTGCTGGAAAATACAATAACCGTCATCGGTCAAAAGGGAACCGACATCGGTCACCTAAGACCGGCATCGATCAGGAAGGACCGACATTAGTTAGGCAAGGGAGGAACCAACAATGGTTAGGGATAACCAGTGTCAGTTACCTGTGTGAGGATGTTTTAATTAACTCTCGGGAATTAGATCTATTTTTAGCATTAAAGTATTGCTATTGATTGTAATTACATGGATAAGTGCGCTAAGTCTATAAATGACTATATAAGCATAGAAGCTAGGGTTTAGAAGTAAGAGAATTAACAAGAATTAGAAAGAACTTGCAAAATTTGGTGAGAGAGAGAATTCTTCGTGATGAAGCAGAAGCTTGAGAGAGAGAAAGCACTACACATCTTACAGGTGTGGAAGATTGTAAATCTTCATTGTATATCTTGTCAAAGCTTTGGATAATATATTGGCTTTTTTCTTGGTGGATGTAGCCCACACTGGGTGAACCACGTTAAATCTGGTGTTGATTTATGTCTCTTGTTTTGTATATTTCTTCTGGTAGAATATCTGCTTTTATTTGCATGTATGTTTAGATTTGATAAATTATTTGTACAACCAGTGTGCTAACCCCAACATGTTGTAAATTACTTCTAGGTATTGTATTTTTATTTGTGTTTTCTCTCCCATTGCCCACTAATACGTGGTAGCTCCCAATTGATTGCGGTCTGGTAGGTCAAATTTATAAACTTGTAATTTTCTGTCGGATTCACAAAGTGCAAAATTGGCCCCGTTACCCGATAAATATTCTTCAAATATTCATAACTATAAAGTAACAAAAGAAATTTCTCAATTGGCATCAAGGAGTGTACATTTTTCATAATTAGAATGGATGAGGGGAAGTGGTGCATATTTTTAGCTTTGCGCATTTAAGAGGAAAGGAGTAAAGGTGTTAAAAGGTTCCCAAAACCCACAAGGGACACGGGGCTACTTGTATATAACAGGTGGGTATGCGGGTCATCGGGGCACTCAAGCATTTTTTGTTTGAAAGGGAACTGGGATAAAACTATAAAAAAGGGCTGCAACACCGCTATCACTAAAGTGCGACCATGTGTCGAGCCTATGTTGAAATCCAAAAAGTGAATGTGCAGGTCAAGTTTGCCAAAAGTGTGTAAGTTCTCAAATGCTGCAAAATTACAAAAGGTGCTTCCAAGCCCATGTTAGGGAAAGGTCTTATTCCACATGGACAGCTCATTTTCAAAGTTTAGAATGACGGGTTGAATGGTCATGATGTAATGCATTTATTTCTTCCGCCATTAATGTTGCTACGCAAATCAAGGACGTTTTAAATCCTATGAATGCTTTCGTTTTTATTTACCAATTTTCTTGATTTTTGTTGTTACCTTTGTGATTTTTCATGGAGAATTATCATGTTATTAGCTGTGAAGCTTAAATTACAAACTTGAGGATTGAAAATGCCATTGATTTGGATTTAAATGACTCAGATGCTTGTGGATTGACTGGTAAGAGCCTAGAAACTCATGTGTTTCTCCTTTAGTGGCAATTTGGTTTAAAGTAAATTTAGGGTTTTCAAATATGAATACCATGTCATCTTCATTCTTAGTTGCGTCAGGGGTCATGAGTGATTTGGAAAAGATTACATATGCAGACTTGATGTGTCCTGATCTAGATGATTTTCTTCAGAGACTTAATAGCCCCCATAAGAGTGAATCCCTAAAGGTAATTCAAGATAGTTGTATTTCTTTAGCAGGTGCTTTCCCACCAATGGTTCATTGCTCAGAGTTTGTGTGGCATTGTGCTATGAATTATGATCTTGAAAAGAGGGAAGTATTAGACAAGGGTGGGGATGCAGTTTTGACATTGATGCCTGCAGCCATTAGAATAATGTTAAAATTTCCTGAGATCACTAACCTGATCACCATTGCTATCAAATTAGCCCTACGGGTTTATGAAACAAAAAAAGGACTATGTTAAGATGATAAATACAAAATGGCTCATTGTGAAAAATACAATGGCTAGAATCCCTTAAAAGCTAGTTATGACATAATTTATTGAAGAGGTTGAAGATGTCATTGTGTTACTAAGTCAAATGGTGGGTTTGAAAACTGTAAATGAATTTAAGGAATGGATGGTTACCTACATATGGATCATTTTGGAGAGAAATGGGAGCATCTGTTGGGAAACTTTAATTGCATAAGCACTCCATGGTCACATGGTCACCTTAGCAGTGAGAATTGAGATGGGTGACAATTCAGAGCTAGAATTTTATATGATGACTTACTTAATCTACAATGTTGCTCGGTAAACTTTAGAATTAACAATACTTTTCAAACTTGGCTAAGGGGGTACATTCTACCCAATCAAGTTAATAAAGACATCATCAATGATTTACATGGCTTGGAAAATCATCACTAATGGCTGTAATGTTGATGCTAAAGAGTGGATTCTTAAATACAAAATGATGACATCATATAAGATTTGTATGATTTATGAGATTTGTGTGAACTAGACAGTCATCATTTCTTTTCATAGGGAGAACGCCAAGGAGCGGGTCACTCATTACAAAGTATGGTCTAATAATTACACCTTTTATCACGGAAGGGAAATATTCAAAAACAAAGCTAAGTCTGATACACATAGTGCTAAAATCTTTACCGTTGAGAGCAGAGTCACTGGAAAAATGGGGGGTCTACCGTGCAAAACTGAGCCCACCCATAATCCAGCATGGAAAGAGGATGCTGTGCTCTAGAACTATCTTCAAATTGGGGGTCTTGCGAATTTGATAGAAATAATTCAAGGTTTTGTTAAGGATATTTCTATTAAATTCACACAAGGATGGAAGAATCGGGTTGTTAAATACATAAACATAGAGGTTAAGATCATGGAGGAGCTCATCGCCCAGATCACGAGACTCAGTCTTGATGGCACCAAATTATTTAATAAGAAGGGAGATAGAGAGGTGGAGATAAAGAAATTCCTGGACAAAGGGGAAAATCTTGAGTTTGTGACAGCCGACATAAATTTGGCTTCGATTCCTGAGCCTTTTGCTGAGCTCGCTAGGATGGTTGTTAGGTATGTAACTCTTGAGGGGAGATTTTTTACTATTCCTAAAAAGCATTTGATATTTCTTAACCACTTTCATCAAAATATAACCATCATCTTCCCTCATTACTTGTTAAACTCGCTGGAGAAATCTGTTCAGGAAGTGCAGAGTCATTCTAGGGAAGTTCCTCTTCATCAAGGGCTAATTCTTCTTATCCATCGTCACTGCTCAAAATGTCCTCACATGAATCCTGCTCCATCCTCTTCCTCCATTCCTCCCCCTTCTCACACCGCCTCCATTCCCCCCCTGCTTAAAAGGAAGATTGAAACTGCTTCGTTTAGCAAGAAAAGAAAGGGCATGAAAACTAAGATCCCTACTTCTCAAAGGGTTCTTAGAAGCCACAAAGACCTCGAGCTTGCTGAAAACCTTCTGCACATTAGCCAACTAGTGGAGGAGCCTAAGGAGGAGGATTTGATGGTCAGAGTGGGTAGGATGGAAAAGGAAATTCAAGAGCTCAAAAGGGTTATCAAAAATATGGAAAAAGCTAAGGGAAAAGGAATACTTCAAAATGATGATGAGGAGGGTGTTATTACTGAAGTGTTCAAAAAGTTACAGTTTTTGGATGGAAGAATGGGAAATGCAAAAATTCATAATGACTGCATCCTATCTGCACTTAAAATTATTTACAATTTCATCAAACAACATGTTCATAGTGTATGTAGCCTAAGCGGGATTACTGAAGACATTTAGGGCCCCAAAGAGAAAATGGATATGGAAATTGCTCAGGTGGATCTGAAATACTCTTCTCAAGCCACAACCATTGCTTTCTTTGTCTTGCTGTAAGTGATCAAAACCAAGATTGACAGGGCTATCAAGTAACGTGGTGTTGTGCTGCTGTTTAAAGTTGCTGATGACTGGTGGATCTAGCACTATTTTTTGGCAGAGATATTCTATGATAGATATCTATTGTTTGTTTTTTGATCTCTTCTGCTATTTTTTGGATCATTTTACAATTGGATCCTTTCTATTAATATGTTGTTTTATCTAGCTGATGAGCCCTCTGAGGTTGGTTATTTTGCCCTTCTCTGGGCTGTTTCTCCCGCTTCTGGTATCTGGCTTTTGAGCCCTTTTGTATACAGGGTATAGTCCCTTCAAAAATATTTTCCCTTAATAAAAAAACAATATTGCTGGGCATAGATGTTTCTTGGGTTTTTCACCATGTGCAGATTTCAAGAAGTGCCAAATTCATGAGATATTCCCCCAACTGCAACTAATCAACTGGAGTGGGAATGTAAGGTTATTTAATGATGCCTTATTTGCCCCAATCATTTGTATTTTCAAGCCAGCGTGGGGACAATATAGGATCTATGAACAAGCTAGACAAGTGAATTTGGTGTATGGATGCTACTTCATTCAATATAAAAAATTCACATACATAAGGGTTAGTGGTTTTGAGGGCAAGTCTTATAAGTTGCTTAGGTATGTAGATGATAAATTGGTTTTTTGTGAACTAGCAAGGTAGCTAACACATGTGCATAAATTTATTTCTGGGAGGCATAAGACTAATATAAAATTCCCTATTCGAATTGGAAGGTATTCATGCCCTTACATCATAAAGGCCAGGTTGATTGAAGATGAAACATAGAAATTTGACAAGGAAAATTTTGAGGTAAGGGCCAGTTATGACATCAGATGGGTATTAAACAAAATTGTGAATAATTTTTAGCATGAGCCTCAGTTTGAAGATTATTGATTGAACTATAGGGATGAGGAAGAGGTCAGATTAAGGGATTTCTCTAGAATGACCCTTTCACATATAATAGATTTCAAAATTATAGTTATCTCAAAAGGAATTATGGATGATCCACACACAATATGTATTATGTTGATTAGAAGGTGGAAGCACAACCCATAATTCCCCCAGATTGGAATGAGATAGAATCTAATGATTCCTATATAAGGATAACTAATGTAATGAGAAGAAATGTGAATTGGTTAACTCAAAAGGCCATTGACCTATCAATACATAATACCAAAATCTTAAATAACTTCAGGATCTTAGGAAACTTGAACGATGATATTCCATCCCTAAAGGAGGGAGCAAATAGAATGGATCCTCTAGGAGGAAAGGCCCCTCAATCGCCCTCAAAAAGGCCTACTCCTGAACTCATAGATGATTGGAACTGAACCACTAGTGGAACTGGAACTCCTATGTCAATTCTCAGGAAAAAGAATGAAAGCATGCTTTTGAAATCTATGGAAAATTCCCCCATTACTTTTGCAATGCCAATCCAAGCAAAGGGGAAGGGCTTAGCAACCCATGTTGTTTGCTCAGGTGTTTCACCAAAGCCTCATAATACTGAGAAATTAATGAGTGGAGCGATATAAAGTGGTCTTACTCAATCTAAGTCACATAAGGAAGGGAAAAGAGCAGCTCTTGATCTAATTTTTTTTGAAAGGGCACAAAATAAACATAAGGTTGCTCATGTACTAGTATTTGTGAGAGTAGGTTCCCACATGCCCAAAAATGACAAGCACAGAGATGTAGTAATCGATCCTCTTGAATTTGAAAGGAGTGATGTTTATCAGGCACAACATGCCCCATCATTTCCACAAATGGGAAAATTAGAGTCCTTACTCCCACCTCTACCTATGGAGGAAGCAACAACGAAAGCTACTCAAGATCAAACAACCCAGGAAAATGTTGTAGATAGTTCCATATGAAGCCAAATCTTAAATCCAGGTACAAAGACATCTGAGACCATGCTTAGTAACGATATGAGTATGCCTTTGACTAGAATATTATATGAATCTACAAAGGCCCAATATGATGTAATTGATGTTGATATTGGTGAGGTATTTTCCATGTTAGATGCCCTCAAATCATCTATGAGTGAACCATAAATGACACCTGTAGATGACCTCCAAACATGTAAGGAAATAAAGATAAATTCTCATCCATTAATTAAGAAATAAAAATCTCAAGCAATAGATGTTCCTTCTATAAGACAAGTTGTTGCAGAATCAGATAAACTAGAATTGCCAAGTGGAGAAGATGTTAATACAGAGGTGTTAAGAGAAGAGATTGTTTCTGTTTCTATTGAAGTTATTAAGGTTGATGAACTTTCTCAAAAGGGAAAATATGTTTTTGAAGGAAAAGTAGAGGTAGCACAAGCCACAACTACTGGTGAGATAAGAATCCTAGATGGAAATGTGGAGTTGGATTCAGATGAAAAACCTGCCATATCATTGTTAGCACCATCATTAGAACATGAGGAGGGTAGGATGACAACTCAGTAGAGTTTGAAGAATGAAGAACTCAAATTCTAGTTAGTAGCTCAAGAAAATATTGGAGGAGAAGTGGGGTCCAATATGGCATCTATTGAAGAAATAAGGAAGGAGTCTCCCCTGATTGTTGATATAGATCAAGGAAATGATGATCAACTCTAGTCTCTAGACCAAGGAGAGGAACATCCAAAATAATTATTAACATAGGGTGAGAATAACAAGATTTTCATTGAAGTAAATATTAAAAAATAGGAAAAATCACTAATTCAGGATGAGCAGGGGGTTTTCAAACAGTTGATGGTTGTCCCTAAGGATCTTCAACCTGAATCACAAGAGGAAAGGTTGGAACAAATTTGGTGAAAGGGTGGATTAGTGAGCTAATTTCAAATGAGGAAAAAGAGGTCCTTCCTATGCAAACTATTGACCTTACTGCTCTGTCTTTTCCAAAGACAGTAAGAGCCTCAAAAAGAGCTAGAACTATCACTAAAAGCCACACTGAATCATCAAGAGCCAAAACTTTAGAAGTAACAATCCCCTCTGAAGGCAAGACTAGAGATGACATAGTAGCCAATGATTATAATGTCCAGATTATTCCCTTGGGAAAGCCTTCAAGAGACCAACTAAAGCAAGGGGTATATGAAGTTGTCAATGACCTTTTACAAAAAGTGGATGAAGATAGTATGACAAAGAAGCAATTAAAAGAGAAAGTCAAAGCCATGAGCTCAAGTTTGCAGCAATTGATTGGTCAACCTAGTCAGGATCAGACAAGTGCATCCATAGACACCCCTGTGGGAATGGATACAATAAACAAGGTTGTCAAGAAGTTCCAAGCAGTAGACACATGGATTGAAAAATTGACCAAGAGGGGAAAGGAATAAATTGCAAAGGTCGGGTCAAAATATGAAGATCTCAAAAACAGACTCAATGAAATTGATGTGATAGTTGAACAGTATGACAATGAGATTTTCTATTTTGAAGGAATTATTTCCAAGCTATACTGCATTACCCTACTCAGTGATGAGTTAGTTGAGCAGGAGGACATTGTGCCTATAGCAGTCAAAGGAAGCCAACATGATATTGAAGAGTTATCAAAGATTAGAGTAGAGACCTTGAATGGGATCAAGGAAAAACTTGAAATTAATAAAAAATGATTTGATGATACTCTCAATTCTATTGACTTAAATTTAGAGGATATGGGCATTGATAAGTTCAAAAATTGCTACGAGGATATGAAGATTTACTTCTTACTTAATTCCTTTGAAAGGAATATTCTGTAGAAAAGGTTGTCAAGAAGGTCCAGGCAGTAGACACATGGATTGAAAAATTGACCAAGAGGGGAAAGGAATAAATTGCAAAGGTCGGGTCAAAATATGAAGATCTCAAAAATAGACTCAATGAAATTGATGTGATAGTTGAATAGTATGACAATGAGATTTTCTATTTTGAAGGAATTATTTCCAAGCTATACTGCATTACCCTACTCAGTGATGAGTGTTATTTACAGCAGGAGGACATTAGTTTAAAAGAGCCTTGAAACAAATGAGGATAGCAGTCAAATAGGGATAAGCTTAAAAAAGTGCTATAAAAATATGCATACTTTTAACATGAAACTGGATCTGAAAAGGTTGTTCTAGGAAGACACATGGATTGAAAAATTGATTTAAAAGGGGAAATGAAAAATTGCAAAGAGGTCAAAATATGAAGAGACTCAATGAAATTGATGAGATAGTTGAACAGATGGACAATGAGATTTTCTAATTTTTCCCAAGCTGACCTCATTACGCTACTCAGTGATGATGTTAATTGAGCAAAATGATTTGATGATATTGAAGATGTTATCAAAGATTAGAGTAAGACCTTGAATGGGAATCAAGGAAAAACTTGAAATTAATAAAAAATGATTTGATGATACTCTCAATTCTATTGACTTAAATTTAGAGGATATGGTCATTGATAAGTTCAAAAATTGCTACGAGGATATGAAGATTTACTTCTTACTTAATTCCTTTGAAAGGAATATTCTGTAGAATGATTTATCCTATGAATTCATTAATATCATGAGAAATATTGAGAATGGAATTGCATAGTTAAAAGCAAGACCACTGGAATTCAAACAGAAAATGAGCCATTACATTGATGCAATATCTAGGTAGACACTAATTTTCTAGCATCATACAAGACCAAATGAGGATGAGGTTAATGAGTTATTCAAGAGGTATGATGCATATGTAACAAGGTTTCTGAAAGAACAAGATACGGAAGTGGAAGCTGAAGAAGAAGAAAATGCAGATACAAGAGATGATGAACATACTTAGGCATTGTTCCTTAAGATGTATTTTATTTCCATATTCCTTCTTTTAAAATTATACTTTAAGATAATACTTCTATTATGTGGGATGTAATTATTTTTCTAAACTTTATTGCTCCCTTATTTCAATTGTAAAATGGAATAATACAGTAATTTCATATTTACTTTGATGAATTTTAACATACATTTGGATAATCATGTAAATGATTGATATTGTTGTGCTTCTTGCATTTTGAACAAGGAACAAAATGGGGTTCTATAGGGGCCCCTGCACATGACAAAAAAAGATATACATATGCCATATATAGAAACAATGAAAGGAAGGCAACATCTAGACATTTTTCAGCCCTACTTCATAGTTTCCTCCTAGCAGGGTAAGCTTGTTCAAAAGCTTATTTTTTCTCAGAAAAAGCTTGCTTGAGCCTTGTTTTGTCTAAATGAAAATGATTGACCCTACCAGGTCCCAGGACATTCCCATGTCCATCAACACTTCTAGAGTCATTCTAGGATGACTCATGATTTTCTCAAGCTCAAATTTTTTCTATTGTGATGACATCCAATCCAAAAGATCTAGACCTCCATGAAGAATTCCATATTTACTTTCCCTTTGTGAAGGGTCGGCGTGCTAAGAGTGGTTTGAGAGGGGGTGCCCGAGGTGATTGGAAGGGAAAGTATTGCATGTTGTTGACTGGGTTGATTGCGAGGCCTTGAACTTGACCCAGCCTCCCATTTCCTTGTGAAAGGTGGATTTTATTTTGGAGAAGGAATTGGTTAAGGCCCCAGAAACTCATGCTCTGACTGAGGAGCACGATGCATTAATTAGGTGGAATACTGAATTACAAATCTTCCCCTGTTGTCCTAAGTGGAGTAGATTTCTACCCTTGAATGATGAACAGATAATGATTGGTCCTCTTCTCCACCTGAGATAATGATTGGGGGTTGAGGTTATGGTTAACCTTTTCTCTTCCCTGAAGATGACCCTGGTGCTGAAATTGGTTGCAAAGACACAGTCTCTACTTGCTTTTTCTCTAGGGAATTGATTCTCCACTCTAATTCATCTATTTTGTGGGAAATAATAGGAACAATGTCGATGGAGGATTTATCATACAACACATATGATTCCTTGGGAATCTCTTTTGATACAAATACCTTATCACATAAAAAGGGACATTGAAAATTGGCTTTCCCAAATACCTAGGGTCTTCTCTCGACCTAGTATCTCTTTAAATCTTAGGGATTTTTCAAGTTTTCCCATCTAAAAAGATGGAAATACATAACCTGGAAGGCTGAAAACATATGATTGATCCTAATTAGCCTTGTAAGAAGTGCTAACCAAACTTGCCGATATGTTAAGGGTCCTCTGGTGTCACCCGCACACTCTATATCAAACAGATCCCTAACAAAGGCTTCATTAAGACCGCTCAAATAAAAAATTTGATTTAAATCCTCTGAAGAAATTTCCTTCAACCTATGAGCTATGAGTACCTTCACCATTTTATGATGAATTTTTTTGTACTCAGAACAAGAAGGGAAATGCATGATGACAATGAAGTTGAGCCAAGTTTTATAATAAAGTGGAGACATATGTTCTTGATTTGGTGAGATATTTCCCATGAGATGAAGGAGATTTTGTTTGGTTCACATAGAGAGAAATTTAAGAATTGGAAAAATTTAGGAATAAGCACAGCTGGTAAATCAAGGTGATTCGATACAAACTATGTGTGGAAATTAAGCCAATGAGACATAAAAAAGAGTATGTGATGCCCAAGGTAGATTCTTGAAAATTGAATATGGATATATGTCATATCAGAGTCATCCAAAAGTGTTCAGAGATTGTTTGAAATGATTATCTAATCAATATCAGGAAAGAATGATTAAAGTAATCTACCAGAAATTATGACCTAATATCCCATTTGAGCATAATGGATTTGATTAAAAAGACTTGTGCTTTGTACATCTGGTAGTTTTCAAAGAAAACCTTTTTAAATGCCATGTTCTAGAACAAATTTTGAAAAGGGAAATATTCCATGGAATATTCGTGCTTTTGGGGGTAGAAAAATTTGAAGGTTAACAAGTGAGGAGGGTGATATAAAAAGGAAAAAGGATAATCATGCCAGAAGGGGGTTCATTCTTATGAGAGTTATTCAAAGAAAAGAGAAGGAGAGAAAGCTGAGAGAAGCCATTTTCTGAAGGAACTTATTTGAGAAACCAATTATTTCCTATGTATCTTTGAAATTGATCATGTCAAGATGGTTGCAAGTGTCTAGCCATTGATAATATTTGAGATTGTAAATAAACTTTCCCTCGCTAATCAATTTGAAAAACCTTTAGTAAATCGTGTTAATCATTAACCTTGTTGTGTCTATTATCATTTTGAGATATCTTCAAATAGTTATATGTGTTCCTGTTGTAATCTTATATTAGGAGTTCCTCTGAATCACATAAGATCTTGTCCTCGCAATAGTATTGTTGAATTTGCAATTACATTATGAAGAGAGTTTTCATTTCATAATGCAATAAATGATTTAAAATTCACTTTACTTTCATTTTGATGATACAGATTTTTTGTCAGTCTATGAGTGTATCATATGCGTGATGAATCAGGGACTACTGATGTTTCATTAATACTTTAACATTATATTTTTTGTTGAATCCTTAAAGGATGTGTGAAACCATGTATCTTTGAGCTTTTATAGATGCACATTCTCTAGTTGAAGGTTCATTCTGATTATTTGAAGCCATTTGTCATTTTTCTTTGTAGATTTTCCAACATCTGTTAAAAGTTCTCAAGAATTTAGTATAATCAAATTTATCCCGCTTAACTTTCCAACCATAAATTACACATTCAATAGTAAATCATACATTAACCAGCCATACTTGCACTTTATATCCACAAATGCTGAAGAATTTCATTGAATTTTCCTATCCTTTACCAAAATATGCAGATGCAATCAATTTTTATCATTGTCTTTAGTGACCTGGACCTTGTCTAGAAATCATTTTCATTCTCTAAGGTAACATCTTGTGAGAGTTAGGTTATGTTGTATTGACCATGTTTTCTCAAGGTATCCTTAAAATATTGCAAAGGGAGAGTCAAATATTGTTAAGCCATTGATATTATCCATTAACACATGTCACAAAATGGGTCCTCTCACCTTGGTTGAAGGCACAACCTAAAGTAGTGAGGGTAGGTCAAACCCTTAGCACGGTGATATCCAGTCCTTTCCAAACCATAGTAATAAAGAGTCATCTAAAATCCATCCTTGGTTATAAAATGACTCCTATTATGATTTGTTTGTCTCTAAGCATCCTCATCAACTTGTGATGCTTCTTGGATTCAAAGGAAGGATCAATTTTGGTACCAATAGATCCTAAGGATATGTAAAGAAACTGATTGGTCTAGAATTTGATTGCAATAACCTATCCAATGGATAAAAATAGAAACTTCCAAAAATTGAAGAAATTCAAATGCCTTGGACTCGTGTTGTGGATTATCGTTTTGAAACCACCCTCGATTATTTTATTATTATGTGGGTAAACCAAGTTTGGAAAATATTGGATGTGAAAAAATAGCAATTCCTACAAGGAGAGAATGTAATTTGTATACAAGATCTTAATTTCTATTAAGATTCTTTTAATTGAGAAGGAACTAGTTATAAGTTGTAGCTAGTTTATGTAGGGGAAAGGAGCCTAAAAGTGTTTACACCTTGGTTAGATTTTAGAATTTTATTGTACAACTAAAAAATATGTAAGGGTTTGTAACAAGTAGACTATTCTTATCTAATTAAATTCCAACATTAATCATACATAATCAAAACAATGCATTAATACTTAAAATGGTTGAAACGATTGATAAATGATAAGCACTTTCTGAAATATACAAGAGGAGGGGTATACTTAGTTGTTCAGAGCATAAGAGAGAGGATTTGGATGTGTAAGATAGTGGAATAGGATGATAAAGAATTGTATACACTTTAGTGATAGTTATGGAACTGTAAAACCCAATAGGGGCAGGACCATACAACTTTTTTACGGTCCAGACCTATTCTACATGGTCTTGAATTGGAACTATACAATCTTGGACCCTTTGAATCTTTAGATCTGTAAATTTTTGTGTGTTTCTCTTGTCTCGTAATGATATTTGTTGTATGTACCTCTTACTTGTATAACTTTGGGATGACTTGAATCACCTACAATAAAGTAGAAATCCTAACAACTCACAAAACCTTTCATCAAAGCATTACTAGACCAAAAGGAGAAATGTGTGTGTATGGTGAGGCTAGTCTAATCTTGGCAATAAAACTTCCAATTACTGAAATAATACAAATTCTACACTACATTCCCTTATTGTGGGTTCAATCCTCATGTACTTCTCTTAGGTGCTTATTGAAGTTTGGATAATTAACCAACCACCTAGGGGTTCCCTTGTGTATCTTGACACCGAGATAGTAGTCTAACTACATAGTATGGAATTTACCCAACACAATAGTAGTGAGATTTGATGTCACTTAGCTATGTGACCTAAATATTTGTTGAGTGAAACCCTTTTGCAATTCTTGGAGTGAATTTTATCTTACTAAAACATGTTTTTATAACTTTTACATTATTGTAAATGGAGGAAGCTAGACTATTTGACCTAGTTGAGTTCTTCATACTTGTATTAGGGACTTCTATAGATGATGTGCAACTGATTTGGGTAGATTTAGGAATCATTTGAGTGATTTTGAAATGATATTTGTAATAGTATCTTGTAAGATTGTCAATTGAGTTATAAGGTGATAATGACTTGCTTTTATAGTGTTTTTTAACTAACAAGGATGACCCCATCAAGATGAAATGAACTAGAGAAGAATTTAAAATAGAAAAATTAGATTTGGTCAATGTGAAGGTGTTAGGCTGAATAGCTCAGCCAAGACAAGACCCTACATTTTGACCCTTCCATATGTTTTTGAGCCACAAATATGAAAAGATAAACTGAAACTTGTGTTGTGAAGAACAAATGTTTAATACAACTTTGATAAAATAATATTCTCGTAATTGATGATAGGCTAGGCTGTAAAGATAAACAAGTTGTAGAAGAGCTAGAGAGATGATGAGATTGTATTTTGAATGTGAATATTTGTCTTAGCAATGGAACATGGTTAAACTTAAAATTACACAAGAACAAGTTACCAATTTTTAGTGTCTACATTTTCCCCCCTTTAAGTGCATAATTGAAAATTGCATGCTTATAGGAAAAACACACTCAATTGTGCACACACAATTTATCTTTTCTCAAAAGTGTTTCTTGATGTGTTGGTGTTGGCATGCTCCATGATGAAACCTGCAATACAGAGTGTAGTCAATGTCTATGATAAAAACTAAATTTTAACTCAAAATATAGATAATGCTGGTAAATTTAAACATTGTAAAAAGTATGCAAAGGAGATGTAAAACATGGAAGGAATACACCTATTCTGTTATGAAGGGAGGAGATTCCATTTTTAATGTGCCTTGGAAACTTGGAATTTTTCTACAAAGATGTTGAAGGATTTGACTGTGATCAATACCCAATTTTGTGTCATAGGATATAATAGAGAAGAGGAACCATGTTTTCACCTTTTTTGAAGTTTTTGTAGAGAGGAAGGATTTAAACTATGAAGAACCCATGTGCTTCAACACTTTCCTTATTTGAGAATTTTGTGAGAGTGGAGGAAAGAGAATTCCAAGAGTCCTTTAATTTTTCTCTAATGTTTTCCACATTTGGAAATCTAGTGAGAGAAGAGGAAATATCAGTCTACAAAGTATTTAGTTTTGCTTCAATGCATTCCACTGCACATAGAGACCACACTTCTACAGAGGGATCTAGACCCGATTTGCACCAACTTGAAAAATAAAACATTTGAAGGAATGGAAATTGTTGTGCCCCTATAAGGTGATACTATGACTAAAATGATCATGTATAATTTTGAAAAATTGAAGTGGAGAAGGAGGCCCATGCCCTCAAACCTTGTTTTGTAATTAAATTTTTAATGAAATTACTTAGATAGGTTTGAATATCAACTGAAAAATAGAACCAAATAATACCAAAATATAGAGAAATGATCACAATAGGCAAGTATAATAACTTATCCACTTCTATGGGGTAGACTATAAACCATATAATAATAGTAAATTTCTCAAACTGATGATCATATACCACTTACTACCTCTTATATATACCCTATTATGCTATGTAAAACACTAAGGTCGTCCTACTAAGCATATGAAAGCATAAATAATTATTATGACATGTTAGGAGATAATGTTAGGCATATGTCGGCTATACATATCCCAATACATGACCAAGGACTAAGGGTTTATCTTTCCCCTCCCCTTTAAATCAACATTGTCCCCAATGTTGACCATTTCAAGAGGCTTCTTCAAACAAGTATAGTCCTTAATGTTGATCATATATGGATCTCATTATAATAATTCTTCATCCTCCCATGTTTTAAATTCATATTCTTGATTAGATACTAAAAATTAACTCTCTTCTTCACTTTTAATATCCATTTGAAGAACTCCCTCGTGTTCCAAACTAATTTTTCCCTCTTTATCCAACTCAGGTAACTCTATCTAGGCTGAAACATTTTGTGCAATGGCATTATTTGAGATAGAAATGTACCATGTATGCAAAAGTGAAAAACTCTCTTTAAGACTAGAGGGCTTCAAATATTCAAAAAAATGAATCTTATTACGATTCAATTGAACTTCCTTTATATTCTGTTTCTATGGATGCAATCTTCAAAATGAAATAGTGAAGCTTCCATATTTGAAGCTACTCTATATGAACCATTGTCCTATATCTTTTCTTCAACTTGATCATATTCCTTTCCTTCTACATCACCCACAACTTCTTCTTATGTTTCTTCTTCTTCTCCTTTTCCTATTCCTTTTTTTGGTTCTTCTCCTCCTTCTCCTACTACGTCTACCTCTTCTCTTTCATCTTCTTCACCTTCTTCTCATTCTCCTACTTCTCCTTCTTCTATTGTAGACACTAAATCACGCACTTTGGGTATATATCTAGTCCTAACCACATACTATTATTTGTATGATTCCTAAGTAATAAAAGTACTAATTGATCTCAGTCTTTGACCATATTTTCTTGATTTATATTACCTCTGTTTATCTTACACTCTTTCTATCCCAGTATGGCTTTTCATACTTCAGCATTTATCACTCTAGACATTAGCACCCAACCAAGACACCAACGCCAGGTGCCTCCATCCCATCTAGGAACCCTCGACCTCTTTGTGCGTTACTCACATATTCTGGGCCCTTTCTAGCTGTTTGGGAATCTTATCCTTTTGGTAGTCAGCCATTTTGGGGTTAGTTATGAAATTAAAGAAAAGGAATCATATAAATATAAATTTATGTAATCATAATAAATGACCAAGTACTAAGCATTAGCTATCATCAACTAAGGTTATATTGAAAGTTCATTACAAAAGCATTCAAGCATCCATCTAGCATCCACACACAAGGGCAAGGGACTAATACTTTCGCATACACTCATAGGAGGGGAAGTTCATTATTTCATAAACACATTCATTTACACTTCTTACATCTAGTTACTTGCTTGCTATCAAGCGTAACACACACAAGAGCCACCTAGGGCATGATTCCACACACATGCACATAGAACTACATTGGTTATGAGATGTGCATCACTCGGTCATAATTTCACTGTGTGA